>CM042419.1:7901169-8403669 GCA_023634145.1 Thymallus thymallus
TGCATTTTGTCAGTTTTATGCATTTTTGCAATGTGTCATGCATTGGAACTCAATATAGTGTATTTCTATTGTTACAGAGCAGACATCATCATGTCCTGTGTATACAAATGTAAAACCCACCTTGAGGTTCTTGAGAGAGCAGCCGAGGAAGTGAGAGAAGGGAAAAAGTCCATTAGCAGCAAGGGATAAAAAAAAATGGACTGAATGACACTAAAGAGATACATTGATAAAAAAAGAACTAACATGTACCGGTGTGAAAGAGAGACTACGATGAGTAGCAGAGGATCACAAGTTCATATCGGATGACATGGAGTCTGAGCTTGATAAACATATCAAGGCTCTAGCAAACCAGTTTCATGGGCTTAATAGCCTCAAATGCAGAGAACGAGCCCACGAATTGGCACATCGAAACAACATCCCTGTCCCAGACAACCGGTCAAAAAATGGAAGGGTAAGTGATAATGAACAGAGAGATCTTCCTAATATTGAGTTGCACCCCCCCTCCCCTTTTTCCCTCAGAACAGCCTCAATTCGTCGGGCATGGACTCTACAAGGTGTCGGAAGTATTCCACAGGGATGCTGGCCCGTGTTAACTCCAATGCTTCCCACTGTTGTGTCAAGTTGGCTGGATGTCCTTTGGGTGGTGGACCATTCTTGATATACACGGTAAACTGTTGAGTGTGAAAAACCCAGCAGCGTTGCAGTTCTTGACACAAACCGGTGCGCCTGGCACCTACTACCATACCCCGCTCAAAGGCACTTCAATCTTTTGTCTTGCCCATTCACCCTCTAAATGGCACACAAACATAATTCATGTTTAATTCATGTTTCAATTGTCTCAAGGATTAAAAATCCTAATTTTAACCTGTCTCCTCCCCTTCATCTACACTGATTGAAGTGGATTTAACAAGTGACATCAATAAGGGATCATTGCTTTCACCTGGATTCACCTGGTCAGTATATGTCATGGAAAGAACAAGATTCACCTGGTCAGTCTATGTCATGGAAAGAGAAGGTGTTCTTAATGTTTAGTATACTCAGTATATATCTGAATGTCTATATCTTAAAGGTATACATTTAAGATATACAATATACCACCCCCCATTCCATGAATTAAACTTTGACCTATCAGCACCATCACCCACTGACACACAACACTGTCAGAGGACACCATCACCCACTTAGCCAAAGGCAGCTCAACTTACCCTGTCCCTATGCTCAATTTACCCCATAAACAAAGAGACCACTTTTTTATGTTTATTATTATGTTTTCAATACTGTTATGTTTATATGAATTATGATTCTTTCCAGGTATACACAACATCCTGAAATATATGTAGATATCTTTGTTTGAAATAATAATATATTTCCCTTGACGTAGTGATGCTGAATGTAAAAAATGGCTCAACACACTCCACATATGCACACATTTATTATAATTCAATTTCAATAACATTTCATATTGCTCCTGTAAATGGATATGAAAAAAGTCTCACGAACATGATAACTGTGTATTTAGATATCTAATAAATAATCAGTTTCTATCACAACACAGAAGACGTCAAGTTCAATGTCTTCTGGTTGCCAGAGTCCTATGGCTCGTTACTGCTCTCTAGTGTCAATAAAGTTGGCTCAAAACAGCTTCTTCTACACAAAGTGGACAAAACATTAAGAACAGATTCCATGACATAGACTAACCAGGTGAATCCAGGTGAAAGCCATGATTCCTTATTGATGTCACTTGTTAAATCCACTTCAATCAGTGTAGATGAAGGGGATGAGACAGGTTAAAGAAGGATTTCTAAGCCTTGAGACAACTGAGACATGGATTGTGTATGTGTGCCATTCAGAGGGTGAATGGGCAAGACAAAAGATTTAATGGGTATGGTAGTAGGTGCCAGGCGCACCGTTTTGTGTCAAGAACTGCAACACTGCTGGGTTTTTCCCGCTCAACAGTTTCCTGTGTATATCAAGAATGGTCCACCACCCAAAGGCATCCAGCCAACTTGTTTTGATGTACAGTAAGCCTAGGCTCTCTGTATTTCAATCCAGTAGTCAACAAAAGGTTTTTCTTTTTACGTTTTTTAAGGTCAAAGCTCAAACTCTCTTTGTAAGTCTTTGCAGTTAACGTTTCAGACATACCTTGTGATAGCATCATTGGTGGTCATGCTATGATGGCTAGCTGTTGAATGGGCCTCAGAACTCAGACCAAAACCAAAGCTAAAGCAAACAGATCTCCATATCTTCTCTTAAAACAGTGTCAACAACGCATAAATACTAGACTATCCCTAAGGGTTGACAGATAGGAAGGCAGTGTCTGAAAAGCTTAAATGAAATACTTTTTCAATGTACAGTTTGTAGTTTACTGTTAGGCCTACATGATGAAACAATATTCTTTATAAAGTATAATATATTGTTAGTTTGATTCTTCCTTTTAAATCATTCAGTGTAAAAAACTTGTACTACACTAAACGTATTGAGTTCTCCCCCTACAGCTCAAAATGTGCAATAACAGTAATACTTAGTATGAAGAGAAGGGTGCGTTTCGGGGCGTTCCTGCATGTGAGCATTTCCTGTATCTACAGAAACCCCTCTTTATACATCAATTGGTTCATTTTTAAGCTGGGACTCCGGTACAGGGGCAGGAGGCGCGGGCGCTCCAGTACAGTAGGTGGCGGTAATGCACCATAACGTTGGATGCTAACCGCCGATAAACCTGCGTCCTTTGTTTCTGCCTGCCGAACACCAGCCCTCGCCGTCGTTCACAGAACTGTGTGTTATAGCTAGGACTCCGGTAAACAACAGGAGGGGAGGCAGGGGGTGACACCGGTAGCTAGCTAGCTAGGACACGAGTAGACATGTGTCCTTCGCCCACTAAAAAATCGGCCACGTTCGTTTGCGGTATTACAAGAAAGAAAAATCACTGCACGTGGGATAGGACAGCAGAGTGTGTTCTACGATTTTATTTGTATTACGTTGTTGGATGCTCATCTCCTCCTTTTCAAAAACAAAACAAAAACTGATGTAGTAATTACGTAGTTCCACATAACACTACACTACTGCATTACATTCAGAGCAACACCAAGAAGTGCCCTACCCAATACCCTGAAATTAGAAAATGACGTAGCCTAGTGGAGTCTGCAGCCAAATTGGACTTATAGTGGAGTGTGACTGGATTTGGGGAGACTCATCCTCACAGCAGTGTGTCTGTAGAGTGAAGTCACAGGGTTAGCTCTACCACCAAAAGGATTCCTGGTACTATAAGCCTCTCAGGACGTGCAACTCTCCTCTCAACAATGAGCAGCGGAAGATCTCCCACTGCTGTGTGGAAGCCATATCCCCACGTTGGCGCACAATGACCAAGAGACCTGTCTTTATCTCCAGGCTCTAATCCCCTTTCTCTTCCCCGGGTCGGTCCCTCGCTGTGGGCTCGCCTCGCACCATTCAGGGCCTGGCCCCTCCGCCGCCACAGCCCACGATGCAGCTAGCTTCACACAATGGCGCTAATAACGACAGCAAGTTTCCCATCTCTAAAACAAGCCTCTGTCAAACGGCCCGCGGTTCAAGTTCTGTGTCCTGTGTCTGCCCAACAGAAGAGCTGCTTATTGATAGAAAAGAGAGAGAGAGGGCTTTTCTGAATGAATGCAGGGGGAATGGCAATTGCATAATGAAGACTAAATGAAACAATGAGGCGTTTATTGCTTTCCTGAATGTGAAAAATAAACACTTATTGAATTAACGGCACACAGGCCTAAGCCCGGTACAAAATAGAGAGGAGGGAGTTCACTAGAAGCTCTGGGCAGGCAGACCTTTTACTGAATGTTTACGGGGGCAGGATAAGGACTGGAGCGTCTTAGCCCACTGAGATGTGACTGGACCAAAACAAAAGGACTCATCTGGACTTGACATTCAACTGCATGGAGATCACTTAAGTGTGACTTTCCCTTTTCCCTGGGCCCAGTGTGGTGTCTCAGACTCTCAGTCAGGACAATAAGAGTGACATGGATTGTCTGGTGGTCGCTAGTTCTCACACTGAAACACGTGTATGCAGCGGGATGAGACGAGTGGTCCAATGTGTTGCCAATGCATGTGAATGAATAAACAGCTTTCTGGAGTATCATGGAGAAACAGACTCTGTCTGTAGTACCAGGAACAAAAGAGCACATAAGAGGGGTCTTGGTCTATCAAGAGGTTGGGAACAGGTGAACATGATGCCATCATCTATCTATGCATGTGATCATCATAAAACTACTGGCTGAGAATGACATCATGACCATGACGTCATGGATATATGACAGCCACAATACTCTAAGACAGTCTACACCTCAAGTTATGGTGTTCAAGTATGTTTAACCCTGCTGTTGTGTTCCATTCGAATTGGACTCTCTGAAAAATGTAGTTAATTTAATTTTTATTGTCATAAGGTTCCATGACTTTGTCCACACAGGGAACCTGAACACACAAAATACATTTGGATGATTTTCATTACATTTTGGGTGTTTTTTATTTCACTTTTCTACACCTTTGTTGTTCCCAGTCAAAAATGACCGGTCATTAGAAATGAATGGGTGAGACTACAATTAGTGTATAAAATTGAGTTCAGGCACACGCCCATTCATCAGATGGACACACACACACACACACACACACACATCACACCTCACTCCCATGACAACCCCCACGGGAACTACACCTGTTGGCATTCTCACAAACAATCGCAACATTGTTTTAATACCGTTTTTTTCAATTGCTTAAGCACAATTTTGAAAACAGGACCAGGTTTGTCAAAACACTACACACAATTAGCACAACCCTACACCAAAGTAGCACAACACTTCAGATCATTTGCAAAACGGAACACTTTTGTCAAAACTATACACGACTTCATAAAAACAATATTTTGTTACCATACGAAACACACGCATTTCATATGACTTCAATCTTTTTGAACCAGTTACACACTGCTGTTGCTAACCTAAAACACTTTTAGCAAGTCTAATTCTCAGTGATTAGAGTTCTGTAAATGAAGTACACAGAGAAAGTGCAACTATACAATAGTTCACCAAACACTACACAAGACCAATGCTGCAGACTGAGGAAAATATCATTGATTTCTCTCCATATACCCAAATCAGTCAACATGTCAACATGGAGAATCACAACAAAACATGTCCCAGTTGTCATGCTACTACAGTAGTGTGCATAACACTGTTAGCTCAGCAAACAACAGACAAACGTAAAATACTGTATCCAGTACAGGTTACAATTACAGTAAATAACAACAACAACAAACATAAAAAATATTTTACAGAAAATACTACAGTAAACATACTATACATTATCTCTTCGCCTAGCTGGATCTGGCAGGAGAATTTCATCAACATCACAAGCAATATCCTCATTAGCAAGACAACGCGGGAAGAACCGTCTTGAATGTCGAATCCATCCTTGCACAGCTGCGGCGTCGACTTGGTCACAGGCGTCCTCCATGGCCCGAATGAGGGGTACCTGAGCCTGGGGCTGGAGATCGTAAACCTTCCACCGCCATGCAGAGAAAAACTCTTCGATAGGGTTTAGAAACGGAGAGTATGGTGGAAGGTATAGTACTGTCAACTGTGGATGGTGTTGAAACCAGTTCTGGACCAAAGCAGAGCGGTGGAATGACACAGTGTCCCAGATGACAGTGTATTGTATCTGGTGCATTTCATTACCTGCTGTGACGATGTGGTGCAATCGGTCCAAAAATGCGAGAATGTGAGGTGTGTTGTAAGGGCCTATTTTGGCATGACGGAGGAGAACCCCATGCTGTGAAATGGCAGCGCAAAGGGTGATGTTACCCCCACGTTGCCCTGGGACATTGATTATAGCCCTGTGGCCAATGATATTTCTGCCTCTCCTTCTTGCTTTTGTGAGGTTGAACCCTGCCTCATCAATATATATGAATTCATGCAGGATTTCCTCAGCATCCATCTGCAAAACTCTCTGAAATACAGTGAAAGACAAGATTGTGTAGTTCAGGATAGGTCTAGTATACAGTCAATGTAAAAAAGTCATGTGTGCAGTATGCAACATCACAGTGCTAAAGTGAACAATACAAACCTCCACATACTCATGCCGCAGCCGTTTGACCCTCTCTGAATTACGCTCAAAAGGCACTCGATAAAGTTGTTTCATTTGAACCTGATGTCTTTTCAGGATGCGTGCCAGTGTTGACTGAGAGACCTGATGGACATTATTGAAAATGGCATGGTCACCGATAATGTTTGCTTGTAGTTCTCTGAGCCTGATAGCATTATTGGCCAAAACCATGTTTATTATCTCTCTCTCTTGTTCTTGCGTGAATATGGGCCCCCTTCCTCCTTGTCGTTCCCGACCCTCAATCCTATGTAGAGAATAATACATGTAACTTACTGTACAATGTCACAGGAAGGGGTATCACAAGTGCTGATATGGTGCATACAATAAGCGGCTGATTACTGTAACTGTAGACAGATCTTCTTTTACCTGTTTTCCTGTCGAAAAGTATTTACGACAGTTTCCATTGTATATCTGCTAAGATTTGGCTGAACTCACAGTCCAGCCTCCCTCAGCGTCAATCCGTGGTTCACAACATGGGCCACTAGTGTTGCACGAATGTCATTTGATAAGTTTGGTCCTCTTCTTCTTTGTGCACGTTCTCCTCCTGCTTCAGGTCTTCCTCGACCTCTGGCTCGGCCTCTGCCTCTTCCTCTACCTCCTTCTCCTCCTCTGTGTACTCCTCCTCTCACCCTCACTCTTCTTCTGACTCCTTCCATTTTGGTTGAAGGCAGGTGAACCTACCTGCTGCATTTTTATAGTGCTTAAACCTGATTGGTGTGTCTACAATTTAGCAATCATGTGTTTGTGCACCTGATGGCTGTGTTTAACAGATTGGCTCATAGGTGTGGTAATTTGACAGTCAGTGCTTTGGAATTGCAAGGAAGTGACATCATGATATACTTCTGTGTCTGATGTATAGAAGTGTGTTTAGTGTTTTGCAAATCACTGTGTGTAATGTTTTGCAAATAGTGTGAAGCTGACAATGTGCTTACAGTTGTGCAAATCTATCCTTGTGTTTTGCTCCTTGAGTGTAAGGTTTTGCTAATTGTGGGAAAAGTTTAATTTTAGTGTGTAAGCAATCATAAAAAACTGTAATATATAGAACTTTTCTCGGAGCTCTGGTATATATAGCTTTTTTGAGGCCTTGCTCACAATTCATTCTGTGGCAGCACAATGACCAAACGATATACTGTATGTGAGGCTCTTGATCATATCTTTGATCATGACACTGGTGAGGAGGAGAGAGGCAAGGAAACTGACAGTGAAGATGCATTAAAGGAGGAAGTGTCAGAAGTTGAAGACAACACAGAATATGATCCAGACCAAGAGACAACCGATGTGGAACAATCCAGTGATGAGGAAGAGGGCCCTGCTGAGGTTGTTGTTACATTCCGGTCAAAGAATGGCAATTTGTCCTGGTCTTCATCCCTACCTGGGAGGAGAGGTCGGCTGTCGGCTGAAAATGTTATCAGGATGACCCCAGGGCCAACGAGATACTCCATATCCAGGGTTGATGACATAAAATCCTGCTTTGAACTGTTCCTGACAGAGTCAATCAAAACTATAGTGATAAACATGACCAACTTGGAGGGGAGACAACTGAAAGGAGGTAGAACGGACAGACGTCCAAGCATACGTGGGTCTCTTGATTTTGGCTGGTGTGTACAGATCCAGAAATTAATCTACCACCAGTTTATGGGATGAAGAGTCTGGTCGGGCAATTTTTCGTGCCACTATGTCACTCCAGACATTTCACGTGTTGTCACGGGGTGATTCACTTCGATAACCGTGATACAAGACCAGGCTGCCATCAACAAGACAAGCTGGCAGCGATCAGAGAGGTTAGGCACAAGTGGGAGCCTACCACTATTTAAACATTTGAAATGGTTTCAAAACAAATATCCTTGTTAAACTTTGACACAAAGTAGTCTGTGATAAATAGCACAATATGTTTCATGTGAGTATTTGTTACAGTCGAAATAATCCATAGATCATGCTTTTTTTTACTCAAAAACAAGTTGTGTGAGCTCAGGTCAATGAGGCCTACAGGCCATAAATAGCAAATAGAAGTTCAAAACTTGTAATGTTCACAAGAACTTAAGTTGATAAAAAGATCTAACCCAACATTTGGTGATAATATACAGTATGCATTATTATGGATTTATAATCAGCTATAATGGGGCAGCCATTTTGGACCAGGAGCACAGAATGAATTAACATGAAACGAACACAACAGGAGGGTTAAACAACAGAAATGCTACTGAAAATGCCTGGTGGTTAACAACACAGTACAGTACATACACAAGAACTGAAACCTTGTCCTACTTGGTGCTGGTCGAAGATACAGTACGAAGGACAAAGTGCCATCTTACAAGCACAACGTCGTAGAATAAAACTGAGCGTACAGTAATCCCTATCTTGTCCCTGCAGACTGCAGCCTCAACCTGGTATCGCAGGCTAAAAGCAAAGACAGAAGGAGGGGAGACAGAGCGTGTGTGACAGAGCCCAGGCCAGCCAGGCTGAGTCAGTCAGTCGATGTGTCAGCGCCCATTGTCTCTGGTCTCACTGGGCTGGGCTTGCCGTCCCTTGTCCTCGGTCCCTCAGAGTGGCAGCTCAGCCCGTCCTGGCGCGGCGCCAGCAGACGCACTCAGGGGGAAACAGAGAGTGCTCTCTGTGATCTGTGGGAACTGTAGGGCTGGCAGGAAGCTGAATAGATGATGGCAACGGAGGGCATACTCCTTTCACACCCCTGAGGACACCAATGCGTCATGTGTATCTTTGCTGCTGAAGGCCCTGATCTGGAGGTTTTGTAAGAATACATCTAAAACCGAATTAGAGATTTATTTGCATAACGTGTATTAGTAGTCTGAGCATAATGCATCTAACACAAAATATACTGTATAATAAAAGTGTACCAATTGCATTCTACTTTACAAAGGAGGACAGAACAGAACTAAATAAACTGGACAATGAATGATGCATTCATTCCTTGTGTCTTTGAGCCACCTCAAAGAACGTACCCATTCAACAGATTCCACTATTCTGTATCTTGTTTTTACAGTGATGTAACGTCATCCCACCCTGGTGAAATGATACTGTGCTGTGGGTCTGCTGCATGGTGGATCAATCTCAATCCTGTACCAGCGTTAAGGTCAACAGTGTGTCTCACTCATAACAAACATGGCTGAGGCTGGGCTCTTAATCAATTACCATGTAAAACGTACAGGTCACCTGGGGTCAAGTAAGACAGGGTATTATTCATACAGCCTGGCCAGGAGCAGCATATCTGATACAAAACACACTTGGCCAGGGTGTGTGTGTGTGTGTGTGTGTGTGTGTGTGTGTGTGTGTGTGTGTGTGTGTGTGTGTGTGTGTGTGTGTGTGTGTGTGTGTGTGTGTGTGTGTGTGTGTGTGTGTGTGTGTGTGTGTGTGTGTGTGCGTGTGTGTCTTTCAGGGGGGCAAAGAAACCGGATATTAAAGGTCAAAGGTCATCTAGCATGTGTTCAGGAGCTAAGGTTACTGAAGACTTTATACAATTACATACCCATCCATCAGGTAAATTAGCCAAGATTTACGTATTTGATCATGCCACAGATCCACATGTATTTCATTTCATTGCCATTTTTCTATGTGAATATTGAGTAAATGTGTTTAAAGGACTGACGCTATCTTCTGAATAGCCTTAGCTATCCAGGGTCCACTTTAAAATGTCAGATTATGTCAGATTGACATTGCAGCAACTTCACTAAACTGTACATCTATTGACATGATTGTCCTTTCTCTGTGTGCTCTGAGTGATTGTAAAACCACCAGATGGAGACTTACTAAAGGATTTCAGGGACATCTGCTACTCATTTCATAGAACTTACAATAATAGCCTATCTGGATTCCTGTTGCATTACTAACATAGCTTATCTAACCCTTTCACCCTCTCACCATGGCTTCCAAAAACTATTACTCTAGGCTACCATAATATATAATAATATATGCCATTCAGCAGACACTTTTATCCTAATCGACTTACAGTAATGGGTATACACATTTGAATTACACTACTGACGTTGCAAGAGCCACGCTCTTCCAGTGAGCTACAGAGGACCAGATACTGAAGCAGTAGCAAGGCACTCAAAAACATGGAAATATGGTCACGAATATGTCAGTAAGGGTCAAAGTATCAACAACAGGAGACCTACTGCCACCATGTGGTGTAATATCTAATAGCAAGGTGGACGGCTGGATATTAGAACGGAAACGGAAAAAATTCTGATAAAAAAAGACTGATTTCATCATGTTTCATTCACATGAAACAATAATATTTAGATGTATTATGCAGTGATAAAAACGCGTTTTGCTCGCCATCCTCATTTTGATATTGTTGTCAAATACACGCAAAAAACACAAATAATCGGAATTTGAAAACCCAAAGCTGCACGCAACAGTGGCATAATTGGCTATATCTGTATACAGGAGGCAGTGCAGTGGTGCTGTTTTAGGAATGTGTGAGATCATATTGAAAAATCTCACAAGTATGATCTCACAATAACTTTACTGTGCAACCACCAACCACACCCCAACTCTGACACCTCTTTGCCTCTTCCTCCCAAGGCCTCTATCCCTCCTCTCACTTGTTTTATTTTCTTCTGATGACAGGATGCTAAGATACTCATTAAAATGCCTGTCTTTACGATCTTCTGGCACAAGAACAAGGCGAATGTTACTTGGCACTTTTAAAAACAGACATGGACACAAAGTGCACTGCCATGGCCTCTATACGTTCTAGAATGCACCGATCTCTACCATGATGGACGGGGTAACTTAGAATCAATTTAATTTGATTTAAAATGTTCTGCACTTTGGTGTAAACTTGGAAGCTACGGATGTTCTAATTGCCTAAGGTAGGCCTATCGATACGTCTCTACATGTGTTTTTGTCCATGCAAGTTATCCATTGCTCCACTAGATGGCATTGTTCTATATGAAATGACCATATTCAGCCTTTCTACTGGACTATTGGTTAAATACAACCCAAAACAATTATGTTCTATTGGGGTATCACCGCACACATTACTAGTATATGTTTTAACGACTGAGATATGAAGTGACAGACCGTAGGCCTACCTGTATACTACGGTATGTCACTTCATAACTCACTCTGAATGGTTAGAAAGGAAAATATCCCGTGCTGTGCTGTCCGCAACCATCACGGCAATTACTGGAAGAGGACCTTTACATTGTGTCAATGACCACTAGGCCTGTACACAATAAATACAGTTCTGCCATGTAAATAAAACATGTCAATGGTCTACGGAGCGATGAACATCATACAATTTGAGTTGTTCTCAATTCTTGAAAAAAAATAGGCCTATATTCTACAAATGTCCAATATCATTAGTTCGATTCATTAATAACTCCTCAACGAAAAACATAATCCTAACACAGGTGCTCTAGAGAATTGGGCTACACAACATGCCGTGGATGAATATGATTTTCCAAATGAATACTTTATTAATAAATTCGAGTAAGAATAAATACCTATGGCATAGATTAGGGTAATTACCTTGTCATGGCACATTTCGTTTCTTGGCTCCAATATTCCAAATAGGCATTAATGATCATATTTGTTATAATTTATATAATTAATTTAATGAATCGTTAAATTGGGCTACACACGTTTCAGTGTCTGCACTTCGAGGTAAGAAGGGCTGGAATTCGGATGGTAAGGATTGGTTGTTTACTGTTGAGGATAAATAATTTCAGCTCAGAAAATGACTCCAATTTATTCATTTATCTAAATGTAATGTTATTATTATGCAATTATTTCATATTTTTAAGACATACCTACACATACAATATCCTACACATACAAACTAGTCTAATATGTTTTAAATGAAGAAAAAAAACATAATTAAAACGTCTATTTTAATTGGCTAAGAGACTAACATCTTATGAGTTTGGATGCAGGTCAAACCCCTAATATTAAACAACGGTGAAACTTTACCCAACTTTTCCTTAAACCTTGAGCCTTAGTTGGTTTGGCTAGCCCGGCCCATCTGGTACAGCAAATGGTAATACTCACCAGAGAGCTAGAGAGGAGTGAGAGAAGAGAGAGAGGGAGAGAGAGAATGAGGGGGACCAGATTGAAGACATATCAGCCTGGCGTCTCAATACCACATTTCTGACGAAGAACGAACCACCCTCAAACCTTTTAGACCTCTTTAGGCTACAAAGTTCAATATCCTGCAATGTTTTCTTAGTAAGGGAGGATCGATTTCAAAAACTTGTTTCGTTTATTCTCCGTGATGGATTGTAAAAGTTGAGTCAACGCACATAAACTCTATGGTGAACTTTATGAGAAGTTGGGAAGAATCATTTGGTTAGTCTTGATCGTGTTTAGGCTACTAGAATATACCTTATGGATTTCATCCTTGCATTGGAAGGAGTTTGTTACTTCTTGCTTTTTGACCGATAAAGTTTGATTTAACGGTAATCTTCGATCGCGTTGCTGAAACTTGTACAGAACTATTGGACAAACAGAACGGAGGGAGACGCACCGGGTCAGACTCGGACCATACCGACCACAGGCATCACCACTGAGGTAGGTGGACTGGACATGCATGTGATGATGACCTCTGGAAATCATCTTTAGAATATTAATATTATTATTATTATGAATAGGCTACTAAATAATTTGAAACATTCATTTTAGTGCAAATTTGAAATTGTTACTTTGAATTGCCTAAAAAGATACACGAGACAAAACTGCACATTCGGAATAACTTGAAACATTTTATTATATTTACTTTCAACTTAACTGACTTGACATCGGAATGTCACAAATTCTGCGCTGCAACTTGATTTATTCGTCAGGAGAAGCGCTCAAATCTCTGCAGAAGACATCATAGCCCTAATTGTTGCTTAGCTAGAATCCATAGTTGCTACATCCATTTTTGGACTTAAAAAAATTATGATATATACCCATATATCTTATAAAATGCCTTATGCGTTTAGTTTAACTGTCGTCTCCAACATATACGCTTGTTTAACTCCAATGTTTGTAAACAATGTAAATGTAACCTCAAAACGTGGTTAAAACTATAATGTTGATACAATGGCTGGTCAGTCCTTGCACCCATAGCTCTGTATATGAGTGGTTACATTTCTCCAGGCCCATCCCTCATCTTTTTACCAAAACAGAGGCAATATGATATCGCTTTGTTATTGTTTCAATTAGGGATTCTAGCTTTAACTTGAGCTTTCGTGAGTTTAGGCTACTTGAACGAAAGATAGCCTTCATAAAACCCTGAATCTGAAAGGATTCCAACTAGCAGAAAGTTAGTGTGTTTGCTACTGAGAGTCATTAGCGGTCACACATTTCAATGGCTGCAATTAATATTAATTGTTAATGTTTCCCTGTTGTGTTATTAATGTGTTATCAAATTACGACCAAAACATGAAATAACATTCGGATATGAATTTGCTAATAGTCTTATCTTTATTTTAGAGAAAATAAGCTAGTTGTGGTTGTTAATAGAGATAAGCATTATAATCAAGCGTTGTAATAAAATAGATGAATATCTTCCTCTAATATGTAACCACTCTCATCCTGGATGTTTCCAAACAGAGTTGGTTCTGGCCTGGGACGTGTGTGTTTTTATGTGAATGGCCCGTTGGTAGGTTTAGTTCATTTGCATTAGAAAAAAGTTTTAGTGCATTTGCTATTGTGCAGAATGAAGAGTTCCAGCAGTCAGGCAGCAAAGAGTTGAAAAGATTTAAAGAAATGATGGACCTTTCACATTATTCAAAGGGGACTGAGGCTTGGGGCTGCGGTCATCAACCTACCCCCACTTTCATCTCAGCCTCTCAAATGGAGTGCACTACATAGGGAATATGGTGTCATTTGGGACGTAGACACTCACCAAAGCAGAGCCATTCTGCAGCCGTTTTCACACCGTTGTCCCACTCCAGACAAAAAGAGAGGGACTTTCTGGTTTCTTAAGTGTTTGAAAACGTGGAATAGAAGTGGAGTCCGGTATTCAGGAGAGAGAGAGAGGAGCAGGGGAGAAGTCTGAATGAAAAGTGAGTAAAACTCCCCACTGAGAGGATTGAAAAGTATCTTATCCCCATAAACAAGAACACATCACCAATTAAGCTATCTGGCCTAGGAAGTCATTCAGGCAGGTGAAAGGAAATGCCACTGGCTAAACACTAGAAATAACAGGTTGCTTAAGGCTTACACCATAGGCATTATCATGTAGTGAAATAAGCTTCTTATTGGATGCTGTTTTATACTTATTTCTGCCTGTTTGAAAAGATGAGGAATTACTATGAGATGCCTCTATACGGTTATCTTTCATTTTATTAGACTTTTAAATGCGATCTGGTGTCCAGCTGTTACGAAGTGGGCATTTCAAATCAAATTACACTCAATCACATCACATGACTACCCCCTTCCCTCTCTCAAATCAAATTCTATTTGTCACATGCTTCGTAAACAACAGGTGTAGACTATCAGTGAAATGCTTACTTACCCCCCCCCCCTCTCTCTCTCTCTCTCTCTCTCTCTCTCTCTCTCTCTCTCTCTCTCTCTCTCTCTCTCTCTCTCTCTGTCTCTCTCTCTCTCTCTCTCTCTCTCTCTCTCAGAGGTTCCTTTCTTCCCACACAGCAAAGAGCAGTAATTGCTGCCATACCCTCCAGAGAACTAATATTTTGGTTTGTTCAGAGAGGCCCCTGACCACAGCAGTCTGCCCTGGAGGCTGTGTGTGTGTGTGTGTGTGTGCGTATGCTATGGCTCTATCGACAAGGGCAGCATTAACTGTCTCTGTCCTAAGGGGACAACAGTAGAATCACTAGAAAACAGTGTCTCACCTCACATATTTCTTATGGCACAGTCCTTATGGATTACATCATGTGAAGTGAGTCGATTTTGTCAGGCTGTGTAAACTCTGTTCTCCTCTGATTCAGAGGAAATACTCTGACCATAACGTTTGAAACTGTCAGTGTTAATACCATGAATTTTCACCTTCATGTAAACTGTATTATCCAGCTTGGCTGTTTCTACAGCTTTCACTCAGACAAAGGCATGAATATTGCTGTACTATTCCTCTCAACACCACATCACATCTGGCTCAGGTCGAACCAATTGCTATCTTAGGAGGGAATTTGAATCTTAATCAAACTTTGTTTAATTCCATTGTTTAACTTAGAATCCATCAACTATTTATCCACTCATTACACTGTCTTGTCTAATATAGGTTTTGTTTAATGTGCAAAAATGTTAACTAAAAAAAGGCCAATATCCCAGCTAGCACATAACATTCTGAGAACCATATGTTTCTTTGAGCTTGGTGAGAGTGTGGTTATTTTGCATACAACCTTCCCAAAATGTTCTTTGAATGGTGCAGGGTAATTTCAGTACTTAAGCATAACTTTTCTTACACGTTTCTTCATGGTTCTATTTGAAGTGAAATTCTCAAATTGTTCAGAGAACGTTAAGAAACAACGTTCTTCTGTGGCATTTCAGTACTTCAGCATAACGTTTTCTATAGGTTTCGTCATGGTTCTATTTAAAGTCCAAGTCTCAGAACATTTGAAAAAAAGTTTCATAAAAAATACAAGAAAACATTAGTAATGTTCAAAGAACGTTCTAAGAATGTTATTTAATAACATATACATTCTGTTCTCAGCGTCAACAAATCTATTTCTATCCTCTATCTTGCTAAGGGTGTTCAGGAGTGTTGGCCACGCACACTAATTGGCCACACATGATCTTAATAAGTGCTTGTTTCCATTGAAATGGGTTCTGTTTGAATGACCAGCTCTCTATCCTGGTGGCACAGTGGACTAGTTCCATGCATAGAGAATAGAAGATTATAGGCTTGAATCTCCCTGAAACCATGCCTCAATAACAAATAGATGTGTTTACATGATTAATGCCTAAGCATATTAATTTATATCTGTGCTTGGAGTTCAAAACTGTTAACTCAAACTAAGCTAGCAGTATTTTTAAGTCTTATTGAAACATGTTCTCAGAACGTTAAATAGTTATCTTCAAATAACCTATAATTTGTTGTTCTCAGAACATTAATAAAACCTCCCAGGAAAACTTTCAGGGAACCAGAGTAAACCTCCATGCAACCTAAACATTTACTTTCCCAGAACAGGCAACATTTTCACTTCTGTTCTCAGAACGTTTAAAAAACTTTAACTTTTACCGGTCAAGAAACGTATGGCTTTGTTCCCAGAATCAATGGGAAACCAAAAACGTAGGTTCCCACAACTTCCAAGGAGCCAAATGTGCTAGCTGGGATGTATCTTGGTTATAAGACCATCTTAGAAAGATATAACATTGCAGCTTCTAAAAGTCTCAGCTCAACCACTGTGTTTGATGATATCTACAGGTCATATTTATTTAATTTCTTTAACTCAAACAAACAGTGAGGTGTGTTCTCTCTCTCAGCACTCCACAGGAGTAGGCTCAGACGTCAACAACACAGAGCTCAACTCCAGAATCAGTTTGGTCTCACTCTCTCTCTCCCCCTCTCACATAATGACAGTAAAATATTTTGTAGCATATTTGCGCTGCTGAGGTAGATATTGGTTGACTAATTGTTATTAATCAATCCCTACCAGTTGTGCCCCTTATACTAAGATACTGTATCATATGCAGAAACATCTATTTGAACGCAAATGCAATTATACATGTTGAAAACAGAGCTTAGTTTCATGCAATGGTATCACAAATTACACACACACACACGCACGCACGCACGCACACACACACACACACACACACACACACACACACACACACACACACATAGACACAGACACACATAGACACAGACACACACACACAGAGAGACACACACACAGAGACACACACACACACAGACACACACACACACACACCAAGAGAGACATGAGAAATCAAAGGTCCGATCCAGAGGGCCACAGAGGACATGGGCCTCTCTCCTCCTCTGCTCCTCCTCCTCAGTACTGTATTTAATGAAGTGGGACTCATAGTTACTATGGCTCTGCTTTGATTCACCAGTTAATTAATTCCTGAAGGGACGCTGTAACCCTGATGATCTCTTCTGACTCCTTTTGACAGCAACAGGGAGTTTGTGTGTTGTGTGTGTGTGGACGTGTTTAACTATACTTGTGGGGAGCTTAGGGTTAGGGTAAGAAGCTAGAGTTAGGTTTAGGTTAGGTTTTTGGTTTAAGGTTAGGTTTAAGGTTAGGGTTAAGGTTAGGGTTAGGGTTAGGGGTTAGGGAAATGAGATTTTGAATGGGACTGAATTGTGTGTCCCCACAAGGTTAGTTGTACAAGACTGTGTGTGTGTGTGTGTGTGTGTGTGTGTGTGTGTGTGTGTGTGTGTGTGTGTGTGTGTGTGTGTGTGTGTGTGTGTGTGTGTGTGTGGATGTGTGTGTGTGTGTGTGTGTGTGTGTGTGTGTGTGTGCGTGTGCGTGTGCGTGTGTGTGTGTGTGAGAGAGATCAGTAATAGAGATGTCCCAGTGAAAAGAAGTGAACACAATCAACAACACCACACGTTTCAAATGCAGCCTAAAACCAGTGACTGGTGCCAGGGAATCAGAGGACTTTGAATGTTGTCAGAGGGTAGGGGGTAGTTTTGATTTCGCATAAAGAAAAGCCTTTATGATTTGGCTATGGCAAGGGAAGAAACTCGAGACGTGATAACGAATTTGTCAGCACTGAATAGCTTCAAAGCAGCCAAGACAAATCCTGACTGTAGGGGTCTGTATTAGATGTTTGAGACAAGTGATGAAATTCGAAAAGAGCTGAATTTTCAGCCAAGCCACAGACTCCTTACTGACAGACTAGAGAGCCCAGGGCGGGGCTTGTCTTACATGTGGTATTCACTCAGCCCATGTGTTATCCCTTAGCAATCAATCCCCCTTGCCTTCTTCTACCCACAAGGCAGCACTCTCGGCTCCCAGCTCCTACAATAAGGCGTAGGGTCAGGACCTGGTTGGGGGCCTCCACGGGCCCTCTGAGGCCTCGCTCCTCCCTGTAGAAGGCAAGAGCTGCATCTTAAATGGCGCCCTGTTCCTTATTTAGTGCAATACTTTTAAACAGGGCCCATAGGGCTCTGGTCAAAAGAAGTGCACTATATAGGGAGTAGGGTACCACTTAAGACGCAACCAAGGACTGTCAAAGGCAGTAGCAGTCTTCATCCCGTGGGCCCTCATGCCTTCACACTGAGCAGCAGAGCCTCGCTGGGGTCACTGGGCCTTTCCACTGTGTCAGTAGACGTTAGTACTGCATGGCTTTTAGGTGAGCTGTGTGTGTTTCGCTCTGTTACGCCGCTGTTTAGAAGCTGTGGCTGGTGGACTGTAGAGTGGTTACAGCCATGGCTTAGGGTGTTTTAAGAGGTCCCTCTAGCTGTGGTGTTTCCCTGTTGTGGCTACAGCTTCCTCTGAGCAGGAGCTTACTGGTTGGTTAAGAGGTTAATGTTGTGCTAAATGGGGAGATCAGGGTGTTGCTGGTCAGGGTGACGTTTTGGTGATGAACAGTTACTCACCCTTTTAGAGGCTCAGCTGCCAACAGCAGAGATGACAGAAGGAGTCCAAGTTGTGGATGTTAAACATGGAGTGTGTAACACAGTTTAACACACCATTTGGCCTCTAGACGAAAAGGCATAGTGGTGATACCAAGCGTTTAATCAATGCCCACATGCCACCTCACTGTTGCTCAGGGATATATGAAGGGCCAGGGCATAACCCTTGTTGCTCTGAGTAATACACATGGCGGAGCTAGCCCTGTTAGCTCCTGTAAATCTGTGTTTAGAGACGAGAGCCTCCTCCTCTTTGCCTGAAGAGGCCTATATCTCTAGCAGACGAGAGAGGAGCAGTAATTCTTTGGGCTGAGTCACGGTGACAGGCTAAATCCTCTAGTGGGTGATTTCTCCTCAGAAGTGGAGTTAGAACTGTAAGCACAACATCTGTTTGGCATTGCCAGGACCTGAAGAGATCACCCACAGGATATTACACTTACAGGCAGGGGATGGGTTCTTATCCACGGGGCTCCTCTCTTCGCCTCTCCTCTCTGCTCCTCTGCTTCGTCTCTCCACAACCAGCCAACCAACCAATCTCCTCGGATCCTATATATATCCAGAGAGAGGAGCATCACTGCCCCTCAGGACCACTCAGTCTCAGCCATTCTCTGCGTGATGACTGCATCTAAACTGAGTCATGTTTAGTTTCTATATTGTTTCACTTCACCAATTGAAGTGAAATAGTATTGAAATGGATTGTGTGATAGTGAATAAAGTGATTCAGTGTGGATTCCCAGGCGAGCTCCCATCTGCTCTTGTACAGTAGCGGTCTGTGGGTAAAATCACTGAGGAAGCTAAATCCGAAAAATAAATGTCATATTACAACCTATGTGTTGTGATAATTGCAGTGTTTGTTCTATAACCTTGCCACTGTGATATAAAGGCCTAAAGGCCCGAGACAATAAGACGACGCAGTGGCAGAATAAATTCAACCACACATTTGTTTCATCACAAGACCGGAGTGAAGTCCACAAAGCATATTGCATGTAACAAACAGTTATGCGAACAACAGCAAGTCAAAGTCTCCGCCATTTTTGGACTACTAAACAACTTGATTTAGAACCATGGAGATTCGCTATGAAAACAGGATCTGCCTCCACTATTCCAGCACCATTTCAACTTCAACATTTCAACACCATCTAATCACCTCTGCTTAGTCTAATACAGTGACAACTAAAAGATACCAAAAACAATGTAGTACAATCAATGTAAGCTAAATATGATTTCTGATTTCTGTGTGTGTGTGTGTGTGTGTGTGTGTGTGTGTGTGTGTGTGTGTGTGTGCAAGTATAAACAACATGTTGACTCACCTTACTTGTAGAGAAACACCAATGCTATCCTCCTCTCGTACATGTTGACGGGGCAGTCTATGACTCTGTCATACAGTACACACTTGCTCCCTAGCCTAACTTCCATTTTATGGGCAACGTTAGCTAGTTAACATTAGCCTTCTACATCTAGCTACATATTGAACTTCCATCCTCTCAGGCCAGGGGCACAATGTATGAATTTATGGTTGGATCAGAATCTGCGTTATAATCATTGGCCGGTACGGAGAATTAAGTAAAACCACAAGTCCAAATCTCCATCCATCGCTAATTTAGAAAAGGGACAATTTTAGCTAGCTAGCTAGCCACCAGAGGACAACAACACAACGAGGTGCAACAATTCAAGTTGGTTCTGTCAAAGACAAATTGCTCTCGATGTGATGTGATTGGAGTGATGCCACATTTTATTTTGGGTGCGCCTGTACCATTCACAGCTGAGCTCACTCAATTTAGCTCAACACTGGTTGGCTATTATTATGATTTTTGTTTTTATCAAGGGAGGCCAAATGCTTGCTGGCTTCCATTGCATGCAATGCTATGGGCGGCAACAATGTCATACTAATTTTGACCAGACAGCATCAGATAGAGAGACGGAGGGGCACTGTTTCGCTCGCTCGGATGCTTTCTCCGAGGACATACATTCAGGCTATTGCAAATTGAAGGAAAATTAGCAAACACAGAGAGACGAAAGATACATTATTTTATGTTTTTTTTAAATGTTTTCTTGGTAAATGTTTTGAATACACGCCACTGCTCTTGTGTCAACGTTAGCCCTAGTTGTAATAAAAAATGTCTAGGCTAGAGACTCATCCAGTGACTTATACACTCTTCAGAGTGTGTTCACAGAAGACCCTTGGTGGGCCTTTTGAGAGGGAAATGATTCACCTATTCAAATTGTTTGGCTTCCATTGTTAGGCACAACAACCCTGTTTAACATTTTCTGCATATAGTCTATGTTGCAAACATAATCCAAATAATAAAGATTCTTGGGATTCAAACGCCACAAGTGATCCCCCACTTGTGCTTATATTCATAAAAAGTATGTGGGCTACTTTTACGAGATTACAATTTTTCAGAGGAGGTTACACGTAACCATAAATTCCAGAAAGTGCCCGAAGTCCGTGCTTCAGTCCCTTCAGAGGGAGGCTGAGTAGTGGGACTCGACTCGGCTCTGCTCTGCGATTTTACTGCACTACGGTGACCTTTCAGAGTTCAGTCACAGTCATTTGTTTGGCTGACAGCTCACGGCGTAATAACTAAGCGTGGTGATGGTTTGTGGGAAGCTGTAAGTAATACTCTGTGATGTGCCAAACTGCACTCTGCTCCGGTAAAGCAGGAGACCAGCACCTGGAATCCAGAGACATTAATTTTTCCAGACACAGGGAATACCCTTCTCTCGCACGGCAGGCCATTTTGAATCCTAGGACAACTGGGTTTCTCACTAGAATAATACATGTATGTCAGAGTAACTCAGAACTACAGTTACTACACCTAGATATTTTTGTTGCTCGCCATATGGTACAATACTTTTTGCCCAAGACTCTTTTTCAAACAACTGTCTAACGATCATGGCACATTTTTTGTTCGTTTCTGCTCTTGGAATTAAGAGCTTGTTAGTGAAAAGGGGATTAGATTAACAAGAGTCTCCATTGGTTTAGCTAAGAGTGGTTAAACCTGGCCTTGCATGTTTAAGTCCAGCTGTATTTTGTCTACTTGCGTTTGCACACAGGAAGTGGACTGGACAGTGGGTTAACTGGTACTCAATCACTTCTCAGTCTCTTAGGCATGAGTAACATCTTTCCATTCCTATTTTATTCAGACAGTTTCCCGATTATTACACTTCAGTGACCTGAGACTACAATGACTCATACAGCAAGTACCGATGGCCATGTTAAATATACAATAGTTGAAGAGTACGAAAAGAATACAGCGCATTGAATCTTTACCATTTTCTGTAGCTCTAGTAGGGTGTGGCTTAGAGACACATGGGATATACCCTGTTAAAAAAATTGCAATACCTAAAACAAAACAAAAACCCAGGAGGAGGCTTGAGCTTCTTATTCTCTCAGAGCTCCTGAAAGGAAAGGAGAGCTGAACAGTACTGGAGGGAACTTCAGTTAAGACAGAGGCGCTAAAATAAACAGGCATTGGTTTTAACACAAAGACAGAGGCTGAACGGGGAAGTAGTTTGAGGAGTTGTTGTTCTTCTGTCATAAATAACTTTTTTGTTAGGCTTTGCGTTGTTCGTTTTCACGGTCGAATGGATCATTGTGTGTCGTCTTTAAAGGTAATGGCGGTTAACAATAGGAGGTAGAAGTTCATTATTCCTCACAGCTGTGTATCTAAATCTACTGCTGGGTTTATTATCATGGTAATTAACCATCTCCTAGCTACTAAAATAATACTAGTCTATTCCCTCACATTTATTTATTTAGCTTTCCAACTTTTATAAAGGTATGGTACACAATAAACACACAATTTGCTATTTACTGTTTCTACCATCAATATATTTAGCCATGACTCTCAGAGATAAGACTTTCATATGTTGTCACAAAGGCACACACAAAAACACACTCAGGAACGCGCACACACACACACACAGACACACACTTGAAATGAACTGAACATTTTTGAGAACCCATTTAGTTTTCACAGAGTCAAAAACAGTTAACAGGGTGAAACAGTTAAACAGGCCGGACAGACAGTGAGTTTGTTGGTCTACATTGTTAAAACACATTTTACTTCCCCTTTAACAAGCTGGGAGGGTTGGCAGGAGGTAAAGGCCTGATGGACAGCTTTGTCTACTGTCTTTATTGCTGTGGTGTCTCTTTGAGACAGCCTAGCAGGTGTTGGAGGCCAGGGACCCTTTTTTTCCACCAACGCTGCTTTGTGGGGAGGGTGGTAAATGTGGCACATTACAGCAGTAGTGTAGTGTCATTCATTCATTCCCCAGTCAGCCAGTCCTCTGGTGGAGTTTGGTTTTGATAAGTAAACATCAGTCAGGCTAGGGTTTTTAGCTCCTCCTTCTGGTCATTCATTACGCCATAGTAATAATATGTGCCATTCACACATTTAGGTGAGGTTGGGATTAGTGTCACAGAGTGTTGAAAGCCTTTTAACTATCAATTGATCTTATTGACATGCCCTCCTCATCAGTGTCATGGAACAAGGGAGTGGAGTGGAGAGGAGTGGAGAGGAGGGGAGGGGGAGGGGAGGGGAGGGGAGGGGAGGGGAGAGGAGAGGAGAGGAGAGGAGAGGAGAGGAGAGGAGAGGAGAGGAGAGGAGAGGAGAGGAGAGGAGAGGAGAGGAGAAAATAAGAAAATAAGAAAATAAGAAAATAAAAAAAGAGAGAGAAGAGAAGAAAAGAGAAGAAGAGAAGAGAAGGGAAGAGATGAGAAGAGAGGCGAGAGGAGGGGTGGGGAGCGGAGAGAAAAGGAGAGAGCTGGTGACCAACAGGAAAGATCAAGAGTGCCCCTGGTCATTTGTTTACCCTGGTTTCCATCTGTCAGTGGGGTGTCTGACACCTGTAGTGTCCCATAGCCCTGGCTCTTCTGTCGCCTCTGTCTGGCCAGTCTCCGCTGGGGGAAGATACACCATGTGTCGCAGCTCATCAGAGGAGGAGGGACAGTTTACCGCTCCTCCTCCCCCATCTCCACAAACCCCCCACATACCCCCCACGTACCCCACTTACACGTAGTCTGGGCTGGAGGCTAGTCTTATTAAAAGACACCCATGATGATCTTGCACAAGGTATTCCAATCCAAACTAAGAGATAGATACACTAAGCCCAGCCTTTCAAGACTTTCAAGGTCAACTCTCCCCTATATTGTGTAAAGCAGGTGTAGCAAACTATAATATCAACTGAACTGAGCCCAGCCTGCAGTATGTGAATCTGACTGTCTCTCAAACAGCCATCAACGTGCTCAAACAGCCAAACCAAGGATGACTTGGCAGGCAGCGCGTCACTTGTTTATCTTTTGCTGAACCTATGCGCTTATCTTTGGTTGCAGTGCAAACATGTAGTGGTTTTGTCCTGAAAGAAAATATCATTTGAGTCCCTGCTTTCTTCCAGTGATTCATGCTAAGGTTTGCTGTCTCTGAAGGGGGCTTAGCGTAACCTAGCCTGGCTTGCATCAACGTTTATTTAACTGTTGATCTTTTTTATCAGCACTTATCTTCAATCGTGTTTGCGAATAACACAGTGGATCTCTTCAGAGGACCTACTGTATAATGTGGCCCACTGTATACATATCATTGGCCTACTATATACAAATCATATGATGATATGATAATGACGATGCCACCTCATGTCGTTTCCTTCAGAACTTGTGATGTCCAGAATGGAGACCTCTGCCCCGACGACCACAGAGAAGAAAGGCGCTGGTCTGGTTGGAAACGGCTTCACTGACCTCCCAAAGAAACCTTCAGCTGTCACCAGAGGTACTGTACACTTTTCTACAATGACTTTAAAGTAGAAAAAACAAAAGAAACAGTTCCCTCGCTAGTCATATCTGCACCTCGACTCCAGGTTGGTTTGAGCGCTTCTCAATCAGTTTTACTGTAAGGAAAAGGGTCCCGGCATACTGTAAGACTGTCACACAAGCCATGGTCTGATAGGGCCGAGGTTTGAGAGAGAATATGCACATGAAATATACAGTACGTATCCAAAGATAAAATGGTTTCTTGGGAGAATTTGCTCTGGGCTCTAATCGTCCCTGATGAGGCTCTCCTTGTAGCAACTGGAGCAGTCAGAGGTGACATACAGTAGAGCTGATAGGAATCAGTAATGTAACGATGGGGCCTTTTAAAGAGCATCATTAATACTGAACAGGTACTGTAGCGTAGCAGTGTGTGTGTGTGTGTTTGGTGGGGGTGGTTGTGTGTGTGTGTGTGTGTGTGTGTGTGTGTGTGTGTGTGTGCGGGTGTGAGTGTGTGCATGTGTGTCTGTCACAGGGAGAAGTTCATAAAGACTAAAGACAGTGATGGGAGTCGTGGCGCGATTTGGGGGCATCATCTCTGATTAATGGTTCATATAACTACATGGGGCTGGACTGGGAAAGCTAAGAAGCCTGTGTTTGTTGAAATTAATGAAAAGTAGCAGTGCACCTCATTCATAGTGGGGTCGGGAGAGACAGAGAGAGAATGCATGTTTTAAAGATGTCAGTGAACGTGTGATGAAAGGCCAGTATAATGAGGTTGAAAGACCTTGTTCTTACCTCCAGAGTATCACAGTGATGAATTACTAAAAATGTCTGGTAGAGCAGAGCTCAGTGGACGACGTGGCCCTTCCTTCAGAGATTGACAGACATGCAGATTGACGGCTACCTTTGAAATGGTAATACATCTTCTTGTGATTTTAGGGACATTTTTACTCTTTAATGAAGGGCTTGGTGGCCTGCCATGATAAAGAAATGTCCATTAATTGTTTAAGGAAGAACAAAATATGAAAATAGGCCATTATTGTTTGGTCCCTGACGATTGACATCGAGCCCAATAATAAAAATACTTCTATAGACCTCAAGTTTGTTTTCATAGCCTTGTGGAGTTTGCAGAGCAGGGCCCGTTGGTCCAAGAAGACGTTCATGATTTTGGGTAAGAATAAGGAAACACAATTTTAGTTGACAGTAAGATGATAGGCGTCTATCGGGGGGATTCTGTGAAGACTTAAATGTCTACTAGGAGTTCTTGCTACAGAATGCAGTATTTTTTTTCTCCCTCATTTACTTCAGAGGGAATCCTAAATCTTGAATGTATTAGATTGGCCAAAGATAACTAGTTAACTAGACCAATTTCAAGATGTCACTGATAACGTCAACTAATACACGCGTGTGATGACAATAACAACGAGGATAGATTGTCTTTGAAATGACATTCAAGACTAGTGTCCACTGCAATGAGGAGAGGCAGACAGAGAGAGAATACATGTTTTAAAGATGTCAGTGAATGTGTGATGAAAGGCCAGTATAAAGAGGTTGAAAGGCCTTGGTCTTACCTCCAGAGTATCACAGTGATGAATTACTGAAAATGTCTGGTAGAGCAGAGCTCAGTGGACGACGTGGCCCTTCCTTCAGAGATTGACAGACATGCAGATTGACGGCTACCTTTGAAATGGTAAAACAACTTCTTGTGATTTTAGGGACTTTTTTACTCTTTAATGAAGGGCTTGGTGGCCTGCCATTATAAAGAAATGAAAGATTAATTGTTTATTAGGCTAAATCAATCTAGGACGTATTTTGCATACACTGAAATGGGACATGAATCAAGAGGGACTTTGTTTTCAACAACTTGTTTCATGTCGACATCAATATTGTTTCTTCAATTATATTGACCTACCATTTTATTTCCAGCTAACTCATTCATTTTGTATTACTCTACAATTACTTAAATCATATTACTGGCAATGAATAAGCATTTCTATTATGGAGCCTAGAAAGTATGAACAATGGTTATTTTGTCGTGAAGGAATATGTTTCAGGACCTGAGCCTTCTGGTAATTAAGAAAACATTTGATCGCCTACGAACCTAAAATCCTAATCTGTTAATGTGATCGCCCTCTCTAAATGTAATCTCACTATGCCTTCCTCAATGGAGCCAATTCACACACGCTGAGGTCATGTGTTTAAATACTCTCGGCCGCTGCGAGCGATAGAGAGGCCCTTCTGTTGGGCCAATCATCTTCTGTGGATAAGCCCCCTCAGCCCCGTAGAGAGGGCCTTTAAAGTAGGTTCATTTAACTTTCAAAGGGGCCTGGAGAGAGACTCTTGATTACCGGGAGCAGGGTAACAAGGCAAGCCCCACCCTCTGTCTCCTCCCTGCCCTGCTATAACTAAGCTTTTCCCTGGTCTGCGATGGGTCTCGTTCTGCTGGGCCTCTGCCTGGTCCGGTTGGCCCAGAACAAGTGCTGTGTTCCAGGCATATGTTGCTCTGTGTCCCCCCTGGCTGCGGATCTAAAGTGGGGCTGCGGTTTTAAACCTGCATTCATCGGTTTTAAACCTCCCTTCCCATAACTCCTTTGTCCTATCACTTTTAGAATAGTGTCACCGTCCGTATTTTAATCTTAATAACACCATACAGTCACAACCTCAGTCCAATAGAATCCGGTCTGGGTAGAGCCAGCTTATAAAGTCTCAGCTGTCTGCCAGCACGCCAAGACAGGGCAATTAGTTATCTCAGTAATATGCATTATTATTCCTGTGTGCCCAGACACAGATAAGTGAATATGTAGTATGAACACAGCCAAAAGAGACAAGGTCCTTGAACTTAAAAGCGCGTTCCCAAGCAGAGCCGCCTCCTACTTCGGAAGGAAAAGTAGACAATTCAAATATACTGCCCCTGTTCCAGCACCGTAGCTTTATTCTCAGTGTATAGTTTACTATGGGCTGGTGGATTCTTGTCAGCTAAGTCGTGCCCACCTCAGAGAACCAGACACAGCCGACCAGCTCCGTTATAGAACCCCCTCTGTTTTATACTCCTGTCCATGTTATTTATTCACAACAATTTCCTCTCTATCAGAGGACAGGGCTAACGCAGAGTTTTAATATGTTATTTGCACATAAAAAACACAAGCTCTCTATATGTGTAGACTGGAGGGGTGGGGGTGAAATGAATGGGCCATTCCCATATTTTATATATCAGAGTTTAACAATCTGGATTGCTAATAGAACCATTTATCATGGAGCGGTCATTTATTTGATGTGAACACGCAGGGAGCCCAGGTCTGGTCTCCTATCCCAGAGGTCTATGGAAATAGGGGGTGGCGTCGACGACGCGTGCAGACATTGAACTCAAGTAGGAGTCACTTTGTCTGGTCCTGTTGTTGATATTCCTGTGTGTGTGTGTGTGTGTGTGTGTGTGTGTGTGTGTGTGTGTGTGTGTGTGTGTGTGTGTGTGTGTGTGTGTGTGTGTGGATGGAGCTCAAGTTGATACTCCTCTGTATTTTATATTGGTGGAAGGACCAGGAAGGTGATGTTAACTGGACCTATAAAAAGTCTGGCCCGTGACTTCTGTACTGCAGCCCACGTTGTTTATTGAAGCATGGCTGGCCTCACTTGTGTGTGTGTGTGTGTGTGTGTGTGTGTGTGTGTGTGTGTGTGTGTGTGTGTGTGTGTGTGTGTGTGTGTGTGTGTGTGTGTGTGTGTGTACATGTGTGTGTCTGCGTGTTTATTGGTAACTGCTGGGCCTGGACACAGCACAGCTAACCCTCACCACTGGGCCGTGCACAGGGTTTCGGCTCCCTTTAATGAATTTAAATGAGCTCCTGAATTTCCTGTGACAGCCCGCATCTGTCTGGTTAGCAGTTAGAAAGGCTGCCGGCCCGGGTAGACCGGGTATATAGCTTTATGGCGTTTCATGCATGACTTTTATGATTTCAAATCCGTTTCATAATTTGGAAGGCATTTACAGGCATCATACATTGTCAAAATTGTACTCAGATTTTCAGAAGAGGTGAATATGCCTTGTAATGGTATTCAACCCTTATTGATATGTGCTGATAAATATAATTGTGTTCTTTGAATAAATAAAAAAAAAGTGTATGCTGGTGAAATATGGAAAGGTCTGTAACAGGGGTTGAGAAACAGGAAAAGGGAAACCTTTGTTTTCAAAGAATTCAGCTATTTGTATACCTTTCTATCCATGCTTTCTAAACTAGGCCATGGGAGCCAGAGCTGGTGCAATTCTGCTGGTAATGATTTGATTAACTGGCTTTGGTGGCTGGTGACATATATCTTGCTGAGAGTGAGTTTGTCATTGGAGAGGGAGATTGATGTGGCGCGGTTCTCCCCTGCAACGCTCTGGCTCTTTCTGCTGAGTCGGGCCGCCCGTAGGGAGGATGCCAAGTACTTAGCACCACCCAGTCTGGCCCCCTGGACCCGGGGCCAGGCCTAAACAAAGTCCCACGGCCCCCACAGGCCAGGCCTAAACAGGCTCAGAGAGTCCCACTGGGCCAAAGGAGAGAAGCGGAGAGGGAGAGGAGAGACCAGGGACAAAACAATGAGATATATTTTCCTCTGAGCCTGTTTTCTCTTACAGACGATGCTTAATACCTATGTTATTCTTGAGGTAATTAACAGAGGTAATGATCAAGGACGGACGGCACTGTTGTAGCTTTACTGGGCTAAACATTTCTGGCTATTCAAGTGCTTAGGTCCTGTCATGCTTTAGTCAGTATGAAGGTGGCTAGAGCTACGGTAACATTGTTTTGATTGGATAGGAGGAATGGAATCCCAGACCCTGGTCAATGGGTCCTCTGCTAGATGGATGGAGATGGAGGATGAGTCTGGGCTTTGTAAATAGTGTTTTAAAGAGAGGTGTGTTAGCGATAACAACGCTTTCTTTATCACCTCCTTGATGTCTGGTCCTGGGGCTGTGGGCTGCCTGGCTACAGCAGGGAATAATTGATGGGGGCTGAGGCTGGATCGAGGATGTACGGGCCCCGTCCCCCAGCCCCCACCACTGGCCCTCTCCGCAGCAGCAGCACATGAGCTACTGGGGGAGCACCTGGGGGTCAGGCGCTGGCAGAGAAAAATGCGCCAGAAAAAGCCTCTGCATCCGCCGGTCCACCTCTTCCTACGAGTCCAAAAGGACGGCCACTAATCTTACTGAGAAGGGAATTTTATTATATTTTTTGTTTCTCTCTCTCTCTCTCTCTCTCTCTGTCTAAATGAGGCCTTCTCAGGGAGGGTTCACATGGCTTGGGAGAAGCAGGAGGTGAAACGATCCCCCTGACACTGGGAACTAAGGTTTACTTACAACTCAGACTGACTGGGATCTCTCATTCAGAATAGCCTTGTGGCCTTACAGAGAACGGTGTAGCTGAGCATGATAGAAGTGTCATATACTGCACATTTGAGAGAGGATAAAAAAAACATAAAATCATGCTTACTGTATAAGTAGTGCCTAATATGAGCATATATTGATTAAGAAGTCAATAGAATGAATGACAGTTGCACATTTTTAACTGTATTTCTTCAAGTTTTAGTTAGGTAATTTGTAGCTGCTGTGCTCGCAGGTAGTAGTGGCTGTAGTATTTCAATAGAGAGTACAATTCCTTCCACATGGAAACACTCTGTTGTTCTGAGGACGGAATAATCGGCTCGGTAATGGGATTTCTTTCTGAACAAATACATTTTGGAGGCTTTTTTGTCAACATTTAGCTTGATGGTTTTCCAAGATACCCTCTTACTTCTCCTTTTATCTTGTACTTGTACTTGTACTTGTACTTGTACTTGTACTTGGGGGACTGGCTAGCTTGGAGGCAGCCATTAAGTTTAGGTAGACTAAGTAAAAACAAAAAAGTGTTTTCTTAATTTTTTTTGTCCATTTAATTTCTCTCTCTCTTTCAAGAAGTTGTTTCTTGTTTTGCTGGGATGTCCTTGTGATTAGAGAGGGTTCAAAGATGAATGGCCCAGATACTCAAGATATCAGATATATGTTATGTTGTGTGATTTTTGTCTTCCTCGAGACCAAAAAAAAAAAACGACTGGAAATAAAAGCATCGCCACTGCAGCTGTAGTAAATATCTAAGATTGTGAATTATTTCAAAAGGTGGGACTTCTGTTATTAAAATATCACTATACCAAGATGACTATAGTAAACTAGCAATCTAGGTATTGTTAGCTGAAGGCTTGGTTTTCCAGTTTATCCCTGTAAATCAAGAGGAGATTTCTAGACCTTCTGAACAGTCACTGTAATAATGGGAATCAAACAACACTTGTCCCATTGGTTTACTTCTATTCCAAGTTCAAAGTCAATTGTAATCGTGAGCTTTGGGCAACAACGCCTAGAGACATAAATCTCTCAAATTCATTAGACTGAGTTAGCATGGACTGAGCCCCAAAAACAACATGCTACATTCCTGGAGATTTACAAGTGTTGGAAGAGAGGTTGAAACAGGTTGAGAGAGGTTGAGAGAGGTTGAGAGAGCGATATATGGATGCTTCGGGGGATTAAGAGTCTAACTACCCCACCTCTTTTTGAAATTCTGCTTCTCCTTCAAGAAGCGGCATACCATTCCCAGCATGTTCTGATTTAGCGCTGCTTTCCCTGCCGTGTGTTGTGTTGTGTTCTTATAAGTTCAAATTACTCCTCGCCGTCTCTGAAGGGGGCTGTGTCCATGTCAGAGTTTCGGGGGAGGTTGCTTTCCTTCTGTTGTCCCCTTCAGGTCACCATACTGCCCTTGTAGGCTGCAGTACAGGCCCAGTGAGCTACCCTTCTCAGACAGAGAGGAGAGGGGTCTGCAGTCCAGAACATGGGAATCTGCTGCCACTACCAATGCCCCAGGGATCCAGCCCAGCCCCAGACTGCCACTGTTAGCTCACTGTCTGACAGTGTAGACACAGAGCCTGTGGACTACCCAAACCATAACAAACAGATCCAGGGGAAGGGGAGCACGTGGGAAGGGAGACGGTACACCCACACACACACACACACACACACACACTGGACCGGGTCAGCTAGCGTGGTGCACTCCTTGTGTAAACAGGTCAGGGCGTGGGACCCTAGTGAGGGCCGGACGGGTCGTTTGGGCTCAAACCAGACTGACTAAAGTTCTCATAACTTAGACACGTCTGCCCTCTGCAGAATGAAAACGCAACACACATGTGTGTAAGTGTTCGTTTAGCTCTTAACCTCATACGGTAAACCGAGGTTCACTTTACCACGACGCTGTGTGTTTATCTGGAACATGGAATCTTCAATGCAGTGGGCTGGGTCAGTTGCTCAAAGAAGGGACAAGCTGGGACTACACTTCTCTCAGTCTCTCCCCAGACAGAGCCTCTCAGAGCTCCCTCTAAGTCTGTTCAGTAGTTAACTGTTAGGGTCAGGACTGGAGCACCAGGAAACAGGACAGCAGATGTGCTCATGTGGTACTGATCTGTGATACTCACCCATCCAGAAAATAACACATCTAGAATTATTGTGCATTGCAAATCACTGTGGCCTGTGTTTCAGGCGCTTTTGTTGTGTGTGGGTTGCTTGCCCTGCCGCGCACAGTGCTCATTTGCATGATGAGGGGATGACAAACAGGTAAAGGGGAGGATAAGAAGAAGCAAGTGAGAGGGAGGGAGGAGAGGAAGAGAAAAGAGGACACCCTTGGGTGAGTCCTGACTGGGCCGTGTGATACACCATCAGAGTATTTGTGACGTGGTGTAATATTGCGAGACAGCATCAGAGTATTTGTGATGTGGTGTAATATTGCTAGACACCATCAGAGTATTTGTGATGTGGTGTAATATTGCGAGACACCATCAGAATATTTGTGATATGGTGTAATATTGCGAGACACCATCAGAGTATTTGTGATGTGGTGTAATATTGCGAGACACCATCAGAGTATTTGTGATGTGGTGTAATATTGCGAGACACCATCAGAGTATTTGTGATGTGGTGTAATATTGCTAGACACCATCAGAGTATTTGTGATGTGGTGTAATATTGCGAGACACCATCAGAGTATTTGTGATGTGGTGTAATATTGCGAGACACCATCAGAGTATTTGTGATGTGGTGTAATATTGCGAGACACCATCAGAGTATTTGTGATGTGGTGTAATATTGCGAGACACCATCAGAGTATTTGTGATGTGGTGTAATATTGCGAGACACCATCAGAGTATTTGTGATGTGGTGTAATATTGCTAGACACCATCAGAGTATTTGTGATGTGGTGTAATATTGCGAGACACCATCAGAGTATTTGTGATGTGGTGTAATATTGCTTTGTTTTTATTTCTTCCTCTGTTTTTCTTCACTCTATCGTGTTGTTATGGATACATTAGCCTGCCAAGAGTAGTCTGGCTGGCAGCCAGTTCTCCTGGGCTCCAGGTGAACCCTCCCTCCCTCCGTTAGTCAGTCAGGCAAGCCTCACCCTGCTGGGGGAGATGAGGAGAGGAGACTGCCAGGCGTCTTGGCTCTGTGAGGGCCGTCACGGCTGTGCCAAACCCCCTAAAACAGCCTCCGGTCCTCCCACATCATTGGTGGTGCTGGTGGTGATGGTGCTGGTGGGATCAGTCTGACAATGCTACACGTGGAGTAGATCCATTGAGGCTTATACAGTACAGTGAGGGGAGGAAGTCCTTCATGACTAAACATATATAGACTTATTTAGTAATTAATAGTAATGAATTATGGGTCCTTACATTTTGTTAACTTCACCTGAAGTAGTTTAAATTCACTTGATAACTAGGTACTTTGAATAGCTTGTGGCTTGACCCAAGTCGTTGATTAAATCCCCAAATTATTTCCCTAAAAGTATAATGAACAAGTAAAAAATGCTCCTTGATTCAAGCAACGATAATAAAGGCCCAGAAGAGTAGATGAGGAAGCATTTTCCATCCCAGCATGGGCCCGTTCCTAATTCCATCTGACAAAAGAGAGGAGGAGGAGGAGGAGAGAGAAAGAAGGAGGGCCCAGGATGAGAAATCTGTGGGCTGAAGCAGAGAGGCAGAGAGAGACACAGGAGACTGGATGGGTGCAGGGTGGGGTGTCGGAGGGGGTTCCGTTTGGATCAACAATGAGACCCCCTCACATCTATTCAAGCCTCCTGTTTCAGTTGTCCATCATAATGACATGTGATTTTGTTTGGATTTAAGACTGGTTAGTGGTAACACCAGCGTTTCCCATGCGTATTCACCCCATACAGTGAGGAAAATGTAGCTTCTATGAGGCCATTTGTCTTTGTAATGTTATCAAAAAGGAACATATGAGGTGGGATATTTGATATCTGATTAAATAAATAAGGTCATTTATTTTCTGAGTTTTTTTAGGACATTTATCATCAACGCCACTTCGGTTCCCACCTCAAACTCCTTTTTGACCTACTTTTGAGGCATTACCATTACCACAATAAATGTTGTAGCAAAGAAATGTGAGGGACCTTTTTTATACCAAAATAATAATCATTCGTCCTCTTTAGTCTTAGAGTTGCAACATGTATCTGCTTTAGTAGTGCAGTAAAGTTGATCTAGTATCACACCGCTTAAAGGGATTTGAAATACGAGAAGGCAGACTAATTGCCTTGTAACTACGGAGACAAACAGCTGGGGATTAAGCAATAACATCTCATTAAGACTGTCAAGAGTTTAATACACAAATCAAAGCTCAAATGAGGAGAAAACACCACCACAGTGTGTTTGTCTATTAATCATTACAAAAATACAAGGTTGTTACAGTGCTTTTTTTTTTTTTACTGTAAAACCTATAACACTTCCACTCCACACATCACCAGTGGCCCATGGCCAACTGTTAATGACTATTAAACAAGTGCAGGTGGTTTAATTCCCTGATTGAGATGTATTTTCCCTCATAAACACAGTGAAGTTAAAGGGTCCCTATTAGCAAGCCTTATTCTCTCTCTGAGAGAGCCAGAGAGAATAAAAAAGACCCCAATAAAAAGGCTCTTTGTTGGAGTAGGAATCCAGACCAAATCCGAATGCATATTTATTATACAATTCTTGAGCATACAATTCAACGCTCCCTCGACTAAGTACATACGTGTATAATGTACGCTGAAAATGTGAAAGCAATAATTTAAAAAAATGAATTCATCAATCGAGCTACAGTCCATAAAACACAGAACAAGAACTTCAAGTCAATCAGCCTCTAAAATTCCAGCTAGATCCCAGTAGAGCTGGGAAGTCCCACAAACCTTCAGTGGAACTGACAAAACTAGGCCCTCCAGTAATGGACGTCTCTTCCCCTCAGGGTTGACGAAAGACCTGCCTCTCAATGAAACCCTTTCTACTTCCCTCAAATGGGGGTTTCTCTCTCTCCATATCTCCCTCTCTCGCTCTCCTCTCCTCCTCCCATCAGTGCCACTTCTCCTGATCCCCCATCATTAGTCAGTCTAGCTGACAAAAAAAAAGGCCTGGGACGAGAGGGGAAGGAGATTCCAATGAGAACAGAACAGGCATGGAGAAATTCAAAATACCCAGTGGCCCTCGAGTGAAGTGGCAGGGAGGGAAAACCGATGCAGAGGAGCTGCATCCCGAAAGGAAGCCTATTCCCTATCTAGTGCACTACATTTGACCAGAACCCATAGGGTAATAGGGTGCCATTTGGAACGCCCACAGGGTATCCATTGACAGCGGTGGAGTGGAGGATGTAGAACGTCAGAAGGTGAAAGGAAACTAAATAGTGAGAGATTGACCTATTTTCACTAGCTAATGACTTGGCTGGCAGTCCTGCAGATTTCACTGAACAATTAAAAATAGGGGATGGATTGACCTTTTCTACATTGGCTTGAGTTCAAGATCAAATACCGCTACGCATATTTAACAAAATAATTTTACCAACAAAATATGTCAGATTTTTTACTTTTAACTGATTTTAACATTCATTTAAATATTATCTCTACCCCATGTGGATGGAACTCAACTAAAAACACAGCGGGTACACATTTTTTGAAAAACTCATTTCTGAGGTGTGGGTGTAATGACACATTTCTCATTGAAGGCAAAACTCAATCATAGCTGACAACCTGTCAGCTATATTACCATGTAGTGGTTGGAGGTTGTAGTTGTACAGAGCCGACCCAGCGTCTGGGGTGTAACCACAGTATAACTGATGGTCCTGCACAGCAGCACTCTCTCTGCTTTGGCTGTGGCCCCATAGTTATGCATGCTCAAACACACACACACACACACACACACACACACACACACACACACACACACACACACACACACACACACACACACACACACACACACACACACACACACACTGGTGGGATGCAGCAAGCAGGGTTTAGGGGGCCTAGCCTCGCTCTCTACCCAGCAGGACCCATGCTTGGCCCCTTATATCACAATCATATCACTTCCTCTCTCAAATTATACTGGAATCACTGAGCTCTACTCCAAGTAATTATGAGAGCCTAGTACCCAGGCCTGGTAAGATTGATAGTAGCTGAGTCTGAGGACAACTTATAATCGGGGTCTCAGTCGGTAAAAACCTTCGCTGTGCTGTTCTTTCTTTTAAGAGTGCAGCTCAAGATTATAGTATTATTTGGAAAACTTGGACGAGGTTTCTACGTTGTAGCTCTTTACTGCAGTCAATGACCAAAAGTGCCCTCTTTGGCCTCACGGATAGAATGTTATTCATATTTTTCACAATTTCATAATTAATAAAGATGTATTTCTTTTTTACAATGAAAATCCTGGGTTTCAAACCGTTTAAAAAATATATATTTAAGTCTTCTGTGATGTATGTAAAATATAATATCCCTCTGTGTGACCCGGATTCAAACCACTGCGGTAAAAGGTTAAAGCCTGAGCAGCAAAATTCTGAATGTCTTTTATTTGAATATTGGATTATACATGGTTAATATTCTTTCTGTACAGTATGTATGTTAATTAAGGTATACGACAAATGAAATTAGTGTAGGATTTGTTTTTACTGTCGCTAATGCTCTCAGTAGGCCAATGTTCCTTCTTTAGACTAATAGTTGGTGTAACATGCGTTGTCTTCCACCCGATGGTTGAGCCTGTCCACACTAATTAGCTAGCTAAGCAGTCCAGGCTTATCCTTTTCTAATTAAGGCATTTCACAAGTCATGGATATACGGTCTAATTAGAATTACTGAATGAAGAGGTTTTCGACAATGTCTCACTTTAATGATACCACACAATGATAGAGTCTATCATACTGTATGGCTTGTCTCATTGGAAACGGATGGCCATTTGTACAGGGGGATTCTGAACTACTCATCATTCTGTTGTTTGCCTCATGAATTCCTTGTTAAAATATCTGATTGTGAGTTGTTGAGATCTCTGGTAATCTTATACCCACTTAGATGAGAGGTTTTAGTTCCCTGTTTGACTGTGTGCTCTTCTCTCTTTGTGTGGGCAGCCACTTTCCCAGACGAAGCACTTGATCATTACACACTACTCTGTTTGCCTGGTTTTTGTGCCCCTGCCATTGGTATTCAGCCCCTAAATTACGGGGTCAGGGGTCATCCTATTGGGGATGTGTAAGAGAGGGAGAGAGGGAGAAAGAGAGAGAGAGAGAGAGAGAGAGAGAGAGAGAGAGAGAGAGAGAGGGAGAGAGAGAGGGAGAGCGAGGAAGAGGGTGGTGGAGTCAAGTCACTGCTGCAGTCTTAATAAAGGACTAGCCCCAGCCTCATCTAGGCCCCTCAGCTGACGATGGGCATATTGTTGCAAGTGTGCACAGGGCTTGTTCAACAATATTTGCCAGAATGTTAAAGAAGTTTAGAATAGTCTAGTGTGTGTGTGTGACCATAGGAAAGCTAGGCGGGACATAGCCTACTCCCCTGTCCCACTGACACACTGAGACAAGTAGCTACTACTGAAGACAGATTACAGAACATGTCAAGGGATGTGGCTGAAGTTCTTGGCCAGAGGTCTGAGACTAGAGTGGAGATATCCTTCTGGCTGAGCCCTGTTGGCTTGTTGCACTGTGAGGCCTCGCCTGCTGCTTAGTGCTGAAGTGAGAGCGACAGCAGTGAGCGTGACAGGCAGAGCTGGAGAAAAGAATGGAGCAGGTTCCCAACGCACGTCGAAAGAAAGGGGTAGACGAATGACAGGCAGCGGGGGTGCAGGGTCAGGGGAGTGATATTAGGTCCTAGTTAGAAACACTGGTCTGGGATTCACAGGCTCCTGCCATCATCTCTCCATAGATAGCCAGGTTGTGTTCGTTTTTTTGTGGTGATTTTCATATGTTAGGGGAAACAATCCTTTAGTAAAATATTTTTTGGGGGGAGTTGGTCATCTTTAATTAAAAAAACATATGTTCCTCGTTAAATGCCGTGATAACAGCAGCTGACGGTGCAGGCGAGCCTCTGCTTGGTGCCATAGAAAAAACGTGGGTCTTCACGTTTTTAAACAGAATTTGGTTTCCTCATTAACATTGTGTTCGTTCTCTTCACTCGGACCGTCATGTTTGGAAACGTTCCATGAGGGCGTTCACTCTCTTTACCTTCTGGTTCCTTATCAAAGTAGTTGCTATGAGCTTGGAACGTTTCCATCCTATGTTCAGTTACGTTCATACCTTCTGATTTTCAACTTGTGTGATATTATTCTGCTGAGAGGAGAGGAAGAGCAGAGGACAGCCCAGAGCGGAGATAGAGGAGGAACAGCCGGTTGATCTCTGGATCGTATTAAAATTCTTTTGGCATCACGCGCCCCGCCCTGGGGGTACCCGGCGGGAGTCGCGTTATAGGGTGACCTGGGAGCGCAGGGAGCAGAGAGTCAGACGGGTCAGGGCCACAGATCGTTATCTGTACCTTCCATGCACACTAGGGGCCTCCGGGACCCGGCCAGGGCCCCACAGAGCCCAGCGCAGGGACAGAACCTGTGTGAGTCAGCATTCCAAGGCCATTCCTCTCACTTTGTAGTCTGACAACATGATGGACAGGCCCGTCCCCACGACACAGGAAATGGCCCCACTCCAGCAGGTCTGCACAATGCCACAGAGTATTGTGATTTAAGAGGGGTGGTTATTTGAGGGTATATGCTTTGACTCATGATGGCCTTTTTTTTTTTACTTTTCCCAGTGTCTGAGCATTATTTAGTTTAAGAGATGAGCAAAAAAATGCTCTGGTGAAAAACCTATGGCTTAAGAAATTAAGTTAAGTATTAAGTCATTGCTTTTCAATTGAAAAGACGATTTAGTCCTACAGCCACAGTGCATAGAGTTACTGTAGTGTTCAGTAAAGGAGTGTAGTGCAGGGCTTGGTTTTCTAGTGGCTTTATACAGTATCAAAGAGTGGGCCTTTAAAGCTGTTGTGTGAGTGACTCATGCTTGAGTCATATTTCCCCTCTGAAGTGTTCGTCATGGAAACATGCCCAGGGTTCTGTTTAATCGATCTAAAACACCATAAAGCAAAGCACACCTGACATTCAAAACTCCAGCAGACAGACAGACAGGCAGGCAGACACAACAATAATGCTCTGCAGCTGTTTTAAACACAACATGGAAAACGAACCGTCCCCTCAGCAGGAAAAGCAACCAGATCGCTGTCTGTCTCCTCCGTAGTCTGTAGCAGTGGATCTATCCTATCTGACCAAGTTGACCAGCCTCTGTGTGTCTTTCTCCCTGTGTGTGGGACAGGCGTTCTCCACCATGGTGATGTTTTGTCGCCAGAATAATAGCCCTCTTTGTGTGACTGCGTAGGGTGGTTGAGTGGGTGCAAACCAAACAGGCTCATTCAAAGCGCAGGCCAAGTTAATGCCCCATTAATAATGGTTGGGGGTGAATTTTGGATGAGGATAATAGGGAGAGAGGGGTCGAGTGGTCGAGGAGGGAGAGGAGACAAAGAGCAGCCAGAACTAGGTCACCTAAACACGACGGAGAGGAGAGAAGCGGCTCCCAGCACCACACCATGGTGTGACCACACTCAGTGCTCACTGACCTGTTCCGGGAAAAGTTACTTTACTGTGAGAACGGAGAATATTTGTCTTTCACAGTGGAAACAGAACTCACATTGGTAGTAGTTCATCACTACGACAAAACTCATCAGTAATGTTTTTATCTGTTTTTAAACATAAGATTCGGATTACTTTATATAAGCCCGCAAGAATCAATCACACATGAAAACAACTGCAAGCTGCTATTTTAATTCCACAAGCGTACATATCAGCCACTAATTCCATCCCTGCTACTACATGTCAACAAAAGGCAAAAGGCTCCACCACTTGGGGGAACGTTGTCTGTAGCGCAGCCCCCTAGAGAGAGAGAGCCCTGAGGCAGGCAGAAGAGGCAGCCTGGGCGTCCTGAGCCAGTCAGCACAGTGTTCCAGTGGGGGGATTGACCAACCCTGAGCAGGGTTTATTCTATCACCCAGACAGCTCCATTGTTCACACGCAGCGGGGAGAACAAAAGGCGAGCGCTCTGGAGAGTTCAGGAGGCTGCATGCGTTCACCTGATTCACTGACTGAGCCCAATCCCCCCGTGGGGGAAGCAGTGTTGGAATGCCCTGGTGCTTAGGCCCTCACATCTATTAGTCTTTGGGTGATAACATTTGTTTTTACATCTGGTGGAGCACCGCAGCAGGACCTCTCACTTTCTCATAGTCACACACACACCCCTCCAGACACACACACACACACATGCAGAAACACTGGGTTCTAATTGGACCGTAACTGGACTGGCCAGGAGGACTAAACTAATTTGATGGTGGAAAACTACAAAAAATAAAAACTTTCCAACTATTTCTGCTATTTCGCACAGAGAATTACTCAGGGACATTCCCACAATTATACAGAGTGGAATCCTTTCTGTGTCTGTCTTTAAGTGAGAAAATACTTACATCAGGTGTTGACAGTCCTATTGCTTTTCGATTACACAGGTGAAAACAAATCTCTCTTGTTTCATGTCCAAACTGATCTCAGATCTGCGTATTAATGGATATCCTGAGAGGAGAGACGTCAGCAGTGAAATTAAAAGCTTTTCTGTCTTACTAGAAGAATGACGGGGGAAATTAGCCTCACTCAGACAGGAAATACCTCCAGAGAAATCTGCCTGGGGTCCTAACTACACAACCCAATGCCAACTGCTGCTAGACACAGGGCCTCATGCTGCACGGCACTCTGGGAGATGACAGGGGGACAAGCGGCTTTAGATTTTTCCGATTGGCTTTCGGAATAGCTCTCAGTAGCCTCTCAATTTAAAAGCTTTGAAAATACATAATGTGATTATTAGGAATTACACCAAAAGCTCCACCATGTCCTTCCTGTTATTGGTCAATTGTAATTGTTAACTTCAGTGTAATATTTTACGGTATCCCACCATGAGCTGCGGGACAGAGAGAGGAGGGGGAAGTTATCAGCATTTGTCAGCTGGGTCCCGAGCCACCTACTAATAACCTCCATGCATCACTGTGTTGAAGGTGAGCATGCCGCATTGTGCTGCTGCTGCAGGGCGCTGCGGTACGGCTGGCTGGTGGCTGCCTGGCTGGCATTACAAACATCCTGATGGGCCTCCTCTGTCCTCCTCTACGGCGCGCTACAAGCCTTGTGTTGTTAGCATGCTGTTTGTGTAATGAAGGTACTTAACGACTGCAAGGGTCTCCCAAAGACTGATTACACGGTGGATGTAATCACCCAGCAGCATCACACCACCACTACAGCTCTGATTAATCACCATACTGCTTAATAGCACTGCTTAACACACAGGTTTGTCCTGATTAAGTAATTACCTTAAAACAGAAGTTTATTATCTTTACGACTGAGCCCAGTGATAAAACGAAGGCTGTTGAGAAAAGCCAAGGAGGATTGTGTACCTGGTGAATGAGGGACATAATTAAAATACAATTAATTAAATATGGCACTGCCACAGCTGTCAGCGTACTCCCCTGCTAACAGTCATATTACCCCACTGGAACACTTTACAGTGGTTGGCTGGGATTATACCTCAGTGAAGGGTGTAGGTAGCAGCTGAATGGAGAATTACTCCAAAGGCCGATTAGATATGTAAATTAAAACAAGGTCCTAGTTCATCTCAAACAAAAGGGGGAACAAAACCTTTTTGAGTTCTAAAAATAACACCTGAAAACGAGTGCCGAAGATATTAACTGTGACCATATCAGCTGATTAATGGTGTTCTGTGAAGTGGCGTCTTGGTAAGGTTGGATCTCAGTCTGGCAATCTGAGTTTTCTCTTTCCATGGTGTGGGATGTTACTAAAAGGAGGGGGGAACCAAAAAACAAAACTGGGACTGTTTGTGAATGATGCACCATTAGCCTAGTGGTTAGAGCGGGATCGAATCCCCGAGCTGACAAGGTACAAATCTGTCGTTCTGCCCCTGAACAAGGCAGTTAACCCACTGTTCCCCAGTAGGTCGTCATTGTAAATAAGAATTTGTTCTTAACTGACTTGCCTAGTTAAATAAAAGTTTAATAAATAAAAAATGTTCCTCTTCTTCCCCTCATTGTATACAGCCCTGTTGGTGATGGATGATTGTAAGCCAGAAATAGCCTGTGTTTCCTGCCTCCTCACGCCTCTCGATGCTCCTGTCCTGCTTCCTACTTGGATCCCTCCAACAACGCTAAAATAGAAACAGCCCTGTCCTTTCAGCACTTTATAAACAGTCCCTTCTGACTCCATGGGACGTTGCCTAGTATCCGTGACCTGTCAGAGGAAATATGCAACTCTGTAACTTCTGTCTTTATGACACATATCTCATGACCTTACTTCTCAGTGTTTGTTTGTCCGAGGTACTTCACTGCTGGTTGTGAGGTAAAGCTGGTCCTCTCTCGCTGGCTTTCATACAGGGAGGTTTAGAAAGAGCTCCAACTCTTCCCAAAATGGGAAGCTCCACTTCAACTAAGCCCTTCAAACAGGCCAACAGTTGTGGTCACTACAGAAACCACTCTGTGGAGGTGGGTGGACAGAACAGCTCCTATTTCAGCCCAGATTACCAGAGGTCTCCGTTGTGAATGCTAGTATAAGACGATTGGCCTGGCTTCTCTCCGCCCACATTGTCCTCTGACCTCTGTGTCCTTAGCTTATACAAACTCTACCCTCTCTATACAAATAACTTATTCATCTCCTCAGGAGTGACCTGCCTGCCCAGCACTCTCTCCATTAAAGATGTGTGGTCAGGAAAGAGACAGAGGGGACTTTAGCCTCTAAACTCCTCATTGAATTCCATTTGATCACCCTCGAGCCAGAGTCATCCAGGTTTGCTTTAGAAATTGCTGCTGTTGAAACACAGCAATGCTGTTACAGTTGACGCAGCTTAGCGTTCCCTTCAACAGGTTCTGGATGGAGGAACAATCTCAGCCAGGGAGTTTCTTGTACAACATATATTAGGACCAGCTGCTGCGGGGTGCGGCCTGCGGAGGGATGCCTCCTGTTGGTTTGGACCGGTGCCTTAGCAAGGGGGAGTTCCCGGTTGGAGACCGACCTTCTCCTTGACTGTCTAAATGCCTAACATCAATGTTTTACAAAAATGACCTGATCCTCATAAAAGCTCAATTTCTTTTCTTTCTTTCTTTTTTTCCATTTTCCATGCGTGGCCAGCTGTGCTCTCTTGTGTTTCCGGACATAAATAATACAAGGTCCGTGTCCCTGGGTCTGGTTTTGGTTAAGAGACTGTAAAGCTGTTTTTAAAGCATTCCCATTTCATGCTAACCCTAATACAGTAACATGACGTTGAAAAGTACCTTAAAATGATCTGTGTGTCTTCTACAAAAGTTAGTGCATCAGGTCTCTCCCAACAGCCTTGCTGAGAAATGGGCTCCAATTACTAAACATTTACTAAGACATCTTAAGTAAATTATACTAAAATGTATTTAATGTGTGTTTCATTGGACTCTGACTCTGAGCCTGTAATCCTGTTTAAACATGAATAGTTATTTCTCCCACTGCTAAATAATACTGTGGAATTTGATTCTGTCATTGTTTACAAGCAAGCATTACACTAGAGTGTGACTGAGTGTCTACTGTCTACCGCCTGCTCAGACGTCTGAGGAGGGCCGTGCTGTAACTGTTTGGATGGGTAGTGTTGGTGCAGGGGGCTGGAAGAAGAAGCCTTTTCCCCATGCTGTCAGGCCCGGTTTGCGTCGGGGCACCAGTTCTCCTTGATGCAGTCCATCATCCCCCTTAGTTCAAAGACTGACTTGCTGCAGGTCTTTGTCAAAAGCCCAGTTGGAGATCTTTTATGTTTAAGATGTAGGATTTCTTAGGATGACTTTGATTATTTATTTATTCCACTTCTCTTGTGTGATAGTGCCAATATTTTAGGCGAAACTGCTCAGCTTGCTCTGAAATTCATGTTGCTTTATTGTAGCACCCTTTCGCCTTTGAAAAGTAGCTTTTGAAAAGCCCAGCTCTTTTTTAAAAGTCTGAACTCTTTTTTTTATCTCCGTCTGTCCCGCTTCTTCTCTGTTCTGTTCTGCAGCCCCTCACCACATATTCCCGACGTTCCACACGCCCATCCCGATTGACATGCGCCACCATGAGGGAAGATACCACTATGAACCACACGCCCTTCATGCCATGCATGGGTAAGTCTTCTTCAGGCTGGTTTCTACTGTATACACACGCTGTTTACACTAATAGTTAGCCATTAGCTATTAGATTGCCTTGTTTTAGCCAACAGTGCATAGCATTTAAAGGGAAACCTTCCCTTTAAAGGATGAGAGTAAAAGTGTTGGCCAGATTTAATATCACAGATCACAATGTTATTATCTTTCAAAAGTACAAATTACTATCCAATGTCAGTTAATACAGAATGTTAACATTTTTCCTCACATCTCTCATTTCCTGTAACAGTTGATGATTATGGGGGACAGCTTTACTTTTTGACAGGTATCAAGCTACAGGCCTGTGGCCAGCCAATACACATCATCTTTCCATTAGTTAGCTATACAGTGCTGGATCCATCACAAATGACATGACGCACACACACACACACACACACACACACACACACACACACACACACACACACACACACACACACACACACACACACACACACACACACACACACACACACACGCACACACACACACACACGAAACCTTTCCCCCTCTATCTAGAACAGTCCTTTATGTTCATTACTGTGTTATAGTGGACCTAATCTGTTTGGCCCCAAGAAAACAACATCATTACGCTCTCACACAGTACAGAGGTCACCAATACAGTATAGTAATTGGTTATAGTGATGGTTACACGTACAGGAATTCAACTTTCAGGTTACTATGCAGTCCGTTGGATAGTTACCTTGGTTAGTAGTGACCATGATTGGTTTGGAAGCAACATCTCAGTTCTTTAACAACTGAAATTGAACCAGATCGTTTTTTTTTTACTTTGCTAACAGTAAAGCCTTTATCTTTATCTTAATAACGATAATAGTAAAACACAAAAAAGTCAATAGAATTCTGGAAATAGTGTTCGTCTTCATTTACATTTCAATTCAGTAGATTTGATGGTGATACATACTGTTTGCCCGGCTTCAGCAGGGCTATTTATCACAGCACTAGGGAAGTAGAGGGGGAGAAAAACCTGTCTCTACACACGGCCACCTTGATTAATGTGATTTGATCTTGACAGTGGACCCCTAATTCATCAAGACCTTGATCTAGCTGTCTTTCCCCGTGCCTGTGCCAAATTCACTCTAATTACAGGAACATTGCACAGCAAATTAAGTGTGGTGTCATTTGTCGAGGAGACGCGGCAGTCAGGCCCACTTTATTATACGCTGGTGGCTGCGTGTCAGAGGTCCCTTGCTTGATTGTCTAACATGACATCTCCATACAGTCCCCTTTATCATTGTTTGCATATAACATAATGAGAGGGCTGGTTATTTTGTCACAGCTGTCATAAAGTGGGGAGGAAGCGGCAGCAGTGGGAGGAAGTGGAAAGAGGAAGAGAAGCTTAGAGTGTGTTCTTCTCAGGTTTTTCTACTGTAGATTTTTTTTAGCACTGTCGAATGAGAGGACAGGAGCAGTCCTGGACTCAAAACAGGGGATCAGCTACAGACAGAGAACAGTGGGGATGGGGATAGCTAACCTCCTTTGCTGTGCCGTGTAGCTATGCAGTAGGTTGGTCTGAAGCTATGATATAAACCATGGAGTGTATGCGCTGACACATGGCTGTTCTAGAATCCTTCAAAAACTTTTGATGAGTTTAGTTTTTCACTCGAAGACCTGTTGTAAGATACAGCCACAGCTACAGTATAGTTAGGTACTTTCCAATGAATGACAATTCAGAGAGAATTATGAGCAGTTTTACATTCATTATTTCGAGAGAGAATCACTTATTACCTCTATCAATATGATCATTCAAATAAAGTGCACAAGTTGCGGCCTGAAAAGAGGCAAGATGTTCACTTTCTTTAGATGTTTTCTCTCCCATCCTGAGTATCCCAGACTAGCAGGGAAAAACAACACCGTGCCTCAGTCAGCCCATTATTATCTATGAGGAGAAGGATTGCGTCTAGTCCACCAAACAGCCCGAGGCTGCCAGTGACTTGATGTGCAACACTCCCATTAATATCCTAACACTGTAGCTTCTGGCTCTGTTGCTCTGTGACTTCAGTTCTAAAGACTCTATAATCGCTGTCTCATTCCCATTTCCCCTCTGTTTGTTTAGAGCTGTCAGGGACAACTCTGCTGAGATGGCTCATTGTTTCCTCCCACAGTGGATCGCTATGAGTCTGGTTGATTGGTAAAGTGTTGTCAGCCCAGAAAGTACATATTTAAGAGGCTAATCATGTTGTTTCTTCCCACAGTGAGTCTGGCAAGCGAGACTATTAATGATGTCATCATGGCAGTACCGTTTCTACGGTTGTACCGGTCAGCTGTAGTTTTTCAACACAACAATTAGTGGATGTTTTTACAATCAGCAAATGATGCTACGGGTTGGCCAGCTTTCCTAGTAGGTCGCAATACTGAGCTGACCAGAGTCAACATGGGATGGTTGTGTCCACAGAACAAATGTGATGCGTTACCATTACGTTGTTCCAAACCCCCTAATCCAATAAACTGTTGGTTGTAAATCTGTTCCTCGTTCTTCTTTCTGCGTATGTGAAAGTATTGCATGTTAAGTTTAAGCCCAAACCATACATATCATGTTCGCAGTCCAGTCCCATATAAATCTACAGCAGTAGTTCATTCCAGCCCTGAAGTGGGCGATGTGATTTATCTAAATCACGGCTCCAGCCCTGAGGTAGCTACAGAGGAGACACCGTCACATTGTAATTAATCTCTAGTGTCGCTCACCACAGCGGCCCAGCGCACGGACATGACACACACACACACACACACACACACACACACACACACACACACACACACACACACACACACACACACACACACACACACACACACACACACACACACACACACACACACACACAACCAACCATACATGCACCACACACACACACACACACACACACACACACAAAGCATATACACACACACACAATTATATCCCCACCTCGTTATACAAATTATATCTCACATTGAGCACACTTTAAATCCAGACAGCCTATATAAAACTACTGTCAACAGAACAGCAGGGGGATAACATATACTTACAGTACAGTAGAATTAGGAAATGTCTGCGGAGGAGAGGTGTAAATAAAATCATGTTCAATTACCCAAAGTCTTTCAGACAGAACACTAAGTGGACTAATTATAACAAGTACACACCTGCTCCGGCTTTAGCTCTCTCTGTTGGGACTGTATAGGCTAGGCTAGGCTAGGCTAGGCTAGCAACTCGTTTGTCTGGTCCTGCATTGTGCGAGCTAACAGCCAGGGTAGGACTGGAGGAGCCTCAGCAGGGCGACTGAGGTGAGAACTCCACAACCTCCCTGATCTCACACCCACCCGGCGCCAGGCCCAGATACGCTCCACAGCCTGGCATTGTATGTTTGAAGCGCCGGTCGCATCTGAAGCCCTGGCCCCTGCATAGTAATGATGAAACCATTCCACAGGAGGGCCTTTAACATTTGAATATTGCATTACCTTTTGAGGGTGCTTCTCTCTCTACATCGTATCATTTTATGTAAAGGCCTACTGTTCTTTATGGATGTGTCACGTTCGGGTGTGTAGAGAGACCAAGGCGCAGCGTATCGATAGTTCGACATATTTATTTAATTAAATGACGAACCATACAAAATAACAAATGATAATAATAAAGATGACACACGTAGCACGAACACGAGACAACATAACAATGAACCACGCCAACGGAGTGGAACACAGACATATAAGTAAGATCCCTAATTAGAGGTAATGCATAGCAGCTGCCTCTAATTAGGGATCCCACACACACACACAACACCAGACAGAAATAGAAATGATAGATCTGCCAGACTCTGACCATAGAAATATAGAGAAGCAAAGCTTCTCTATGGCCAGAGCCTGACAGTACCCCCCCCCCCCAAAGGCGCGGACTCCCGGCCGCAAGAAAAACAAACACAAAAACATGAGGGAAGGGTCAGGGAGGGAAAAACATCAAACATAAACCATCGCCGGTGGCGGTTCCGGCCCCGGCGAAGTGGATGTCTTCCTCCTCATTTCTACTGGGCCCGGTGTGGCTGGCGATTCAGGCCATTTCAAGGGGCAACCCACCGGTCCTGGAAATGACCATGGTGGGGCAAAAGGCTCAGGCCATGGAGCGGGGCAAATAACCGGGCCAGAACTGGGCACCGGTGTGGCAGGCGACTCCGGCCATATAATTATCACGGGAGGCTCCGGGCTGTCGAGCGTCACGGGAGGCTCCGGGCTGTCGAGCGTCACGGGAGGCTCCGGGCTGTCGAGCGTCACGGGAGGCTCCGGGCTGTCGAGCGTCACGGGAGGCTCCGGGCTGTCGAGCGTCACGGGAGGCTCCGGGCTGTCGAGCGTCACGGGAGGCTCCGGGCTGTCGAGCGTCACGGGAGGCTCCGGGCTGTCGAGCGTCACGGGAGGCTCCGGGCTGTCGAGCATCACGAGAGGCTCCGGGCTGTCGACCATCACGAGAGGCTCCGGGCTGTCGATCATCACAGGAGTCTCCGGGCTGTCGACTATTACGGGAGTCTCCGGGCTGATGAGGCGCACCGACGGTCCGGTGCGTGGAGCCGGCACTGGAGGTACCTGGCTGGGCACACGCACTGGAGGTCGAGTGCGGGGAGTCGGCACGGGACGTACCAGACTGGAGAGGCGCACTGGAGGCCTGGTGCGTGGAGCCGGTACTGGAGGAACCTGGCTGGGCACACGCACTGGAGGTCGAGTGCGGGGAGTCGGCACGGCACGTACCGGACTGGAGAAGCGCACTGGAGGCCTGGTGCGTGGAGCCAGCACTGGAGGAACCTGGCTGGGCACACGCACTGGAGGTCGAGTGCGGGGAGTCGGCACGGGACGTACCGGACTAGAGACGCGCACTGGAAGCCTGATGCGTGGAGTCGGCACTGGTGGCACTGGACTACTAACACGCACCTCAGGGCGAGTGCGGGGAGTCGGCACGGGACGTACCTGACTGGAGACGCGCACTGGAAGCCTGGTGCGTGGAGTCGGCACATGTGGCACAGGACTAATAACACGCACCTCAGGGCTAGTGCGGGGAACAGGCACAGGACGTACCTGACTGGAGACGCGCACTGGAAGCCTGGTGCGTGGAGTCGGCACATGTGGCACAGGACTAATAACACGCACCTCAGGGCTAGTGCGGGGAACAGGCACATGACGTACCGGACTGGAGAGGCGCACTGGAGGCCTGGTGCGTGGAGTCGGCACTGATGGCACCGGACTGGTGACACGCACCTCAGGGCGAGTGTGAGGAGCAGGCACATGACGTACCGGACTGGAGAGGCGCACTGGAGTGTAGCAGACGGCCGGACCCAGACTGGGCACCGGTGGAGCGGACTGCTCTGGCACTGGAGTAGAGCAGACGGCCGGACCCCGACTGGGCACCGGTAAAGCGGACTGCTCTTTCATGGGAGTGGAGTAGGCGACTGGACACGGATTATTCCACTCCGACATTTCCCGTTCAACCTCCTCCGCTATCTCCCACATCTCCTCCAAAACGTCTCCAAAATGGCTCTCCAAATAATCCTCCTCTTCAACACTTTGCGCCCCCCATCTAAATTTAGGGCACAGTGTATCCCACATGGAGAGTGGTACTGGCGCGTCCTCCTCCTTGCCAGACCATCCCCATAGCCCCCCCCCGAAATTTTCCTGGGGTTGACTACGGGCTCCATTTCCTCTATAACGCCGCTGTCTTCCTTTCTTCCTCTCCGTTGCTCCCGTATAACGCTGCTTGGTCGGGTGGTGGTTCATTCTGTCACGTTCGGGTGTGTAGAGAGACCAAGGCACAGCGTATCGATAGTTCAACATATTTATTTAATTAAATGACGAACCATACAAAATAACAAATGATAATAATAAAGATGACACACGTAGCACGAACACGAGACAACATAACAATGAACCACGCCAACGGAGTGGAACACAGACATATAAGTAAGATCCCTAATTAGAGGTAATGCATAGCAGCTGCCTCTAATTAGGGATCCCACACACACACACAACACCAGACAGAAATAGAAATGATAGATCTGCCAGACTCTGACCATAGAAATATAGAGAAGCAAAGCTTCTCTATGGCCAGAGCCTGACAGGATGAAGGTTTTGCTTCTCCTTCTTGCATGACTGTTGGCTAAAGAGATCAATATTGATGTGATTCATATTTAAAAGTCATCAGTTAAATCCATTCAGGTCTGTCTTGTGACGGGACGGATGCCTGATGTAGGAGCTTGCTATTGTTATGATATACGAACATCCTATGCAAATAGCTTACTGTAACCCTGGCAACCCCGGGGTATTCTATGACAAGGTCTTGTCAGCTCATGCAGATTAAGTGTTAATAGTTAATAGTGGTGCAAGGGTTAATAACATTGAGGGGTTTTAACTATCAATCAGATCGTCATCTCCTTCAAATCAAACAGTAGGTATTGCTTCACTTGTGATACAATCACACTGTATTGCTGCAATAGTCGCAATTGTACATACACTACATGACCAAAAGTATATGGACACCTGCTCGTCAAACATCTCATTCCAAAATCATGATCGTTAATATGGAGTCTGGGAAGGCTTTCCACTAGATGTTGGAACATTGCTGCGGGGACTTGCTTCCATTCAGCCACAAGAGCATTAGTGAGTTCAGGCACTGATGTTGGGCGATTAGGCCTGGCTCGAAGTCAGCGTTACAATTCATCCCAAAGGTGTTAGATGGGGTAGAGGTAAGAGTCAAGTTCTTTCACACCGATCTCAACAAAACATTTCTGTATGGACCTTGCTTTGTGCACAGGGGCATTGTCATGCTGAAACAGGAAAGGGCCTTCTCCAAACTGTTGCCATAAAGTTGGAAGCACAGAATCATCTAGAATGTATTAATTGTGTGCTGTAGTGTTAAGATATCCTTTCACTGGAACTAAGGTGCTTAGCCCAAACCATGACAAACAACCCCAGACCATTATTCCTCCTCCACCAAACTTTACAGTTGGCACTATGCATTGGGGCAGGTACCGTTCTCCTGGCATCCACCAAACACAGATTTGTCCGTCGGACTGCCAGATGGTGAAGAGTGATTCATCACTACAGAGAACGGGTTTCCACTGCTCCAGATTGCCAATGTTGGATTATGGAGATTGCATGGCTGTGTGCTCGATTTTATACACCTGTCAGCAACGGGTGTGGCTGAAATAGCGGAATCCACTAGTTTGAAGGGGTGTCCACCTACTTTTGGCCATGTAGTGTATCTGTGTGGCTCTCTGGGCCTAGTAGACTCCTTCCCATGGTACAGGTAGACTCAGGGAGTTAAAAAGGTCTGTGACTAAAGGCCCAGAGCGACTGACTGGCTTTGCCAATAAATGAGCTACAGGCAGATAAGAGCTTTTTGCAGCCAGGTTCCAGTCCATAATATAAGGTTGAAGTTTTAAGTTGCCCGGTAATCTAAAGGCTTTCGGTGTATGGAATGCTTGTTTCTTCTCAGGCCTCAGACAGAGAGCCCTTTATGGTCATCCATTAGCTAGGGCCCATGGCAGAAAGTTGGCTTTGGGACAAGCCTTGGTCGTCTGGGGGCATTTACTGGAAACGTAGTGGACTCACTTTGGGTCAAGCACAGACCAACCGGCCCCTAAAGACAGACAGTAATGGGGATAACTGAGAGATTGAGGTCAACCTGGGTCCGTATTCAAAACGCGTCTCAGTGCAAATAGATGAAGATTCCAACTTTAGACACTAAACAGTACAGTCGTTTCTCATTGGGTAACTAGGGAAGCATACGGTTTTATGAAATTAAGTTGTTTTCATCCTTCTTTAAGCCTTCAGTCTGGGTATATCTATATTTGAATGAAGATAATACATACTAGTTTCTGGTATGCTGAAGGAAAATCAGTCTGGTGTCTCCTGCATAATGCGTAGTCTAGCTTTCCAGACTATGACTCCACCCCCAGAGTGTCTCATGGCTCCACCCCCAGAGGACGAGACATACAATGGCTGTGGGAAGAAACTACCTGGTGCATGCTACTGTTTCCTCTGATCTTCACCCTGTCAGAGGGTCTGTCTGTACAGCTAGCAGCAACCAGGCAGGAGACACACCTCTCATTGACATGCCATGAGTTCCTCACTTTCTCCTCTCCAGGCCAGGTTAGAACTCATATCAGACACAGTGTGACCTATCACCTACCTACCTACCTACCTACCTACCTTATTTTACAGTGTATTTTTCTGTGGATGAGGTAATTAAGGGTAAATTAGTGTAATGCCTTAGGGATGTAATATCATTACATTGCATGGTTGCGTGCCTTACTATATGACATGTACACACACACACACACACACACTCACACAGTCTGCTCCATGACCCCATCTCACAGGAAACCTCTGTCGCAACGTATTTCCAGATCAAAGCCCTGATAGGATAAGGAATGACTGCATTCCAAATGGCACACTATTCACTATATAGTGCACTACTTTTGACCTGGGCCTATTAATGCAGTAGGGGATAGGGTGCCATCTGGGACGCAGGCCAGGATTTTAGATGTGATCTCATTCTCATTCCAGTCTATATACAGAGGGAAAGGAGACAGGGTGTATCAGATTCACCTTAGATGAATGATTCAGGCTTAGACCTGGCTGGCTGATACACTTGGCCAGCCTGCAGAGTATAGACAACCGTCTCAGGTGTGTATGTGAACCAGTGCTCTGACTGCATCGCTCAGCACGGTCTGCACCGCTCTGTAGTGTAAGATGTAAAAATGGTTAGGGCTTCGTCTATGTCATGTAAGGACTTAAGTTGGGTGAGATGTAGCAAAGGGTGCCGTTGTTTTACTTGAATTTGTAAGTGTTTTTCTTTCCATTGTAACTTAAAGAAATCACAGATGTCTAGATAAAAAAAAAGTTTTACGTCTGTCACAAGAGACTAACTACGCCATGAAACCCAGTGTGCATGAACTAAGATGATAATGCACACTCTCTCTCTCTCTCTCTCTCTCTCTCTCTCGCTCTCTCTCTCTCTCTCTCTCTCTCTCTCTCTCTCTCTCTTCCTCTCCTTCCCTCTCTCCCTTCTCCAGTCCTGGACTAGGTGGCAGCCCCGTCATGTCAGACATCTCTCTGATCCGCCTGTCCCCCCACGCAGCCGGGACGGGGGACTCCCCCTTCAGCCCTGCTCACCCCTACTTCAACCCCCACATGGAGCACTACTTCCGCTCCATTCACAGCAGCCCAACCCTGTCTATGATCTCTGCAGCCCGCGGACTCAGCCCTGCAGACTGTGAGTTCAACTGCATGTCTAGATTGTCCACATCCAAGGTCATTCAATGCAATGAGCATCACCTTACAATGTGGATCGCAACAGAAGGAAATGTGTCATTGTTCTATTACTGAAAGCTTGGAGGAGAATTGAAGGATTCTTCTGAGGATTATGCAATTGTTTTCAGTGTGGGATTGGCTGTTGTGATTGCCAGTAAACAGCATGTTTGAGTGGGCATACAGATTAGGTTAGTCACATAGACCTGATGCTACATCATTGCATGAATTAGCCTTACATGCTTAATATAGCTCTTTGTGAAGCTCTGACCTCCCTCTTCTCTCCATGTGTTCAATATACCAAGGGGGTTATTGGAAAGCCATGGAAATTGATCAAACAAAACAGTCCCAATGGATCTCCCTCCAAATGTTCCCCTTTACCTCAGAGCGACTGGATGACAACACTTTTTCAGAGCTGAATTACAATAACGGGTGGAGGCGAGGAGCCAGAATAGGAAATAAATCACCTTTTACAGTCTGTCAACAGTAATGTGGTCCTGCTTTTAAAGTTAAATAAGCAGTGCAGGGTTGGAGATCTCACAGTGATAAAGCTATGTGAAAGAGGGAGAAAATGGAGGCTATTTTCGGTTGAGGGAATGCAAATGGTTTGGAGAGAGAGGAGAGACGGCCTTGGATTTCATTGAGAGACGTTTAGTTTGACGTTTGATGTTCCCATGTGACCCTTTTCAAAAACAACTGTTATATCTTCTACGATCTTCTACGATATCTTCTTCTGTGTTTCGGTCTGGATATTGTTCTGAATTACAATTGTTCTATTAAAACTGATTTATTATAGAATACTACTAGTGGAAATTAAATGGTTTCAGGAAATTCTCTTCCTAGATTCTGCTGCTCTTTTCTTATTGCTGTTTCTGTGCTACATCACATTAGCATGACATTAGCATTGACAGGCCTCAGGATTCCTTTGGGCCCAGTCCACTGGGTTCTATTCCCACATTCTCTTTCTATGGACTTTCTGTTCATTTGATTGAAAAAAGGAACAGTTGTACGGCAGGGACGTCTCAGCTCTGCTCTGGCCTTCATCGGACTGCTTCAAAAGACATGTTCCTGGTTGTACTGATCCAAAGTGACTCCCCCCATTTAAGTGGTTATGTGATCCAGGAGAGCGAGAGGGAGAGAGAAGGAGAAAATAAAGGACTGGTTCTGCTATGTGAAGTCAGTACAAGCACAAGTCTGTTCTCTTTTAGCGCAGCACTGGCTAATTGTGTCTGAAAGATCATTTACAGTGGGAGAAGTGACACATTAGGGGGAGAGAGAGGAGAGCAAGAGAGAGAGAGAGAGAGATAGCAAGAAAGAGAGAGAGAGAGAGAGAGAGAGAGAGAGAGAGAGAGAGAGAGAGAGAGAGAGAGAGAGAGAGAGAGAGAGAGAGATAGAGAATAGAGAGAGAGACAGAGAGAGAGACAGAGAGCGAGAGAGAGAGAGAGAGAGAGAGAGAGAGAGAGAGAGAGAGAGAGAGAGAGAGAGAGTGTTAGAGGAGCCCTGGTCTCTTCCTCCTCTGCTTCCTGACCCAAACCATAAACAGAGCAGACATTCCCTCCTAAATTCCTGGAGAACCAGATGGACTTTGGAAGCCTCTGGGACAGAGTGCTGCTATTCAACAGCAGCTATAGGCCATGTCAAATAAATTCATATCCCACTCTTATTGCCCCTGACACTTTTAAAAGGGCTTTACTGGGTGCAGATGTTAACAGCCTAACACTGTTGTTACTGTAGGATTCAGGGTGCTCCTTCAGGGTGTGTGTGTGTGTGTGTGTGTTTTCAAAGAGAGAAACCCCAACACTACTTTGTTTCTGATTTGGAGGAAATGCAGGAATTTGGAGTGGGGTCCTCTCTCTCTCTCTCTCTCTCTCTCTCTCTCTCTCTCTCTCTCTCTCTCTCTCTCTCTCTCTCTCTCTCTCTCTCTCTCTCTCTCTCTCTGTCTCTCTCTCTCTGTCTCTCTCTCTCTCTCTTTGTCTGTCTGTCTGTCTGTCTGTCTGTCTGTCTGTCTGTCTGTCTGTCTGTCTGTCTCCTTAATCTGCAGGACTACTGACACACCTCACTGTACATCACTAACCTCACTGCCCAGCCAGCCTGGCTCTCCCACTCCCTTCCATTCCTCTTGTCCTGCATCAATGACTGCGTCGCAAATGGCACTATATTCTCTACATAGCGCACTACTTTTTACCAAAGCCTTGGTCAAAAGTAGTGCACTAAATAGGGAATAGGGTGCCATTTGGGATGCAGGAGAGTGCCATCATGTCGCCAATCCTAACCCTAACCCTTTTCAAATGGCTCTGGCAGTGTGTGGTGAGACCAAGTAGACCAACCGGGGCTGGAATCTGGAATTTAGAACGTCTTACTCTGCCCTCACTCATTCTCTCTCTCTCTCTTCATCTCATTCATCCCTCATTCTCCCTAAACCTTTGTCTCCCTGCAATGTTCCTGTCTTCCCTCACTCATACTCTCCCTCATCTCCTCCTTCCTCCCTTCACTCATCCTCTCCTCCTTCCTCTCCCTGCAAATGTCTGTCTCCCTTCGCTCATTCTCTCAAAATCTGTTTCCTCCCCCTCTGTCCTTCGCTCATTCTCTCAAAATCTGTTTCCTCCCCCTCTGTCCTTCGCTCATTCTCTCAAAATCTGATTCCTCCCCCTCTGTCCTTCGCTCATTCTCTCCCTTCCTGTTTCCTCCCCCTGTGTCCTTCGCTCATTCTCTCCATCCCTGTTTCCTCCCCCTGTGTCCTTCGCTCATTCTCTCCATCCCTGTTTCCTCCCCCTGTGTCCTTCGCTCATTCTCTCCATCCCTGTTTCCTCCCCCTGTGTCCCTCGCTCATTCTCCTCCTTCCTCTCCCCTTGCAGTGGCGCATGAACACTTGAAAGAGCGGGGTCTGTTCGGGTTGCCCCCTCCCCCTCCTGGAGCCAGCCCTGCTGAGTACTACCACCTGATGGCCAGCCATCGTAACCCCTACGGAGAGCTGCTGATGCAGGGGGGTGGGGCGGCAGCTGCACACCTGCCAGACTACATCACCCCCATGGATGGTGAGTTAGACTGGGACTACACAGAGGCCCACTGCTCTTTACTGTAAAATGTTGTATCTTCAGAACAGGTTTATACTGGATGTGCGGGAAGGGGTCGATTTGGGGGGGAGGATGCATGGGAACACAAGTGAAATAAAAGTGAAATAAAGTGTATTTGAGCTAAATTCCTGGTGAATTAGCTCAAATACAGTGGTGAGTTCTCAGACTTTTCCAGTTCCCAGACTTCCACCCTTAGAAGTGTCTGGGTACGAATTGTAACATTAATTTTAGGGGAAAGATTTTCTTTGTGTCCCATGCCCCTTACTCTGTTGGTATCATTGGAAGGTATGTAACTTTTAAAAGCAACACTGAGATTGCAAACCCAGATCAATAGAACTGTAGGCAGCAGAACATAAAAAGGCTTTTATAAATGTTTCATTTCAAACAACTTCAAAGGGCGGGCCAGAAGCCCTCAGGTACTGAAACCACAGTATAGGTTCAGTAAGTATTTCCCTCTCTCAAGTCTGTGCCAGGACATTCCATAAACAACAGACCTGATTGTACTGAGATGACATTTACTTGGGGGGGGGGGGGGGCAGGCAGAGGGCAGCTGGGTCAGAAGTATGTTTAATGTAATGAATGCCTACTTTCATCCTCAACTACATCTGTCACCTTAAAAGGGTAGTGGTGTCTAGGGAGAGACGGATTATTGTACACAGGGATAGTGTTACAGTGTAGTAGCATTACTCATTAGGCTATTAGTGTAGTGTGATGGAACATGACATCAAAACCACCCTATACAGAAGCTTGGATATCAAACGGGTTCACTGTGTTCATATAACAGATAGGTTCAGACTAGGACAGGCACAGATATTTGCTTGCCTTTTTACTGGGTTGCTGCATGACATTTACAGGAATCCCGACAGACGTAAAGGCAATAGGAGATACTGTAGTCCCTTATCCATCACCATATGAGGCTCACAGCTACCAGTGTTCCTACTGTATCTACTACCACTACTGCTTCCTCTGCCGACAAAACACACAACTCACCCCACAGGTGTCGCCTCAAGCAGCTCACACTTTGCTCCAAACACTCGGAGAAGGAGAGATCAAGCCCCTCTGCTCAAGGTGAAGGGTAGGGTTCGATTTGACACACAGTCCTGTACAAGTGAAATTGCTACCTGTCCTGTACAAGTTCAATTATTGCTCTGAGGCTAGTCGGCCTACCTGGGTGTACAGTGAGAGAGTAAACATTGTCCTCCAGTCTCTGAGTTGTACAGCATCCAGCAGGCCGTGGTTCTAATGAGCTGTTGTGTTGCATTGTGTCTGGGCCAAGCTTCTGCTTGCTCAGGCCAGCCAGGGGCACGCAGCCAAAGGCCTCAGCCTGCTGTGCATATAAAAACTGTCATAACTTAACTCCCAAACAGTGACATACACTGTGCAGGCCTCTCTGTAGCCAAGCTCCCAAGACAAAGGCTGTGTACTGTATGACGAATTTGGCTTGCTAGTAGTGTAATATCTATGTTACACAGAGAAACAATGGACCTTAACTACCAGGAGAAAAAAGTTGAAATAAGACCACAGGCTCATACAGCTTCTCCACCACTGAAGTCATAGGGATGTTAAACCCAGCACAGATAGATACATCACTTTGTCTCTCATAGTGAAGTTAACCAGATAGATACATCCCGCTGTCTCTCATAGTGAAGTTAAACCCAGCACAGATAGATACATCCCTCTGTCTCTCATAGTGAAGTTAAACCCAGCACAGGTAGAGACATCCCTCTGTCTCTCATAGTGAAGTTAAACCCAGCACAGATAGATACATCCCTCTGTCTCTCATAGTGAAGTTAAACCCAGCACAGATAGATACATCCCTCTGTCTCTCATAGTGAAGTTAAACCAGATAGGTACATCCCCCTGTCTCTCATAGTGAAGTTAACCACATAGATACATCCCCCTGTCTCTCATAGTGAAGTTAACCACATAGATACATCCCCCTGTCTCTCATAGTGAAGTTAACCAGATAGATACAACCCTCTGTCTTTCATAGTGAAGTTAACCAGAAAGATACATCCCCCTGTCTCTCATAGTGAAGTTAACCAGAAAGATACATCCCCCTGTCTCTCATAGTGAAGTTAACCAGATAGTTACATCCCCCTGTCTCTCATAGTGAAGTTAAACCAGATAAGTACATCCCCCTGTCTCTCATAGTGAAGTTAACCACAAAGATACATCCCCCTGTCTCTCATAGTGAAGTTAACCAGATAGATACAACCCTCTGTCTTTCATAGTGAAGTTAAACCAGATAAGTACATCCCCCTGTCTTTCATAGTGAAGTTAACCACATAGATACATCCCCCTGTCTCTCATAGTGAACTCAGCCCAGGAAGCCTGGCCAGAGCAGGCTGTACATGTGAGAGCCAGCCTTACCTAGTGACATGGCCACTCAGGTCGCAAGGCCAGCCCAGCCTCTGGAGGAGGAGGGGTCCACTCCACACACATACAACCTAGCAGTCAGTCGCTGCCTGGTGCCTGGCTTGCTGACATTAATCACAGAGAGGGAAAGGAGGCGAGGGGAGGGGGGACGAGAAGAGGTGAGCGCCAGGCCCGGCTCTCCATTACCTCATTTATCAGGGGAAGTGGCACATTAATAAACACATCTCCCCTGAGGTGAGCCGCTAACACAGATAAATAAGGCTGCCATTTCTGAATGGTTGTCCCAGTCATTGAAACTATACAGCCATTAATGCAATGTAAATACTAAGGGCTAAATTCACCTCAGCTTTTCTTCTAGAATGAACCTGAGTTAGTAACTAGTTAACTACCGCTAAATTACAACGCGTATTCTCCAACGCGAACCCCCTCCCCCAGTCTTTAACAGCTCATGGGAAATGTATTTATATTAAGTCTCATAGCAGAAAATTCCCCTGAGTGACAGTGGTCGAGTCCATATAAGGGCTGGGGTCAATTTGTATTTAAAAGTGATTTTAATTTAAAATTCTAAATGGACAACTTTTTAAATAAATAGCTTCTACTCCTCAGTTTATTGAGAAGTCATTAAAAATAGATGACTTTTAAAAAATTGTTGTTATTTAAGTTTACTTCCTGTGTTCAATTCGAATTGACCCCAGCCCTGGTCAATATGTCCCAGGACAAGTCCCAAAGCACTAAAACTGAGCACGTGTGGTACTTATGGGACTGTATAAAAGATCATATTTAGAAATGACAGTTATCCATTAGCTTCTGCTAAGAATAATGGCCCAGGAAGCAAGAATGTTATTCTCTGTGGTGGTAGCCTGAGTTTGATCAGCCAAGGCACTGTTTGTGTAGAGTGCAGTGCCTGGTGTTAGCACCATATGTTATTGAGCCATTATGGACATCCGGTTGCAGTGCCTTTGGTTATTACCCCACAGGTCCTAATGACACTGTTGCTCTGGACTGGCTCCACTAACACCACTGCTAATGTCTAGCACCTGTTGAGCCCTGAACAACTGGCTGACTGGCTCTCCTGTTGACATCACTGGCACCCTAGAGCAACGGACTCCAGAAACACACCGGTTACATATCACAGGAAATTAGAGGATAACCAGCTTTATGAATATCATCTGTGATTTGGTGGGGGGGGGGGGTTTAAATAAAAAAATGCCATTACCCGTACAGTTTAAGGTTTTTATTCTTCAAATATGTTTAACCTGCTGGTTACAGTAACTACTGTACCTGTCCGGTAGCAAATTATACATAGTGGCACTTTTTCATGAAGTAATTATTGGATAGTTATTACGTAATTATCATCCTACGTTGTCATTTTTCAAAGTAAGACCAGGTAGATTAGGGACTTTAAAAATATATATAATTTGACCAAATGTACATTATAAACCATGAACATAAGAGTGATCAAAAACATTCTGCATACATTTCAGTTGAAATCAATTCTCTAAATTGGCCTCATTTACCAAAGTGAAGTACAGAATGTTTTCGATCGCAGAGATTTTTATCTGATTAATTAAAGTACATTATTTAGGCTTAGATTTATTATCCTTTACACTGAATCTTAATGAGGTCACCGTGGCCTATGTGTGCATTCCAAATGGCACCCTATTTGGTGCACTATGTAGGAAATAGGTGGGCATTTAGGATGTGTGGATTTTGAAAGACACGACCTAATTCTAGGTCGTGTACATTGGAAATGTGTGTCACTAGGACACATTAAAGAAAGTTGTTTGAGGATTGTTGTTTAAGGTTTATTATTTCCATCTTTCATCTCCATCCCGTATCTATCCTCTCCTTTACTTCCTTCCTCTGCTATAATTCAAGCACCGGATAAGAGATGAGTTTATTTTACTACAACAATATCTTCTGCCAGGCTCGGTTTCCATCACAACAGACAAATTGTTTACTGTATTAGCTGGGAATCAATCTTGAGCACTTATTGATAGTGCTGCTCTATTTCCAGGGGGTTTGGGTGTCGGAGGGAGGCTGCGTTAGCATCCATCACACAGTCCCAGGCTGGGCTAGAGGCTGGGCTGGAGTGTTCCTCTAGGTCTGTCTCTCTCTGTAGCTCCAGAAATAGCACAGAGTCAGGCAGGGTAGGATCGGATGGGGAAATGACACAATGATAGTGAGAAAGAAAGATTGACTCGATAGATTTATTTTTGCCTATATGAAATAATTTTTTAAGTTGGGAACATTCTTAATATCTCACAGGAGATAGGGAGAGACACTGGGCTTGACTTGGCTTGGGCTGAGCGATAGGGGGATAAGGTTATGGTCAGAAAGCAAGTTACATGGCATAAAAGGCCTGGTGTGTATATATATATACTGTATATAATGCATGTGTATAATATGCAAACAAGAAGTCTCTGCATACTTGAATCAGATGCAACTTGGGAGATGCAGGCAAACTAAGCCCAGCTGAGAGGAGAAGTTCTGTCTTCCTCCTCCACAGTGTCACGGTTTTCCAGTCCCAGACTGACCCCCAGGCTGAACAGAAAGCGAGCCCTGTCCATCTCTCCTCTATCAGACGCCAGCATTGACCTCCAGACCATGATCCGTACCTCACCCAACTCTCTGGTGGCCTACATCAACAACTCACGCTCCAGCTCTGCAGCCAGCAGCTCCTACGGACACCTCTCTGTTGGAGGTATCAGGTACCCTAGCCAGTAACTGGTCAATACGTAGTAATAACTGATTGTTCAAACTATTGATATGATGCTTGGGTTAACTGATATACTAATCACATGAATATGAACTCCATTTAAGTCAAATAAAGTTATACATGATCATACATGACTACAGTAGCATTGAGTTCAGGTGAAAAGTTGTGACTTGTGAGTTGGGTTGAAAGCAAATATTTGCTATGTGACTCGATATTGAGCTCATGCTCCTGTTTCCATTGATCATCCTTGAGATTAGATGTTTTTACAACTTGATTGGAGTCCACCTGTGCTAAATTCAATTGATTGCACATTATTTGGAAAGGCACAAACCAGTCTATATAAGGTCCCACAGTTGACAGTGCATGTCAGAGCTCCAAGATAGGATTGTGTCTAGACACAGATCTGGGGAAGGGTACCAAAAAATGTCTGCAGCATTGAAGGTCCCCAAGAACACAGTGGCCTCCATTCTTAAATAGAAGAAGTTTAGAACCACCAAGATTTTTCCTAGAGCTGGCCGTCCAAACTGAGCAATCGTAGGAGAAGGGCCTTGGTCAGGGAGGTGACAAAGAACCCGATGGTCACTCTGACAGAGCTCCAGAGTTCCTCTGTGGAGATGGGAGAACCTTCCAGAAGGACAACCATCTGTGCAAAACTCCACCAATAAGGCCTTTATGGTAGAGAGGCCAGACGGAAGCCACTCCTCAGTAAAAGGCACATGACAGCACGCTTGGAGTACCTAACAGACTCTCAGACCATGAGAAACAAGATATCTGTTCTGATGAAACCAAGATTGAACTCTTTGGCCTGAATGCCAAGCATCACGTCTGGAGGAAACTTGGTCCTATCCCTACGTTGATGCATGGTGGTGGCAGCATCATGCTGTGGGGATGTTTTTCAGCAGCAGGGACTGGGAGACTAGTCAGGATCGAGGGAAAGATAAACGGAGCAAAGTACTGAGAGATGGAGGGGCTTCGGGACAAGTCTCTGAATGTCCTTGAGTGGCCCAAACCGAGCCCAGACTTGAACCCGATCAACATCTCTGGAGAAACCTGAAAATAACTGTGCAGCGACGCTCCCCATCCAATCTCACAGAGCTTGAGAGGATGTGCAGAGAAGAATGGGAGAAACTCCCCAAATACAGGTGTGCCAAGCTTGTAGTGTTATACCCAAGAAGACTCGAGACTGTAATCACTGCCAAAGGTGCTTCAACAAAGTACTGAGTAAAGGGTCTGAATACTTATGTAAATGTAATATTTCAGTTTTAATTTTTTTATAAATTTGCAAAAAACTGTTTTTGCTTTGTCATTATGGGGTATTGTGTGTAGACTGATGACATTTTTTTTTAAAAGCATTTTAGAATAAGGCTGTAACATAACAAAATGTGTAAAAAGTCAAGGGGTCTGAATACTTTCTGCATCTCTCATGTGTTTTATTGTCTTGTGTTCCAGTCCGTCCTTTACGTTCCCCCACCACATCAACCCCATGGCCTACCAGCAGCTCCTGTCCCAGCAGAGAGGCCTGAGTGCATTCGGCCACACCCCTCCCCTCATCCAGCACCCGCCCACCTTCTCCAGTCGCCAGTCTGCTCTGGGTCTCTCCTCTCTGCCCCCCTCCTCATACAACCACAACAATGGCTCACAGTCAAAGGTGAAACTGCTCTTCTTCTTTGGTAATGGTGGTATGCAAACCAGCTTTGATGTGTGAAGAGTTTTTCCTTCAGTTTGTCAATCTTCTTCCTGAACTGTACCTAAATTGTCCGGTACGAGGTAGATCTTTTCATTATCCATAACCACCAAATGTGAGCCTTGCCCTGTGGCCTTCTGGAAATTCTGGTATTGTGTGGGATGCTCTAATCAAACCAGCATGACGTCTACAGCCGTACAATTTTCTTCTGTTTGTTTGCGTTCTCAGTAAACTTGTTTTAAGATGATTTAAAACATCAGTACTGCTGCCCCCTTCCCTCATACCATTCACCAAAATGCCCCTTCGTAAGGTAAACTCCATACCCATGAATAAAGGGATTGGGGACGTTAAACCCTCATTGTTCAAACCCACACAATCCCAACCCCACGGTTCTGTTTCAGCCGACAGTAAACACAGAGGGATACTGAGGACAAACATAGTCTTCCTCTGATTAGGAACACTTTGCTGTGGTTAAGTGCAATCACAGAATCACAGTCTAGCATGACGTTTAAAACCAACTGCCAGATACTGCCCATGTCAGCTTATTGTGAAGCATTAACTGTGTAGGTGGTGGTGGGATGTCCCTCTTTTCTCTAAAGTTTCTCCAGGAGTCAGCTGAGGTTTACACTGAAGCCCCAGGCAGTGGGCTCCCTCTGTATGGATGGATGGGATGTTTTCATACTGTACTCCACCCTCTCATCACAGAACACTCTAAATTGTTTAGTCTCTGTGGTGGCTCACCTCTGATATATGACTGTCTATTTGACTCTAGCCCTGTATTAACCCCTGTCTTTTCTCTACTTTTCCTTTCTTTTCTTCTCCTCTCCTCTATCCACTCCTCCCTTCTCTTCTCCTCGCTCCCCTTGTCCTCCTCCTCTCGTCTCCGCTCTCCTATTCTCTCCGCTACTCCACTCCAGAACACATGTGGGGACTCGGCAGTGAGCAGTACAGTCAATCCCATGATCACCAAGAGGTCAAAGGTGAAGACAGAAGTGGAGTGTCTGAGGCCGCTGTCCCCATGTTCTCCGGTAAGAATCGGATAAGTATCTACTATTTTATAAATCAGTTGTTGTGATGAACCTTGTTGCCCTGTTCAGTAAGTGAGATGTATGGGTTGATAGGATGAAGGCTATGAAAAATCATCAATCCTTCAACCGATGATAAAAAAAACCAGCTTACTTTGCATCCTTATCTCTGCCGTTTCCCCCCTAATACTCCTCTGTCCTGAATTGACACAGTCCCCTGGGAACCAGCCAGTCCCCTATGAACCAGACAGTCCCCTATGAACCAGCCAGTCCCCTGTGAACCAGCCAGTCCCCTGTGAACCAGCCAGTCCCCTATGAACCAGCCAGTCCCCTATGAACCAGCCAGTCCCCTGGGAAGCAGCCAGTCTCCTGTGAACCAGCCAGTCCCCTATGAACCAGCCAGTCCCCTGGGAACCAGCCAGTCTCCTGTGAACCAGCCAGACTCCTGGGAACCAGCCAGTCCCCTGTGAACCAGCCAGTCTCCTGTGAACCAGCCAGTCCCCTGGGAACCAGCCAGTCCCCTGGGAACCAGCCAGTCTCCTGTGAACCAGCCAGTCCCCTGGAACCAGCCAGTCCCCTGTGAACCAGCCAGTCTCCTGGGAACCAGCCAGTCCCCTGGGAACCAGCCAGTCCCCTGGGAACCAGCCAGTCCCTTGTGAACCAGCCAGTCCCCTGTGAACCAGCCAGTCCCCTGTGAACCAGCCAGTCCCCTGTGAACCAGCCAGTCCCCTGTGAATCAGCCAATCCCCTGTGAACCAGCCAGTCCCCTGTGAACCAGCCAGTCCCCTGGAACCAGCCAGTCTCCTGTGAACCAGCCAGTCCCCTGTGAACCAGCCAGTCCCCTGGAACCAGCCAATCCCCTGTGAACCAGCCAGTCCCCTGTGAACCAGCCAGTCCCCTGGAACCAGCCAGTCTCCTGTGAACCAGCCAGTCCCCTGTGAACCAGCCAGTCCCCTGTGAACCAGCCAGTCCCCTGTGAACCAGCCAGTCCCCTGTGAACCAGCCAGTCCCCTGTGAACCAGCCAGTCCCCTGGAACCAGCCAGTCTCCTGTGAACCAGCCAGTCCCCTGTGAACCAGCCAGTCCCCTGTGAACCAGCCAGTCCCCTGTGAACCAGCCAGTCTCCTGTGAACCAGCCAGTCCCCTGTGAACCAGCCAGTCCCCTGTGAACCAGCCAGTCTCCTGTGAACCAGCCAGTCCCCTGTGAACCAGCCAGTCCCCTGGAACCAGCCAGTCCCCTGGCCCCCTTTCTTTCTCTGCTACAGCTGAAAGAAGAAAAACCCTGTGTGATAAGAGCTTTGCATCCATTCGTTTGTTCCTCCCTCTCTACTTTTCTCCCTGGTCACTGTAAACTGTGGCACAGTACTTCATTTTAATGAAATATTGGCCAGACGTTATTGTCATCTGAAGTGCTTTTCTCTCTTTCTATCTCTCTCTCTCTCTCTGTCTGTCTTTTGACAAATTTGCGGAGCCCTCCTCTCCGACTCAGAGGCAGGTTTGGGTTTGTGCTTGATGCATGGGGATGAAAATAGAGGCTCGGTGCAGAGATAAACATGCTGCAGTCAGCACATTGGAGCAGGGAAGGGTGGGAGGCTGGCACTGTGGAGAGAGAGAGAGAGGAGACCAGGGGATGGGCAGAACATCACACAAACATGTACACACACTCATACACACAAACACACAATAACAGACGCACTATACACACACGTACTGTACACATGGATTTTGTGTGGTAGATATGTGGTAGTAGAGTAGGGGCCTGAGGGCGTACACTTAATCTGTTGTGAAGTCTGTTGTGAATGTATTGTAATGTTTGTGCCTTGGCTGCAGCTAATGGGGATCCATAATACATACAAATACAGGCCTGGGAACAGTCTCAGACGTGTGAATGAATCCCTGCCTGCCCAGAAGAAAATAAGCACATCTGTCTGTTACATCTACATTAGTCCTTCTGTTCCTCCAGTCAAGTCAATCTGGGCTATCTCACATAATGTTAGGGTATCCCCTCCCCACATCAGTAACAGTTATTGTTGAGTAGAATTTGTGTTGTTGAGTAGAATTTCAGCAGGAGTGTTAATGGCTTGTGTTGGGTTAAAATAATAAAGACACATTTCCGTGGATTGTAAGAAAGAATGGACTATAAAGTATTCTTCTTCTCTTTTGTCATATTCTTTCTAACTAACAGGATCATCTAGGTGGGATGCTGGACCTGAAGGAGGACTTGGATAAAGATGAATGCAAGCATGAGCCAGAGATGGTATATGAGACCAACTGCCACTGGGAGGGATGCTCCAAGGAGTATGACACGCAGGAACAACTGGTCCATGTAAGGAGGGGACGGGGACAGAAGGACAGGAGGGCATGGGGACAGGGACAGGGGACGGGCATCAGACAAGAATTTCCTTTTTCTTTAACTAGCTCAGAAAATGTCCCTGCGTGGAGCCGGGTTCCTAAAGAGCATCTTAAGGCTAAGTTGATCGTTAGAACCTATGGATTCTGGTTGTATGTTACCTGGGGTTCTAACGATGAAACTGGGCCCAGGGCCAAGAGCAGAGGAAGGTTGCTATCTAATGAGTGCGTGGTGAGAGAGAGGAGGTCTGCCTGTCAGTGCAGCTGGAATAAGTCCAGAATAAATCCCATTGTCCTCTAGGTCTATATTAGCTCCATAACCTCTGACCTCTGACCTCTGAAGCCCAACATAAAGCCGTCCTGCCAGGAACCCTAAACCCTGCCTGATTTAGTCTCCACAGTAACCTCTAACAGACTAACAGAGTCCATATAGTGCTGCCTGTCGATAGACTTCTACTGGGGTCCTGTTAAAGCTTTCCTCCAGATAGATACTAAGAGTCAGATGATTCATTGGTTGTTCACATAAGTAAGCTTAGCTAAGTGTTTAGCCTCCATGACACTGGGATTGTTTTACTCTATTTGACTGTTTGGCATGTAGAGTCTTGGTCGAGCAGGAGGCATTCCAGGCCGTCAGTGAAGCCGAGAGAGAGGGACAGACAGAGAGAGAGAGAGAGAGAGAGAGAGTGGTGGCGGGGGGGGGGGGGGGGGGGGGAGAGAGTGAGAGAGGGGGGAGAGAAAGAGAGAGAGAGAGAGAGATAGAAAAGAGAGAGAGAGAGAGAGAGAGAGAGAGAGAGAGAGAGAGAGAGAGAGAGAGAGAGAGAGATAGAAAAGAGAGAGAGGGGGGGGGTGGGCACTGTGACACAGAGGAGCTCAGACTATGGCCTCCATTATCTGTCCTCATTGTTTCACTCAGTCGCCGACAGTTACACTCCAGCTGAACGTTAAACCTCTCTGAGATCCTTCCTAATGATAGGCACACACACACAAACACACACACCCTCCTAATGATAGGCCAGGATGGTTTAGGTTGGGCTGTTAGGGACAAAGAGCTGCTTGTCTGAGAGAGCAGTCAACGAACGCTCAGCCACCATGTGTCTTTGGCTTAATTATCATGGGCCAGACATTAAACCAACAAGTAGGGAGAGTAGACTAAGGAATATGCTGGCATTTAGCTACCAGAATGATTGTCCTACCACAATGATGGTCCTACCACAATGATGGTCCTACCACAATGATGGTCCTACCACAATGATGGTTCTACCACAATGATGGTCCTACCACAATGATGGTCCTACCACAATGATTGTCCTACCACAATGATGGTCCTACCACAATGATGGTCCTACCACAATGATTGTCCTACCACAATGATGGTCCTACCACAATGATGGTCCTACCACAATGATGGTCCTTGTCACTGAATTGTGTGTATGTGTGTGCGCGGAAGGAAACAAGTCACTTTAGTTGCTGCAGGGTTGAAACCCGAGCAGCCTGTTAGTTACCTGGTTGTTCGTAATTCCTGATGTTCTCAAGGTATTAAAGTCAATTTCTACAGATGTGTTCATCAAGGGATCCCATTAAACAGTGGTCTGACTTGTAATCCCTCCACACTCACTGGACCTCTGCACTCAAACACTACGGCCCTAATGAGGGAATGCTTACAAGTGCACAATACCTGTCCAAACCCGTTCGCCCTAGGCTATGCACGCCAACCAGCGGGATACCACATCAGTCTTGGATAAGAGAGTTGGAATGGACAATTCCATTAAATGAAAGTGTTGAGAGGCTGCACCTCTAGACATACAAACAGAGTGGAGCAAAGAGACATTTGCCTGTTTGACGATTTATTTAATTTCTCTAACCGTAGAATCACTCTTATGGAAAAAGTAGACTAGTGGAACTCATCTATCAAAGACAAACAGAGCCACACGGCAAATTGTGCGTACCGACAACACAATCACGTCTCTTTTCTTCGTTGTCTGACAAACGGAAAGTAAACTGCAAATTTTGATTGATGACGTTACTCCTAATTTCTTTGATAGGCAAATGGTTTCTCTGCCTCTGTCACAACCTGAAATGGACTTGTTCTAACAGACTATCACAGAGAAAACCTCTGTCTCCTGTTGATAGTGTGTTCTCTAAGTAGTAAAAAATACACTCAATAACAGATAGAACAGAACACAACTAGAGACCTAATTAAAAAAGACAACCTCAGAGGGACTTCTGTGGGGAGTAAAACATCAGGCGAAGTTACAGGCCCTAGGCACTTCATGTAGATTTAAAAGAATTACTACAATTGAATTACCTTTGCTTACGCCTGTCTAATCCCTTAGATCGACACAGTTGTTACCGGACGAGTCCGTAGTCTCACAGGCTGTAGAGATCCTGAAACGTATTAACAAGTCTCATCCGGAATGTGTCTCCCTACAGCACATCAACAACGACCATATCCACGGGGAGAAGAAGGAGTTTGTGTGCCGCTGGGATGAGTGCTCGCGCGAGCAGAAGCCCTTCAAGGCCCAGTACATGCTGGTGGTTCACATGAGGAGACACACAGGGGAGAAGCCACACAAGTGTACCGTGAGTAGCCGATCGTTGCCCGGCTCGGCATTCGCTGAGCATTTGCCTCTCTAAACGTTTGGGCTTTTCTCAATATTTCACTGGATCATTCTAGAAAAGGAAGAAAGATGTGCTTACAGTATGATTACATTACATATTGGCATAGTGGATCTCCCTAAGCTAGTTAGTGGGGTGTATGTTAGTAGTTTCAGCTGTAATTACCAGTATATAATGTAAGTTAAGAAGTGGAAAGGACAATGGGTCCTTATTACAGTAAGACCTAGATATATCCTCTACGGTACTTATTACAGTAAGACCTAGATATATCCTCTACGGTGCTTATTACAGTAAGACCTAGATATATCCTCTACGGTGCTTATTACAGTAAGACCTAGATATATCCTCTACGGTGCTTATTACAGTAAGACCTAGATATATGCTCTACGGTGCTTATTACTGTAAGACCTAGATATATCCTCTACGGTACTTATTACAGTAAGACCTAGATATATCCTCTACGGTATTTATTAAAGTAAGACCTATATATATCCTCTACGGTACTTATTACAGTAAGACCTAGATATATCCTCTACGGTACTTATTACAGTAAGACATAGATATATCCTCTACGGTACTTATTACAGTAAGACCTAGATATATCCTCTACGGTGCTTATTACAGTAAGACCTAGATATATGCTCTACGGTACTTATTACAGTAAGACCTAGATATATCTTCTACGTAACTTATTACAGTAAGACCTAGATATATCCTCTACGGTACTTATTACAGTAAGACCTAGATATATCTTCTACGTAACTTATTACAGTAAGACCTAGATATATCCTCTACGGTACTGTATTGTAAGTCCCTCATGTACAACACCAAATCCTTAACTTTTCGCATAAATCATGCACTGATGTCAAGGGGAGATTTGTTTCTAAAGTTAGGATGGGTGACTATGTAGAGTGCATTCAGAAAGTATTCAGACCCCTTCACTTTTCCCACATTTTGTTACGTTACAGCCTTATTCTAAAATTGATTAAATAAAAACAATTCCTCATCAATCTACACACAATAGTGACAAAGCAATAATTGCAAAGGTCATCTTTATACAAATTAAACAGAGATGAAAAGAGATGTGAAATATAAAAATGTGTTTGACTTCTTCTGTGTTTCCTTATCTCTCTCTTGCAGTTTGAGGGCTGCTGTAAGGCCTATTCTCGCCTGGAGAATCTGAAGACCCACCTGCGGTCTCACACAGGGGAAAAACCATATGTGTGTGACCACGAGGGATGCAACAAGGCTTTCTCTAACGCCTCGGACAGAGCCAAGCACCAGAACCGCACACACTCCAACGAGGTGGGCACACACACACTTCAATGAGGTCCTACTGGGGCTGCCTCCCAAACACCACCCTATTCCCTTCATAGTACACTACTTTTGACCAGGGCCTTGGTCAAAGGTAGCTCACTATGCAGGGAATAGGGGGCCATTTGGGATGTAGACAAGCTCCCACACTGCACCATTCTGCCCTGCCAAGACTTCAGACAGACTCACTTATACAGTCCATTAGATATTCTCTTAGACAGACAAACATAAGATCAATATTCTTCTTTTGTGACTTACTGTAAGGTCCTGGGCCAAAAGATTGAGGCAGCGAGAAAGTAGAAACTGACCAATGTGCTAGCCTTTTACATATTCAGGCTGAAATGAGATGACTGGACTTTTTCTCATCACGCACAGTGATTGTTCTTGGATGTCTATACTTGCCCCATTAAACCACAGCCGAGTGTGTGTGTTTGTTTGTGTGTTCCCAAGTGTTTATGTGTGTGTATGCAAGCATGTGTGTGAGTAAATAATGATGTGCGGAACTAATGAGCGCGGCAGCCCCACAATGCATTAGTGTGAATCAAGTGTAGGCATCCCCTATGGAGATCCAGACCACCTGCAGATCACCAATACAAAATGAACCCTGGAACCGTTTCAAGCCTCCTACTAGCCTATCCATCATGAGATAGAGGAGAGAAGCGTGGGGGAGAGCACAACATCCCATGGATCCAAACACACACACACACACACACACACACACACACACACACACACACACACACACACACACACACACACACACACACACACTACCCCTCAGGATGAAAAACAAGACTGCATCCATCCCACCAGTATAACTGTAACTTTATCACTGGAAACCACATACATCTTAGTGATATTCTGTGGCTCTAAGCTGAACCAACAAGTCACTGGTTTTACATACATAATTTATACACTCTAATTGCGTGTTTACAACAACAGCTAGTCACAGCTAATCTGAGTAAGTAGGAGGGGATGGATGTTCTAATTCACAGTCATGTATTTGAATGTTATTAAACAGAATATGAACTAGATGATATTCATCTCACTCTGGATCCTGTGTGGCTCACTTGGTAAGAGTGTGGCGGTAACAACGTAAGGGTTGTTGGTTTGCTTCCGGCTGGGGCCACATTTAAATGAATGCACTCACTTTACTGTAAATTGCTTCGGATTAAAGCATCAGATAAATTATATATATATATATATATGCTAAATGCTAAATAATTAAAATCATTGTATCCACAGAAACCCTATGTGTGTAAGATCCCCGGGTGTACGAAGCGCTACACGGACCCCAGCTCTCTCAGGAAGCATGTGAAGACAGTCCACGGACCAGACGCCCACGTCACAAAGAAACAGCGCAGCGACCTGCCGCCCAGCAGACCCATGCCACCCAAAGAGAATGGAGAAAACGAGACAGGCCAGGGCATGGAGGAGAAGATGGACAGCACCTCGAGAGGCATGGAGGACTACCTGCAGGTCAAGTCTATCAAGACGGAGAACTCTGTGGTAAGAGATCGTCTGGGGTTGCAGCCTGTCATTCAATGTTAGATCATTTGGTGTAGAAGTGGAAATATAATTCAGCAGTTGTTAGTTTACCATAAAGTTATGTGTTCCTCCCTCCTAGCCACTTTATGGACTCGTGCAATCAGATAATGACCTTCTACTTTCTCAGTCTGAGCCCCTACTAACAACGGCATGAAATTCTTCCCTAACAAACTTGTATCCTTCCTCTCTAACACTCTCTGCTTGCTACTTGAACGTTTCCTTTCCATTTCTCTTCTCCTTCGAACTTTCCTTAAGGACAGACATTACTAAGGTGAGCACAGCTTCAGTTTTAGCTTCAGTTCATTACAGAAAAGCTTTCATAGTATCTCTGATCATTTCATCGTCATATACTACTGCTGTATGACAAGCCATAGCCAGTAAGGAACACAGGGCTTCGGTCCAAAAATGTGTATAATAGTTATTACAGATTTTTAAGTCCACTTACTGTATGCCATAAAGAGGGACTGGGGAGCCCAACCCAAAGAGCCACAGATTCATATCCCAGTGTGCTGGCCTAGCATGTAGTCAAGCATCCTTTCATCTCTCCCATTTCTAATTCACAGACAATCTAAGAGAGCTATAATCTGTAGCCACCCCAACCAACACTCATTATTTACAATTAAAGTTGTGGATAAAAGATCTAGCATGATTCACTATTACATCTTATGTTGTTATGTTATCACTGTTCTACTTTCTCTTCGTTAGATGGTGATCCCCTTCTTTTTTAGATTTATAAACATGTTGTCTCTCTCTGCCTCTCTCTCTTCCACTCTCTCGCTCCCCCCCCCCCCCCCCCCCTCTCTCTCTCTCTCTGTCTAGATGTATCAGTCCAGCCCTGGTGGTCAGTCGTCATGTAGCAGCGAGCCGTCACCATTTGGCAGTTCCACCAACCATGACAGTGGAGTAGAGATGGTCCTCCATAGTGGCGGGGGCAGCATGGGGGACCTGACTGGGCAGGACGACCCCTCGGGGCCCCTCACGGACTCCTTCTCCTCTGGCCTCTCATCTGGTTCAGCAAGAGTCGGGGTGGGCCTCCACCTACGTCAACACCTAGGCCCCAGCCACATCCACAGACTAGAACACCTGAAGAAGGAGAAACTGAAGACGGTGAGGGACTCCTGCCAGTGGGCCAATCATCATCCAGCTCCTCCAGTCCAGAACACCAAGCTACCGCCCATACCAGGAAGCGGTGAGTGGACATAATAAGACAGAACTAACCAGTGTTTCATAATTATCCTTTTTGAGTATTAGATGGTAGATAAAGTAAGATAGATATATGATCAAATTATATTTTGTCAATACAAAATTCAGTATATTCAGAAAACTATTCAGACTATATTTCTCTTGTGTAAAATCAGTTATTCTTCTCTTCAGGGTCCCTTCTGGAGAGTGGAAATATGGGTGGTGGGCCTGGATCGTTCCCCAGCCTCAGCCTCAGTGAGCTGTGTTCCAGTAAGACGACTGTCCTGAACCAGCTGGACCATCTGATGGAGCGCAGGGACAGCACCACCAGCACCGTCTCCTCTGCCTACATCAGCCGGCGTTCCTCTGGCATCTCCCCCTGCTACTCCAGCCGCCGCTCCAGCGACGCCTCCACGTTCAGTGGCCACCGCAACAACAACATCAGCTCCACCGGCTCCTACGACCCCATCTCTACAGACCTGTCCCGGAGGTCCAGCGACGCCAGCCAGTGTGGAGGTGGTGGAGGGGGAGGAGGGGGAGGGCTGCCCAGTCACCTCAGCCTCACCCCCGCCCAGCACTACCACCTCAAGGTTAAATATGCGGCGGCTACAGGCGGCGCCCCACCCACACCTCTACCCAACATGGAGAGGATGAGTCTCAAGACCTGCATGGCCCTCTACCGGGACGCTTCCCATGGAGACTCGTCGTCTGGTTACTCCCCCTTCAACACCATTGCCCCCAGTGGCGATATGGGAGGCTATAACGCCCGCAGCATGATGCCCCACGATGCTCCGTCTAACATTCCCCGTCGGGCTAGCGACCCCGTCCCCCGACTGCCATCCCTGGACCCGCTGTCCCCGCTGTCCCATCAGCCTCAAGTGCAGCGCTACAACAGCATGGGCAACATGCAGAACCTCCACCTCCACCCAGACTCCTCCCAGCCGAACCAGGCCCTCTCTGCAGCCGAACGGCGCCCCCTGGCCCTCCAGAGCCACCAACCGCGCTCCGAAGGCAGCCTGCAGCGATACCCCTATTGCCCCCGTCCACCCAGCATCTCTGAAAACGTGGCCATGGAGACCATGGCCGGCGACATGAGCAGTAGTCGCGACAACAGGGAGGAAGAGATAATGGTACTTCCAGATGATGTCGTTCACTACATCACCTCTCAGGGCGGAGCTGGAGAGTCTGACTGTGCCACCGGGTACAACCGACAAGCACAAGGTGGTTTCCATGGAAATGCAATAAACTCTAACCCCCAGCAGCAACAGCAGTTTTACCACCAGCGAAGGATGGCTGTGGTGGACACCAATATGAATTTGAACCCCTTGTCTGCACCACAAACCATGCCCCTCTCCTGTGCTGTAAGCCCAGGCCACCGGCAGCAGACTTTCCCCTCCTCCCCCAGTAAGACGAGCACCATGCCGGTACAGTGGAACGAGGTCAGCTCAGGGACTGTGGAAGCTCCTCACAACCCAACCCAACAGCCGCGGTTCGGTCGAAGTAACCCAAACCTCGCCATGGTCCAACAGAAACTGAACTTTGTCTCGTTCCAGAATCAGAATCTTAACTCCAACCAGCACATTGCACAGATGAACCACAACCTGGCTCACGCAGCCCAGCAGGGGCGATACATACAGCAGCAGAAGGCTGGCTCGAGGTTAAGCAGTGTCCAGCAACAGAGCCTACAGCAACAGCAGCCCGCTAATGCTAACCTCAATGAACCAGTGAGCCTCGAGTATGGGTTAAACCAGGGTCTTGGTCCTAGCAATGTTAACGCTAACGCTAACCAGCAGTCCTCTTGTGGTAGTATGGCAGTTGGTGGCACTCTGGGTATGTTGAGGAAAAACAGTAAACAACAGCAGACAGAGCAGAACAGCCGGCTAAGGATGCAGCCAGGGGGTAGTCAATCGTCTCAAGTCACATTTAAGGACAGCGGTGTGAATTCTTCGCGGATTACCTCACATCAACAGAACTATAATATAGCTCCCCAGGTTCAGCATCCCATCCAAAATGGAAGTCAAATACCCCTCCAGCCAAGACCGCCCACAGAACCTAAGTCTCTAAGCAGACAGCATTCAGGGTCAATGACAATGCAGCAACAAAACTCAATTGGCAATCACTGCAGCAATGGCAACAACCCAGACAACAATGTTATGTTCTACACAGGACAGATACATGTGTTTGAACCAAACGGGAATGTCAACATGCAGATGATGACATCATCAGTAGTGGACGTTTTTCAATGTCCCTCAGACAGCACTGAGATCACCAAAAACAACCAGGTCTCCAGTACGGTGGACTCGTCCAATGGGACAGGGGCAGAGGAGCCCCAGATCGACTTTGACACCATGCTGGATGACGGAGATCACTCCAGCCTGATGTCAGGCACTATCAGCCCCAGTATCCTCCAGAGTCTGTCCCAGGCCTCCTCCAGACTCACCACCCCCCGGAACTCTGTTACACTGCCCCTCCCTGCAGGGGGCAGCAACATGGCCATCGGCGATATGAGCTCCCTGCTCACCGCGCTTGCAGAAGAGAACAAGTTCCTCAACATGATGTCATAAGAGTGATCCCAAATACACTGAAGGCAGGCTACTCCAGGTAAAGCCAGGCTACCTACCTTGGTGTATTTGACCTAGGACGTGTGCTAAAATATATGACCTTTTGTAACCCAAGCTCTATGAACGATAGTGTATCTACCACCAAGAGATAAAAAATAAAAAAACTGACTGTGTGAATGACAAGAGGGGAACTTACTATTTAACATTGTTGCAGAGGTGTTGAAATCCTCCTGACCATGTGATTGAACATTAGGCACCTCATTGGAGAACTTTGACGACCACCAGAGACTAAAGGGATGTATGAGATTCTGAAGACTTGGTGCTGAAACACCTCTATGTTTGTGCTTCTTATTGTGTTATCCTGTACAGTATTACTATGGCAATAATATGGCTATTTCATATCTATTGAGAAACCATGTTTTGCCTTAGATGAGTAAGTATAATGTAATGTTAATGTTGTACATGAGATATAGCGTATAGTTCTGCAGTAAAACAAGATTACCAAGTGCCTGGCTATGCCGCAGAATATGCAAGACAAGCATATGTTCACGTTGAAATGCAACCAGGTCCTTCTGTATGATACCGATTTGGCATTTTTCTATCATTTAGTTAAAGACACACATATGTAAATTGTGTAAATTACTTTGACCTAAAATGATTTGATTCTTTCTTTCACATATTATTCGAAAGACATTCATTTGTGTCTAAAAAGTATTTTTTTCTGTCAATGAAACTGCAAAGAAATAAATATGAGCGAAAAATGATAATAATAATTCAATAGAGTCAGAATGAATCTTTTTCTAATCTATTTAGTCATGTCAGGTCTACTTCCATACAGTGTCTTCGATGTGAACCATTGTCTTTTTTGTCTGTTGCGTTGAGTTGGACTATTGAGATTAACAGTGACGTCTCAGTGTCGGGACAAGTCGTGACTGGAATTAAGTAACAATTTCAAAAGAATATGCAAATTCTTGATATGATACATATTCTGGGGGAGATTACATTGCCATTAACTCTTGGTGATCAATTAGGAAAAATGTAAAAGGGAAAAACAATCCTAGGAATCAAAGCTTTTTGTACACTACCATGCAACTCTGTTGTGCTGGATATGTATATATATATTTTGTAAATTTTTATGAAATACAATATTGTTTTTTTTTTTACTGAACTGCTGTCTGCTGAGTTATTTCAAACTATGGGTGTGTTTTTTTTCATGGAATATGATATGTTTGAAATTAGGTTGCATTGTTTTAGGTCTCCAATATACAGTACCAGGCAGATAGAATTCAATTGGCATGTAAATTCATAGTAGACTTTACTAGAAAAAAACTCCCATGTACAGAAATCCCCCCACAATATAAATGGTCCCTTGTTGTATTTTCCACAAAACTGAACATAGAGACGTATATACGAGATCTTAGAAGTATATGAGTGTTGATTGCTTAAATAATTCAGGAGAAAAACATTCTTCTTTGAAGCCACACAAGTTCACCCTCTCCTTGCTGCCAAGAAAGCATTTTTCCTCCACATCCTATCATATTAGACATTTAGAAGACACTGGCTATCTTTCAAGGTAATTATGGAAATTATGGCTTTGAAATAGGTTCTTCTGACCCTGTCTTGCCCCTGCTCGTAAGGTTGGCCTGGACACAATGCTAGTTTCACTCCAGAAACAGATGACAAAGGACATACTTGTAAAACCGCAAGGTGCATACAGAGCAGTTGCTAAAGTTAGCCTGTGTGTAGTCCAACATGAGCAGTGACAGATCGACCCAAAGGAAATGTCTGTTGAAACCACATAAAACACACAGCAGTTGGAGGGAGAGAGAGAGAGAGAAAGAGACAGCGAGAGAGAGAGAGGTCCAGGGAGGGACAAAGCGTCAAGCAGAGTGTTAGCGCTGAGGAACAAATGATTTTATTCTGACAGGGAATTCAGCCGAGAATACGTTTGATCTGAGGTTTTTGAGAGCTTTTGCAACTGGAATTCCTTATTCTCTCAGAAAAATGAAGGAGAGAAAATAGCCTGAGGATATGAAATCATATCAGACAAGGGGTTAGTGAGAATCTAGTCAGAAATGAGCAACACCTCAATGTATCGGTAGAGCTAATTGGATTCTAAAAGGAATACTTTCGCAGTTTGTATAGACTACACAAAGATAATCTATATCAGGTTTATTACAGGAGCCACCAGTCTTAACTTCAAGCCTTGTAACCCTAACACTAGCTTCATTTCCACATCCTGGTTCAACCCTAACCCTAGCTTCATGTCCACATCCTGGTTCAACCCTAACACTAGCTTCATGTCGACATCCTGGTTCAACCCTAACCCTAGCTTCATGTCAACATCCTGGTTCAACTGTAACACTAGCTTCATTTCCACATCCTGGTTCAACCCTAACCCTAGCTTCATGTCTACATCATGGTTCAACCCTAACACTAGCTTCATGTCCACATCCTGGATCAACCCTAACCCTAGCTTCATGTCCGCGTCCTGGTTCAACCCTAACACTAGCTTCATGTCCACATCCTGGATCAACCCTAAGCCTAGCTTCATGTCCGCGTCCTGGTTCAACCCTAACCCTAGCTTCATGTCCACATCCTGGTTCAACCCTAAGCCTAGCTTCATGTCCACATCCTGGTTCAACCCTAACCCTAGGTTCATGAAGACCACTTTGGAAACAAGTGTTTTCATTAATACTTTGAAGTGCTGTACTCTGGGACCACATTGTACATATTGTTGTATATGTCGCTTACCCCAAATACGTTCAATTCAATTCATGTCCACATCCCGGTTCAACCCTTACCCTTGCTTCAATCACAATCACAACCCTAACCCTAACCCTTACCGTAACCCTAGCTTCATGACCACATCCTGGCTCAACCCTTGCCTCAATCACAACCACAACCCTAACCCTTACCGTAACCCTAGCTTCATGACCACATCCTGGCTCAACCCTTGCCTCAATCAAAATCACAACCCTAACCCTTCCACTAGCTCCATGTCCACATCCTGGTTCAACCCTAAGCCTCAACCACAACCCCCCTAAGTACCAGTTCTGTTCTCAGTCACAGAAAAAGTAACCAACGGTGCAGTAAGTCCACAGCTTACATGTGGTATTATTAGCGGAGGTCATTTTCAACCCTTTCTCATCACAGTGCAATCAAAGGAAAGCATGTCCCTCTAAACCCTGCAGTAAAGCAGACATGTCTGTTGTGAATTATAAGGGCTTTCGAGGTATGCATTTTACAGCATGTCCGGCATTCTTCAGTCCCCAGGGGAGAGGAATGTGATTTACAGGGTCTCTTTATGAGTGACAAGGTATTCAGGACACACACGACCCGCCATACAGCTGCCCACAGACATCAGCCACAGACATCAGCTGCCCACAGACATCAGCCACAGGCATCAGCTGCCCACAGACATCAGCCATAGGCATCAGCTGCTTGCTGACTAAAATTATACATTGGCAACAACCACAGGCTGATGAAAGATAACCGAGATGCACCATCTCCATCCACTCAAACCTGTGGGACATGGGACTAGTGTTACAGCAGTGCACTGAGCCACAGGCCCAGGAGAGGACCACAGTACTAATGATGCTTTAATATAGTCTGCTGTCCTCTGGAATAGGCTCTTGACTGATTGGATGAGCAATGAGAGCAGGGCAAAAAGCTGCAAGCGCAATGCTGGACAATCAATCAATTAACCAAGCAGCCAGTTCCATGCTGGCTGGTATACAGCGGAGGGCAAGCAGGCCCCCCTAATTACCACACAGGGTTAGGTCCTTACATCGCTCAGCATGGGGTCTAAAACAACCACCTTCGGGTGATTGAATAAAACAACAATTGAATCATTGCAAAAGCTTATGTATTTCATTATTTATGAATTTAACCTCACTAAAATGGTGCTGTGACAGGCCTGCCTGATAAAAAATTCTGAACACCTAGTTTGTCTTCTGCAGCACCCTAGACCTTCATCAGAGGAAGCTTTCATCCTGTGTCCCCTAGTCAGAACATCACCATCCACGGTGGTGCATCAGATCAGCCGACACACACACACACACACACACACACTTCCCCCTGCGGAGGGGTCTACACATGTCTGTTAGTGATCTGGCGGAGATCTGAGGGTCTCTCCGTTCTCACCAGGCCCCCATGAGAGCTTCCAAGAGGGGCAGCCAGCCCTCCCCACCGCTCCACTCCTCTGGTGCTCACTCTCATTTACCTTCCAGAGTGGAGAGCATTTGCTGTATGAGACACACCCGGGCCAACACACTTGAAGTGCCTCTCCTACATCTCCTCCATGTTGATGATTAGATATAGCACAATACCAAAGCTCTCGTCTCCCAAAGTGGTGTCAGGGGCTTCTGTCAGAAAGAGAGAGAGAGCGAGAGAGAGCGAGAGAGAGAGAGAGAGAGAGAGAGAGAGAGAGAGAGAGAGAGAGACCGAGAGAGAGAGAGAGAGAGAGAGAGAGAGTGTGTGTGAGCGAGCAGCCGCAAAGTTGTCAGCACAAGCACTCCTGATGAGGAGGAGGGGGGAGGGGAGGGGAGGACAGGGGGGGAGACGATGGTTTTGCCTGCATATAGGATGTAACAGTGCCTGGACTGGTCCTTATTGGGGAAATGATTATGTTTGAAATGGGATTGTCCTATGCCTGCTCAGTTGGAACAGCATATTTTCTACACGACAGTGCTGCTCACTGTTTGACTGGCCGCATGGGGACTCAAATTGATTCATAAATGAACGTTGTCTTTCAGTGGCAAAGAGGCCCATCTAGAATTCAGAGAAATTTACATTATATTATTTTAATAAAAATGAATGACCTATCAGTGATTTCTGTGCATAATCCATCAAGAATGACATCACAAGCAGGAACTAGGGCCGCAGGGCTATTCTGTGGGGAAGATTCGGCCTTGTTAGCATGTCATATGTAATAATATATGTGATAATGCACGGCTGTGGCTTTAATGGTGTAATGTAGTGTTTGATAAGCAGCACAAGGGAGCGTTAGGGGGGGGTTAGAGGACATGCAGTCTCCTTCACCATCTCCTTGGTGACAAAGTAGATTTTCTTTGACTGACAGGGTGGATCCGGTGCTCATTGGACCAGCAACATTGCAATCATTCACTTAATCAGAATTTTCCATCTGTCACAGACACCACGCAACCCAACAACTAGCATCGCTTTGAGTGACAGAAGGTCTCCTCGATATCCCTGGTCATTATATGACCTCAATGACGGTTAAACAACCACATTACAGCAATAGTAAAAACAGCACATGAATATATATTTTAGTGATAAGTTTTATTGTCACATGCACAAGTAACATGAAGTGCTTAACTTGAATGCTCTACCTAACAGTGCAGTATTCAATATATATATATTTTTTTAAAACATGAGAAATAATCAATAAAATAGGACACTACTGTGGTTCAATGTAAAGTGAGCACTGTCTTGGAGTCAAACACCCATTAGATACAAGTGTTTCAGAGCAGGGTTCGCCGACTGGCCCCCATGTTTTCTGAGCAATAAAAATTGCTGTTGGACATAAAAGACTGTAAAAACACCAGCAAATCAGCTCCAAGTGATATCAATTATGGAAATCTGTTCCAAAGTATTCCCATGAATAATAGAGATACGTGATCGTATACAAACGTAAGCAAGGTTTGAAATTATTATGTTTTAGTCACATATTATATCTGTTTGGGCTTCTTGCGGTCAATTTGTAGTATACAAATTATATATCATTAAGTTCTGGCCCCCTGACTATCAGTTCAAGAAAAAAATGGACCTGCGGCTAGTTGATGATCCCTGTTTTAGACACTCCAAAGAGAGAGAAAGATCGTTAATATTATTCTCCTGCAGTACTGAGGTGAGTGGTGCAGCAACCTGGGAGTCACAAACCCTTCTGAGGTGGTTTATGAGGAGTATTAGTAATATATGAATAACTCATGGTGACGTCCTACTGACTTCCTGACTTCTGATCCGCTCATTACAATAGGACCACCACACGGCCAATGGGAGGAGAGGGGCTAGAAAGAGTAGGACGTCAAGGGCCATGTCTCTGTACCTGGTGAATATTAACAACGCTTCCTGCATAATCTACCTCTGCTGAAAGGTCAGAGAGGGGAGTGGGAAAGAAAGACCCCCACCGGCTGAGTTAGGGAGGGAGAGAGTCACTCACGTCTTACTCATGATAAAGTAATATAAAATGGCCAAGTCAATGGATTTAAATAGTTGCAAACGTGTATGTTATATGTGTTTGAATGTGTGTATCGACCAGTGGTGGAAAAAGAAATTGTCATACTTGAGTAAAGATAAAGATACCTTAATAGAAAATGACTCAAGTAAAAATGAAAGTCACCCAGTAAAATACTACTTGAGTAAAAGTAATATACTTAAGTATCAAAAATAATGTAATTGCTCAAACATATTTAAGTATCAAAAGTAAAAGTAAAAGTATAAATAATTTGAAATTCCTTATATTAAGCAAACCAGACCATTTTCTTGTTGTTTTAATTTACGGATAGCCTTGGGCACACTCCAACACTCCAACAAAGCGTTTGTGTTTAGTGAGTCTGCCTGATCAGAGGCAGTAGGGATGACCAGGGATGTTCTCTTGATAAGTGTGTGAATTGGAACATTTTCAAAATGTAACGAGTACTTTTGGGTGTCAGGGAAAATATACATAGCAAAAAGTACATTCTTTTCTTTAGGAATGTAGTGAAGCAAAAGTAAAAGTTGTCAAAAATATAAATAATAAAGTATAGATACCAAAAAATGACTTAAGTAGTACTTGAAAATATTTGTACATAAGTACTTTACGCCACTGGTATCTACCAGTACTGTACGCGCGTGTGCGTTTGTGCTTGGGTGTATGTGAGTTTGATCTTATAGGTACTGTGAGCACCTCTGTCACGCAGTCATGCGGTAAAGCTTTGTGAGGAATGTAATGACGGTGTGGTTTAAAGTTGAAAGATTTACCAGAAATGGATTCCAGATGCAGGTTCAAAAACACCAAGTCCCAGTTGTGATGCTCTGAGTATCTCAGCAGAACTCTGGTGGCAGACAGCCCCTATCCAAGCAGATGAGGATAAGCAGTAGGCAGCTTCATACAGAAAGTCCACCTCCTCCTCAACACACAGAAACACCTGCCCTGCGTCCCAATACAAGTTCCTTTCTCCTGCAGCGTGTACTTGTTAACCTCACTTCATGGATTTGAGAGTAAATCACTGGTCGAAGAAATAGGCTTTTAAAATTGTATTTCACAAATGCAAGAAAGAGCAGGTTATTAGGGGGCAAGACTGGCTTTGAGCTAAGCAGAGGCCCATCAGCGCCCAGCATAGTCCCACATCAACAGCCCAAAAACATGCTCTTTCACCTGGGACCCACCTATTTACACAACAGTCTGTCAAGAAGGAAACGTTCTCCTCTCTCTGCTCTGCAGTTTGAATGCAGCGGTTTTGGGGATCCTATTCATCATTTATCCCAAAGTGTCAAAGTATGCATGGGGTGAAGTTGTTGTCCGTGTTAATCACTCAACGAAAATGAGAACATACAGTGGAAAGGAAACAATAAGTATTTTAGTTTTGACACATTTTTTTTTATATTCAGAGATTCTTATAAATCAAATGTGATAGAATATGATAATACACATTTCCAACAAAAGCAGTGTTGGGTTTCATTTAGATAAAGAAACATTTTTACAAAACAGCACAAACATTACAGCACAATTTAAAATAATGCATATCACTATAATCCCGAATATATATCCTAGTATTTCGAAAACAGTTGAGAAGGCTTATCCAATCAGTTGCGAGGCCATCAGTGTCATTAACTAATATAACATACATATTCATGATGTGTTGCTATGCAAAATAGCATCTGTCTTTCAATAGCCTACCATCTGTTTAAGGGACTTTGTAATAATAACTGTTTATTAGAGAAATACCACACAATAAGGCATTTGGAAAACAATTGTGATGCTCATTACCTTGGAAGTTTACACAAAAAGAGGTATTTTTATGTGTAGTAATTTATTGATGTGGATGATGGAATGTCCCTTTAGTATTCATTCAAAAAGGAGAGGAGAGGATGAGGGGGCCGTGTGGTGAACCTGAAGCCAGGCTAGGTTTTTTTTTAATGAGGCCTTCCTAAAGCCCAAGAGAGGGGAGACCTGGAGGTCCTGTGAACAGCAAGGTGGCATTCCTGACCTCCCTCTGCTGCTGCCACTACCCTGGCTTCCTGACTCTCATAGACCCCGCTATCTGCAGAGTTTTAACACGCTCCATCCGTCCCTCCCTCCCTCCCTCCATTCCGTCCCTCCCTTACTGTCTCAGCCTGGAACTTTCATGAAAGGCTACTAAGGGTCTGGATATTAGAGCCCAACAGCTGATCACTGCTGAGCATCACTGCAGAGCGACTGGGCTAGAGATGCTAGAGTTGCTTTGACCGTGGTCCCGCTCTCCCTCCCTCTCTCGCCCTACACTGCCCAGCATGCCAAGGGATCCCTCATGCCGGAGATGTTTTCCCACCTTAAATGATGAACACCTTTCAAGTGCTAAAAGCAGTGGTTTTGCTGTTATTGTCAGGTTCAGCATTCAACTAAAAGGGTATCCAGTGTTTTACCACCCCCCCCTGGGACTGACTAACGGTGGATGGTGATGTTTATAGGGCCAGGATGGTGGTAGTGTTTTATCACTAGCAGGGAAGGCCAGGGTTAATGCCCTTGATGATGTGATTGTCCCTGGACTGTGATGAGAAAGGATACAGTAGTAAAAAGGCCCTGAGACGGTTAATATGGAACTATTTTAATTAGCAGAACTGATACAAGGATACGAGGATTTCACTTCTGTGTATCTGGGCGCATTTGCGTGTATTTGTTTGAAAGTTTGTTACTTTTTCATGAACAAATTTATACTGAAAGGGATGTTCCATCATCTAAGGCCTCATTAGAATAACTTCCATAAAACCTACATCTGCCATACAGTATAAGTCTGTAGGAGTACACTGTTTTCAACATCTAGTGCTGGCTTGAGAAGGTGAAACAACAAAGGTTTGACTGGGAATGCAGTTGAGACACAGAATATCTTAACCATGAAGCTGTCAAGACAATCTCTCCCAGAACATACCCATTTACCCCATAACAGAGCAACGGACAAACCTCCCCAAAACTCTGACGCGTTCACTCAGAAAGCAAAGACCCAAACAAAGGAACCATCCCTCTTTGATCTGCATGGCATTCAAGGTCAACAATGTAACGGTGGTTTGGTTCAAACATAAATAATATATTTCTACATCTTCACAAAGAATCGCTGGTTTGAAGATTGCATTCCACTGCGGTCTGAGAAAAGACAGGTTCTCCTGAAGGGAAGTTAATCTCAACCCAGCATTTCAAAACAAAAATGTACTGTAGCTAAGGTCCAAAATAACAAAGAAGCCCTGTGTTGTCTACATGGGGTGAAATGTACAGTGCATTCAGAAAGTATTCAGACCCCTTGACCTTTTCCACATTTTGATACGTTACAACCTTGTTCTAAAATTGAATGTTTTTTTCCTCATCAATCTACACACAATACCCCATAATGACAAAGCAAAAACAGGTTATTTAATATCTTTGCACATTTATTAAAAATAAAAAAATAGAAAATCAGACCCTTTACTCAGTACTTTGTTGAAGCACCTTTGGCAGCGATTACAGCCTCAAGTCTTCTTGGGTATGATGCTACAAGCTTGGGGAGTTTCTCCCATTCTTCTCTACAGATCCACTCAAGCTCTGTCAGGTTGGATGGGGAGTGCCGCTGCAAAGCTATTTTCAGGTCTCTCCAGAGATGTTTGATCGGGTTCAAGTCCGGGCTCTGGCTGGGCCACTCAAGGACATTCAGACACTTGTCCCGAAGCCACTCCTGTATTGTCTTGGCTGTGTGCTTAGGGTAGTTGTCCTGTTGGAAGGTGAACCTTCACCCCAGTCTGAGGTCCTGAGCGCTGTGGAGCAGGTTTTTATCTAGGATCTCTCTGTACTTTGCTCCGTTCCTCGTCTTTCCCTCGAACCTAACTAGCCTCCCAGTCCCTGCCGCTGAAAAACATCCCCACAGCATGATGCTGCCACCACCATGCTTCACCATAGGCATGGTGCCAGGTTTCCTCCAGACGTGACGCTTGGCATTCAGGCCAAAGAGTTCAATCTTGGTTTCATCAGACCAGAGAATCTTGTTTCTCATGGTCTGAGAGTCTTTAGGTGCCTTTTAGCAAACTCCAAACGGGCTGTCATGTGCCTTTTACTGAGGAGTGGCTTCCGTCTGGCCACTCTACCATAAAGGCCTGATTGGTGGAGTGCTGCAGAGATGGTTGTCCTTCTGGAAGGTTCTCCCATCTCCACAGAGGAACTCTGGAGCTCTGTCAGGCTCATCAGGTTTTTGGTCACCTCCCTGACCAAGGCCCTTCTCCCCCAATTGCTCACTTTCCGAATGCACTGTATGTATCTGTCTATGATGGGATTGTGTTATTCCAGTGGCAAATACTATACTGTTTAACGTAGAGTTAAAACTATTGTAGCCATTGAAAATAGATACAGTTCATGTCTCCATGAACAAAATGATCTTATTTCTGAAAAGGATTTAACAGGACAACAGTGACTAAGATACTGATATCATGGATTTACAGACTAATGCAATAGTGACTTAACTCCACAGTAACACATGCTAATGGTTTTCCTAGTGAGAAAATAATTCACGCCTGCCAAAATCTATCAAGTAAAAAGGCTCCAAACATGATTATTTTCCTTTTTTTAAAGAAAACCTGCAGTCATTCTCAGTTTATAAATCACTGTGGCTATAAACACGCCTTTTCAATAAGCAGGGAAATGCAACATCATTTTCCACAGCAATTAGACAGCCTGATGTAAAGTAACTTGGCTGAGGCACCAGGCATGTTGTATGGCTCCTTATAGCCTTGCTGGAAGGACTTAACAGGGCTACAGCGGCTGAACGGCGCATGCTTTGGCTGGGAAAGCAGGACTGGAGTTGGGCAAGAGGACATGGTGATGTAATGCTGCTACAGAGAGCGAGCTGTTCTCTGCTCTCCTGTTCTCTGCTCTCCTCTCCTCACATCGCCTCGCTCTCCAAAGAAAACCCTCTCCCTTTTTCATCTGTCTGGTTATCAGCATTGCTATAACCTCACATAAAGCCTCTGCAGATTGACAACATCTAATCTCATGGTTATGAAAAATAGTCCTTCTTTCTCGTCCGGACTGCCCGGCATTAGAACCCATTTATGCAAAGCAGCCAGAGCCCGATGCCTGTCACCGGCTAATCACCACAAGGATGATAGATGATGTTTATTTTGTGATGATGGAACGCAGCCCCCCGACTGATGATAATTGTAACAAAAAGGACAGATCAAGCCTCTAAAGTAAAATTATCAGGCCATAATTTGCATTAATGTCTGGTTGGGGTGTTGGGGGCCTTGACAGCTAGCTAGGGCCCCCGCGCCGCTCTGGCTTGTTAGGACGAGTCCACCTTCAAGAACACCCGTTGTCCTTGGCCTCCAGAGAGAGATTGTCTTACAACCCATTTGATGATGGTCACTATCACAAGGACTCATTACTAACATTGAGAAAGTTAGCCTGGACTTTGCTTGACTGATTGATTGAATTTATTTGACAATTTGTAAAATACATACATAAGGGCGATCCAGCCGGTGACGCCTCCCCTTACAAGGATAACACAATAAAGCTTAACAGTGTATTTCCATTGTGGTCCTTTTGAAGAGGGAAGGAGGAATACAACGAGGTTAGTACGCCGATTGTAATGACAACAGACAATGACAGACAAAACGTTTGTTTATTTCATAACATCAGATAATTAATACAATTTCCTTTCCTAATAAACAACTATGAACAGGTACATCTCCCTTGTCTCACATTACCCTTAATATATAAAACAATCAATCCCTAATATATACAAGACAATCACAGAAAAACAAAAAGCCAGACCATATGCTATGCCGGACATTTGCTGCTCCGCCACCTACTAGAATCTTACCACACCTTTGAGACATGCTACTATTTAGCCATTCTTTCAGTGCGAACTTGAAACTACCTATGGAGGTTCTAAGTTTCAAATTCTACGGAAGACTAGTCCAAAGAATGGCAAAGAATGGTATAAAAAAAGTTGATTTCGCCATACCACTTTTAAATCTAAAAGGAACAACGGCAGTTTCACTCCTTACTAGTTACAGTTATCCATTACTAGTTATGGTTATCCATTACTAGTTATGGTTATCCATTACTAGTTACGGTTATCCATTACTAGTTACGGTTATCCATTACTAGTTACGGTTATCCCTTACTAGTTATGGTTATCCATGACTAGATATGGTTATACATGACTAGTTATGGTTATACATGACTAGTTATGGTTATCCCTTACTAGTTATGGTTACCCATGAATAGTTACGGTTATCCCTTACTAGTTATGGTTATCCCTTACTAGTTATGGTTATCCATGACTATATATGGTTATACATGACTAGTTATGGTTATCCCTTATTAGTTATGGTTATCCATTACTAGTTATGGTTATCCCTTACTAAGTTAAAGTAGCTACATAGGTACCTGGGGACCATACTGTGGACAATCCTATGTACAAGACACAATTTAATCTGAGCGACTCTCTCCTCGACTTTGAGCCATCTAAGGCTTTCAAAGTGCTTCAATACCAGCGGGCACAGACGTCAATTCAACGTCTACTCCACGTTGGTTCAAAGTAATTTAATTGAAATGACGTGGAAACAACGTTGATTCAACCATGTACACAGTGGGATGTATTCAACGTAGTATTCTCAACAGCATAAAGCGTCTTGATATCTGGAGTTACTAAATTGCCCATATCTGTACTCCAGTGGAGGCTGCTGAGGGGAGGACGGCCGATAATAATGTCTGGAATGGAGTCAATGGAGTGGGATCAACCACATGGAAACCACGTCTTTGATACCATTCCAGACTTATTATGAGCCGTCCTCCCCTCAGCAGCCTCCACTGCTGTACTCATTTTAAACAGATTTAGTAGGTATTTCCAACATGAACAATTCTCTGTAAGCACATACTTTTCTACGGCCGTTTCTTTCAATAATTGTTTTACCCCAAAATATATACAGTAGTATCATCATACCAAAGCTAGAGGAGACTGACCATTCATCTGACCCTGCATCTGTTCAAAATCACAGACTAGAGTGACCTGAACCACAGACGTTCCACTGGAACAAGTCCTTAAACCCCTTATACAGAGCAATGTTCATTTAGACGGCCAAGCAGCCAAGGACTTGGAAACATTTGCCTCAGTCAGTTCAGTTGTCCTGTTTCTACTAAGCGTTTGAACCGAGGGGTCTTCAAGGGAAACTGAACCTCTGGTGGAGAGCCAGCTGGACTAAAAAGGAGTAGAAAAAGAAGGGAAGAGACTAATGGGGCTTCACTCCTTTTAAGTGTGATGTACCAGAGGAATACATGAATGTGGAGAATTCCCCACATGCACCAATTCACACTGAGGAGGAACAGTGTTTTTCTCCTTTTCTGTCTTTTAGCTGAGGAACTTTCAAACCTATATTTGAATAGGACTGAGGCGGAAGTTAAACAATATCCTGAAATGAATAGTGTTAACATCCATCAACTAACGGAGATACTGTATTGAGACAAAATATATATATATTTTTATGTGGCGTATCGATGGGCTTTTTTTTTTTTTGATATTCTCTTGAAGATAAGAATAGTATGCGTTGTACCCTATGCATAATACATGAGTAATTTAGACTTTTTAACTAGCATCAATTCATACACATCTCCTTAGAGAGATAAGAATTTCTACAAATTAAATATAAACAAAATGTTTTTGGTTCTATTTTTACCACAGATGTCGATTTCATAGAGAGGGTTTATGTGTTTGCATTCATTCAGAGGATTGTTGAAACAACATGTGATCACCTTCATTAATATTCTGTAGCCTCTGAGCGCTGAGGGGAAAAATAAACAAAAACAAACATTACAGACACAATTATCACAAGTGGCAATTTCAACCAGATGTCTGTAGGATTTGCCGGGCTGCGGCTACGGTAACTACAGTGTTTGATGGAGAACAAGCGTTCCAGAATCCTCGGTCCAGCCAATCGGAGAGGCTCTGGGGGTTCTAATAACCCCTAGGTCAGAGGGGTCACCAGAGTAAAAAGCGGATGTGAGAAACAGCGGGCCCACTGCCAAGACAGGCCCATAAATCCCCTCTCTCAGAGGAAGCCATCTTGTATTATGCTGTTAAATCAAACCCTAATCACAGCGTTGCATTGTGTTACTGGCCCCGGCCCATGGCGCAGAGAGGAGGCTACAATACGGAGAGAGATCAATTAGCCTGTGAGCTGAGGAGGAAAATTATGTGCTGCTCTGCGAGAGAGTGAGAGCGAGCTATTGTTCTGCTGCTTTGCAAAAATACATTCTGGCAGCTTTACCAATTGTTTTTATATAATAAATAAATAAAAAAACACTTGTTTTCTGCATGAAAAAAACTCAAATTAATTTCATATGAATATATAGATCCTACATGATAACATATATCTACTTCGAAGTGCTAACTGTAACTTGAGAGACCACTAAATTATACAGACAGATTAACAAAAACATTCTATAGCCTATCTATGAAATGGTGTTCATCCATTGTAGAACGCATGTTCAACAGGTTGAAGTGTTGTCAACTTGGGAGCAGTATAGTTCAATTTAGCAGCCTTTAAGCGCTCTCTAGTGGACACACATGGAACAGCTTTAATCAAGAACCAATTTGACAGAACACCTTTAAGATGCTTACCATACACACAGTGAGTAGATTGATTATAGTGTAATTACAGTGGAAAAAAAATATGTATATATATATATTTCAAATTAGATATCTTCAGAAGGGATACAATCATAACAGGCGTTGGGATTAGAGTGTTTGTAAGGTGTTCTATTTTTATTTTTTTATCATGTCAGATTGAATTATTTTGTGCGGAACATCATTTTAACTAGAAGTGGCTCTCTGCTGGCTTGAAATGACATGAAATGTGGTGTATTCATACCGCTTAAAACACTGAATATCACATCAATTCCCTGAATCCTACTTTGTTCCAGTTTCTTATCACCCTGAATAATAAAACAGAGAAATTCACCTCCCGGATTCCCAGATCAGCAGACATCTCATGTCAGTTTGACACTGGTGCTGCTCTGCTCTCTACAGCTGGGGGACTAAGCCGGGGGCCTGATGAGGGCCCTTCCATATTAAACAGGCAGATTAGACACCTTAAACGGAGGGCAGCCTGGAGAGGTGCTGTTACCAAGACCTGCTGCCTCTCATCAGGCAGGTACGGTAGTGCAGTCACACACACACACACACACACACACACACACACACACACACACACACACACGGGCCACAGGCAGGAAACCTCTCCTCTCCCCCACTGCCTGCTCTGCCTCACTGTCTTCCTCTCCTCACTGACCTCTTAGTCTGCCAGCGTCTGCTGCTGCGATAACTCTACCACCATTCCCATCATGCACAGGGGCATACGAGCTCCCATGAGTCCCCACACCGCTCCCTGCCATCTGCCGTGATTTATAGAAAATGGCCGATGATTTATGGCCTAGTCATCTCACAATGAAGTTGTTTTCTTTCATTATGGTGACCTCCCGACCCAGCCGCCACTCCCCTGCCTGCTTGGGGAAATGTGTGCTAATCAAACACCATAAAGATCTTTAAACAGAAGGGGGTTTGGCCGGGGCAGTGGAAATGGAAGGGGCTTTAATCAAATGAATTTTCAACAGCGTGTGAATACTAATAGAGATGAGAAGAGCAGACATTGGTGGTGGCGCGTCGGAGATGAGACGCGGCCACCGCAGAGAGATCCCTGCCTTAATGAGACTGTTTAAGGATATCAGGGACGGTCGAGACTAGGTTGCTGCCTGACAGGCTACTGCACTGTTTCTCCTAGAGCTTTGGAATGAAAAAGGACCTTTTGGAGTCTTGGGTGATCCAGAGGACTTCAAAAGATTCATGCCTAGTTAGAGATTGTGAACCTGGATGTCTCAGTGGTCACACATCTGCCCCAATGTTAATTGAATCATATGCTGTTGATTATAACACACAATACAGGGAATACACTTCAAAGCTGGCCAGCCTACTAACACTCTCTTTTTGCCCACTAATGATACAGGTGATAGTGTTTTTCCACTCTTTATTGGTGAGCCTTCAGATGACAGGAGAACGCACACAGACCAAGGATGCTGCTGTGACAAATGAGAGTCTGTGGTCCTATTGCCGATTCACCACATCCTAAGTGTAATGGCCTGTTCCCTCTATCCTACACCTGATCAGGGCAGGCTACTAGTTTGCCTCCTCTAAGGTAGCCTACTTTTGCAGCCAAAACTATTTCAAAAATATATATTAAAGCATTACACAGAGGATGCTTTTCCTCTGAAGAAAACGCAAAGAGCGCCATCTGCTGCTATTCCCATGTCCTGCAGGAGATTTTTCTTTTACTCACACAGATACTGTATATATGCTCTCAATTTATGCTTCAAATACACAAACATATGTGATTACTTGCTTAGGACAGTGACGGAAGTCGGTTTATTTCAAGTTTAAATTTCAACTAATTCTATTACAGGAGAAAGAGGTGAACAAAACAGGAAATATGTACAGTTGTCATAAAATACACCGAAAATATAACAGACTGTGTATAAACATAGATATGAGAGGGATAAAACAATGACGGAAGCTAAACAAAATCAGCATGCGATGTAAGTGGTTCACAGGGAATATAACAGCCAAGACAATATTACATCTGTGGAAAAACCTGCCATTACACTATTGGCTTTATTTACAGCAGCTTTAGGATGCATCCAAAATGGAACCTAATACCCTATATAGGGGACTACTTTTGACCGGGTCCCATAAGGGTGCCACTTGGGACATAACCTTGGTCTTCAACACAACACAATTTCTGTATCATTCACAACATATAATACAGTGTTTTGAAATGGCGGCAAAAATACCAATCAAAAGCAGTATTCCTAAGTTATTAGTTTGGATTAATATTGCCAGGTATACTGTAAAAAAAACAAAAACAAGGCACAAGCAAATACACGCTCAAGATGCATGGCTTGAGGATAATAGGTTTGGTTTTCGATACAGGCCAATGTGTGCACACAGCATACAGTTATAGTATAGTATACGATGTTTGGTCTGCTAAATCAGCCCTAGCTTGGTAGCTGTGATGGATATCAATAGTGTGTGTGTGTGTGTGTGTGTGTGTGTGTGTGTGTGTGTGTGTGTGTGTGTGTGTGTGTGTGTGTGTGTGTGTGTGTGTGTGTGTGTGTGTTATATAATACAAGCTGACCAGACATTCACAGATTATAAGCAACGTTTCTTCAACATAAAGTCAGAGTAGGGAATGTTAGTTAATCATTGAGGTTGCTGGGTATAATATGCATGTTCCCTCACATGCAAATGAGGTCTCTCTCTGACTCTCTTTATATAACAAGTTTGTGAATCAGCGATTAAAAGTACTGTACAAAAACACTCATTTTGTGTTTCATTTTTGATCCAATTGCAACAGGCAGGTCTAACAAAAGAAATACTGCGTTTGTATTTGACACCATTTTGGACTTGGACATGGTCAATGTTCCATCCAGTCCAGAGCTGATAAAATCGCTATGAGTTCTCACATTTGAGAAAAAGGAAACATTATGCACTGTTACAGTACATTTAACAGTCAATGTAGTGAAACCGTACTACAGAAACAGTAAGGCCTGATAGTGTTCTCAGTAACACGCCACCCTTATCTTCTCTTTTAACAGGTTTGGCCTCAATTAATTATTTCAATCAAATCAGGAAGTAAACTGAAATTCCAATTTCATTTTTATCCCCATAGACAAGCATTGAGGAAAATTGGGAATTGGAATTTCTGAATGGATTTAATTGAAATGGAATTGACCCAAACTCTGAATTCTAGTTCTAACTGAAACAAGTGTACCTTTAACATTCATAATACGTACAGTAAAATACATTAGGTTTAACGCCATGATTACTATTTCTAAAGCAGCAGTAACATTTCATAGGTGCGCTTAAAAATGACATCTGTACATTTCAAATAAGGATGGTTAACTTACAATGGTAATTTACAGTGCTTTGACAAAAATGTTCATCCAATTAGTTGGATTTTTTGTAACTAATTCATTATTGCTGGATTCAATTCAAAAGACCAAACTTCTTATGTCTTTTTTTTTTTTGCCTCCTATGTCTTTCAATTGTAAAAAAAAAAAAAAAAAAAAAAAAGAAGAAAAAATAAGAAATTGAGCACTGGCACTTAAAATGTCTTTAGATTATCGACAAAAATGTCAGATTGTCAAGGTCTTTCTAATATATGACGAATAGGTGCTGCCCATATTTTTGTTTTTAGACAAAATATTTCACATTTGAAAATTCTAGGACTTTTACATTGCAAGAATACTTCAGATCCCAGTAGTTTTGAATCTCATTACAACATGCCCACATTTTACAGCACAAAAAACTGCAGACTCAACCTCCACCAACTCAACCAATAAATCCCCTTTCATAATAATGTATGAAGGGTGATCTGGTATTCCTTCACCACAGACGTTACACACATAGGCAATTTACAGAGGCTTATTCAACACAGCTTTTCACTGCATTTACTAATCACTGGCCAGCCAAATGATCTTCTCCCACTAATGGAAATTAACTGGGTTTTTTTAGATTCTGACTAACTGAGAAATTCTCTCTCTTCACAAGGATTATTCTTTAAATACTGGCTTAAAAACATAGCATCGCCACTAAGAACAAATTCTTCAGACGGCAAATACTATGGAACAATAACCGCCATTTTAAAATTGCCCCTTTACAAATGACTAAACAGCACGTTTCCAAACAGACCTTTCTATCCATTGCGAGAAGGAACACTAGAGACAATGAGGCAGTAGTGTACAGAGCAACACTCTGCTTCCATCAACATTATAACCTTTCAGACGGTTTTTAAAGGATTTAGGTTTCATTCAAAGCTCTTTACATTCATTTTGACTAGGTGTGAAATAGTGTTGCATTCAAATCTGAATAAAATATGTGGAATTAAAGTATTTACAAGACGACAAAACAGAAGGAAATAAAATACTGATTGCAACAGGCATAGGGTTTCCCAACAAGAAACAGCCTACAGCCTTTATTAGAATACATTAAAACCACTAGGAGGTCTGGAAAGAAAGATTGAGGCACAACTGTTTCCCTATCTGGCATCATTAGGGCACGCCACGGAAAATATTTAAAAACGGTAAAAATAAAATGTGTGTTTCTTATTGGACCAGCTGTCCAAGTAGTCCCTTCCTGTTTCAGTCTGTTTTGCATGAACACAACCCTGTACTGTATGTACCTGCACACACATGGAGGGCCACGTTCATTAGTATGAGGAGATGTCTGAGGAGCTGCTGCTGTTGCTGGTGGACGTCTGGGCTCTCTTTATGTACAAGTTCAGCAGCTTCATCTGGTGGGACAGTTAAGACGCTGAATGAAACCAACACATCCCAACATGACGTTTCAAGACATTAAAAAACATTCTGCAACCTGTAGAGCTTGAAAAAAAGAGAGGGAATTAAATACATTGTCTGTGTCCGAAATGGCACCCTATTTCCTAGTGCACTACGTAGGGAATAGGTTGCCATTGAGGCTGAACCAGACAAGGTGTTAAGATGAGATGGTAGTGTACCTTGCTTCCTGTGAGCTGGGCCAGATAGGGCTTCAACTCTTCACCGATGACAGAGTAGACAGCCACCAGACAGAACACACTGGCCTTCCTCACACTGCTCTCTGTGTTATCATAACCCTGTACACAGAGAGACATCAGAACATTATCATAACCCTGTACACAGAGAGACATCAGAACATTATCATAACCCTGTACACAGAGAGACATCAGAACATTATCATACCCCTGTACACAGAGAGACATCAGAACATTATCATAACCCTGTACACAGAGAGACATCAGAACATTATCATAACCCTGTACACAGACACATCAGAACATTATCATAACCCTGTACACAGAGAGACACCATATCATAACCCCCCCCCCCTTTTTGTCCTCAAAACAGCCTCAATTCGTCAGGGCATGGACTCTACAAGGTGTCGAAAGCATGCTGGCTCATGTTGAATCCAATGCTTCCCATAGTTGTGTCAAGTTGGCTAGATGTCCTTTGGGTGGTAGACCATTATTGACACACACAGGAAACTGTTAAGAGTGTGAAAAACCCAGCAGCGTTGCAGTTCTTGACACAAACCGGTGAGCCTGGCACCTACTACCATACCCCGTTCAAAGGCAATCTTATGTCTTTCCCATTCCCCCTCTGAATGGCACACATACACAATCCATGTCTCAATTGTCTCGAGGCATAGGAATCCTTCTTTTAAACTGTCTCCTCCCCTTAATCTGCACTGATTGATGTGGATTTAATAAGTGACATTAATAAGGGATCATAGCTTTCACCTGGATTCACCTGGTCAGTCTATGTCATTGAAAGAGCAGGTGTTCTTAATGTTTTGTATATACTCCCAGGACAGAAAGTAATTATCTTATGTAACTAAACCCCAACCATCAACACTGTACTGGAAGTACATACATTTCAATTGATTCTATTTGAAGTAGATGCATTTCAAGAGCTTCTGCATCAATCAATCAGTAAGTACATCAATAAATCAACCAATCATTCAACTTGACTATAAAGCCCTTTTTACCTGCAGTAGTCCTGGAATGATGTCAGGCAGCAGCTGGTGGAGGGATTCCTTGGTGATGCGTTCTATCACCTTGGTCTGCATCTTGATGGCAGCCAGGTTGATGGGGTAGTCAGCCGTCTGGACGATGGGAGACAGTACCTTGATACACTGTTCTGGGTGGATGGAGCCGGCCAGGGTGGAGGCTGACTCCTCTGCTGCCCGCACCACCTGGGTAGAGAGGGAAGGGTGAAATGGTTGATAATGGAATGGGTTTGGTTTATTGGCAGAGCAGGGTACATGTACATCCACACGCAAGACTACACTTCATCTCCAACAGTCTTTTCATAATTTTATTTAAAGAGCTATCAACTCCATAAAAAAACGAACACATCATCACAGAGTTATTCATTCCAGAAGTGTAGAATGTCCTCCAAAGCAGAGCCTCACAGACAGCCAGCCAGTGAGAGCTACCTCTTTGTGGGAGTCTTTGTGGGCCTCCAGGGTTTTCATGATGGTGAGTTCTGCGTAGTTCTTGAAGCGGGCCGGCTGGTTACGTAAGATCTCCTTCAGCACCCGTAGTGCCAGGGCCCGGATGGTGTGCTGCAGATTGGGGGAAAAGACACGACATGCTCAGAAGCAACCATTCAGAACCAACCATTCAGAGACATCTATCTATCCATCAATCCATCTGTCCATCTGTCCATCTGTCCATCTGTCCATCCATCGCTTCCTATCTATCTCTATCCATCCATCCATTCCTCCAGAGTCCTTACATCTTGGTCTGACAGGGTCTCCAGCAGCAGTAGCAGCATGGTTTTGAAATGCTCCTCCCACACTGCCAGGCTGTCCTCCCGGGCTATCTTCAGCAGCTCCACCAGGGCTCCCCTCCTCTCCTCTGGCCTCTCACTGGGGTTAGACAGCTCCTTCAGCAGCTCACCCACCTTTCCACCACCACAATAGATATTAGTCAGTGACCATAGAATTACATATAGATCATTAAATTGAATTTAAAAGGATCTCCATGTCAGTGACTTAATGTAGCTATATTTAAAAAAATTAAAATAAATAATAACAGAATAAATAATATCAATCACCAGTTCCAGCTGCTCCGCAGGGGAACTGTTCTTGGCGTGCATCATCTTGTTCTCCCCACCACCCTCTTGGCGGCCTGCAAGGAAGAGGGGTATGAGGCGGAGTCTTCCTTACAGCTAATATATAACCGAACGTATTATGACTCTCGAGGGTGGATCCAAAACGGCACCCTACTCCCTATATAGCACACTACCTATGACCAGAGCTATGTCAGGAATAGGCTGGTCAAAAGTAGTGCACCACATAGGGAACGGGGTGCCATTTCAGACGCGTGAGACAGCCTCACCATCTTGAAGCTGCTCCTCGTACACCGTCTCTCTCAGGAAAGCCTTGTTGTAGGCGCTGCTGGTGTCTGTGTAGTTGTAGGGGTTGTAGTCGCGGCCCCGGGGGCCGGAGAAGGAACGGGGGGAGGGGGTGTTGAGTAGGGAGGTCTTGTTGTCCAGGGCCGTGCGACCCCCGGGCCCCTCCACCACGTCAACACCAGAGTCTGATGCTGCTCCAACACCCGGCTGAGGAGAAACAAGACTGTTGATATAACATCCATACAGTCTTATACATGTCACAAATAACAAATGTATGTCCATTCTAGAGAAAATAAATATATTGACCAAAGAGAACAGCTGCCAAACAAGTGCACTTGTTCACTCCCCCCTCTGGATTTAAAAGGGCTGTTGGAAGATACTCTGTCTAGTCCATTCTAACACCAATCCAAATCATTTAAATCAATAAGTGGGAGGGAGGGAGGGAGGGAGGGAGGGAGGGAGAATAGTAGAGGATTGTCAAAGCCCCTCACCATGTCCTCTCTCTTGCCTCTGTTTGGCTCCATGAGCTCCTCCTGACTGCGGAAGCTGAAGTTCTGGATGGCCTCAGTGACGCCTCGCAGGGAGCTATAGATCTCATCCGTGTTCAGGTTCTCTGTGTCGTACTCCACCATGCTTCAGGTCACACCGGGAGGGGAGGGTTATTATACATGTACGACACAGACATACAACAACACCACAGGAAAAAGACATCTGCCCAGTGGGCAAAAGCGGGGGAAAAAAACTGGTTGAAACAACGCCATTTTATTTACCTAGTATGTAAAGATGTCATTTCAAGCAGTTTATCCGGCTATTTGGCCAATAAAAGATAAACCGTGCATAACAGTACGTGTTGACAGAGACAGAGTGGAACAGATAGGTGAGTCAAGGTGTTAATGTGGTGAATCCTCTGAAATGAGAGCACAGACTGCTGCTGTGGGATGAAACAAAATGAAGTGAAAGGAAAAACAAATAGTCTGTGGGGTGGGGCCAAATCAAATAGACTGTGGGGTGGGGCCAAATCAAATAGTCTGTGGGGTGGGGCCAAATCAAATAGACTGTGGGGTGGGGCCAAATCAAATAGACTGTGGGGTGGGGCCAAATCAAATAGACTGTGGGGTGGGGCCAAATCAAATAGACTGTGGGGTGGGGCCAAATCAAATAGTCTGTGGGGTGGGGCCAAATCAAATAGACTGTGGGGTGGGGCCAAATCAAATAGACTGTGGGGTGGGGCCAAATCAAATAGACTGTGGGGTGGGGCCAAATCAAATAGACTGTGGGGTGGGGCCAAATCAAATAGACTGTGGGGTGGGGCCCAATCAAATAGACTGTGGGGTGGGGCCAAATCAAATAGACTGTGGGGTGGGGCCAAATCAAAGGTGACACAGCTATGTGACATTGTACCTGGGAGAGGAAGCACTTCGTAGGGTCTTGAGGGAGGGGGCAGCAGGGGTGGAGGAGAGAGGAGAAGGGAAGGGAGGGGGGTACTTTGACAGACCATCAGCACTCCAACCCCATAGCCGACTGTAATGTACCCAGAGCAAGACAAGGGAAGGAAGGAAGGAAGGAAGGAAGGAAGGAAGGAAGGAAGGAAGGAAGGAAGGAAGGAAGGAAGGAAGGAAGGAAGGAAGGAAGGGAGGGAGGGAGGGAGGGAGGGAGGGAGGGAGGGAGGGAGGGAGGGAGGGAGGGAGGGAGGGAGGGAGGGAAAGAAAAGGGGGAATAGAGTGGGAGAGAGAGAAAAAGAGAGATGTGAGAAGGAAACGGAGCAGAGCGGGGAGGGGGGGACTACTTGTTGTCGTTGTTAGTTAAGTTAGTAGTGATGTAACTAACTTCTATGGTGTGTCGGGGACCAGGTATTAAAGGTTATTTTAGACCTACCTGGGAGAGAACCCCCCATGAGAGCAGTTGGTGGGAGAGGTGAGGGGGCTGCTGCGACTGCTGGGGTGGCGAGGTGGGGGAGGAGTCCGTCCCATGGTGTTACTGGGAGAAGCCTGCGGATCACACAGAATCGGAGCAGTTATTGGGTGGTTCGAGCCCTGAATGGTGATTGGTTGACAGCGGTGGTATATATAATTTTTTTAAATCAGTTAAGAACAAGTTCTTATTTACAATGACAGCCTACACCGGCCAAACTCAGACGACACTGGGCCAATTGTGTGCCGCCCTATGGGACTCTCATCACGGCCAGTTGTGATACAGTCTGGATTCGAACCAGGTTGTCTATAGTAACGCCTCTAGCACTGAGATGCAGTGTCTTAGACCACTGCACCACTCGGGAGCCCTATATAAGACGGATACAACAGGTATGACAAAACATTTATTTTTACTGCTCTAATTACGTTGGTAACCAGTTTATAATAGCAATAAGGCACCTCAGGGTTTGTGATATATGACCAATATACCACGGCCAATGGCTGTGTCCAGGCACTCTAAGAACAGTCCTTAGCCGTGGTATATTGGCCATATACCACACCTCCTCGGGCCTAATTGCTTAATTATATATCCCAGTACGTTTAGATTACAATACAACTTTATTGTCCATGTTACAGCAAACAGTGAGAAGATATTCAGCGAGAGGATCTTCCTGAGCAAATTCACTATTCTTGTTGCGCTACGGAAATTCACTACTCATCTTCTCTAACATGTTGAGTAGATATTTTGGATATGGCGATTTTAGTCCTGCCCAGTCTCATCCTCTATAACATGTTGATTAAATGTGAATGTCAGAATCAGGCCTTACCACTCCGGTGTTGCTGGAGTTCCGGAGGTGGTTATGCAGCAGTTTAGTGGCTCCGTCCTGGAAGGTCTTGGGCAGGGCCCCCAGCAGCATGGAGAACTCTGGGGTGTTCAGCTCAAACAAGGCGATCAGAACCACCTGGGCTGCCTGGGGATTAAAGGGTCACAGAGAGGGCAATGGTTAAGAGGTCATCAAAAAGGGCGTTCACTTTTTCTATGAACATTGATGCATGATATCACGCAATAATGAAGTGCATCTCAAGGTAATATTTGGCCCTTAGAGAAGAGACGGAACATTCAACAAGCCCATTCTGCTCTTACATAACCATGAGTCACATCAGTCAATGTATTTACAAATACAAGATCCATATACAGTGAGGAGAACAAGTATTTGATACACTGCCGATTTTGCAGGTTTTCCCACTTACAAAGCATGTAGAAGTCTGTAATTTTTATCATAGGTACTCTTCAACTGTGAGTGACGGAATCTAAAACAAAAATCCAGAAAATCACATTGTATGATTTTTAAGTCATTAATTTGCATGACATAAGTATTTGATACATCAGAAAAGCAGAACTTAATATTTGGTACAGAAATCTTTGTTTGCAATTACAGAGATCATACGTTTCCTGTAGTTCTTGACCAGGTTTGCACACACTGCAGCAGGGATTTTGGCCCACTCCTCCATACAGACCTTCTCCAGATCCTTCAGGTTTCGGGGCTGTAACTGGTCAATACGGACTTTCAGCTCCCTCCAAAGATTTTCTATTGGGTTCAGGTCTGGAGACTGGCTAGGCCACTCCAGGACCTTGAGATGCTTCTTACGGAGCCACTCCTTAGTTGCCCTGGCTGTGTGTTTCGGGTCATTGTCATGCTGGAAGACCCAGCCACGACCCATCTTCAATGCTCTTACTGAGGGAAGGAGGTTGTTGGCCAAGATCTTGCGATACATGGCCCCATCCATCCTCCCCTCAATACGGTGCAGTCGTCCTGTCCCCTTTGCAGAAAAGCATCCCCAAAGAATGAGGTTTCCACCTCCATGCTTCACGGTTGGGATGGTGTTCTTGGGGTTGTACTCATCCTTCTTCTTCCTCCAAACACGGCGAGTGGAGTTTAGACCAAAAATCTCTATTTTTGTCTCATCAGACCACATGACCTTCTCCCATTCCTCCTCTGGATCATCCAGATGGTCATTGGCAAACTTCAGATGGGCCTGGACATGCGCTGGCTTGAGCAGGGGGACCTTGCGTGCGCTGTAGGATTTTAATCCATGACGGCGTAGTGTGTTACTAATGGTTTTCTTTGAGACGGTGGTCCCAGCTCTCTTCAGGTCATTGACCAGGTCCTGCTGTGTAGTTCTGGGCTGATCCCTCACCTTCCTCATGATCATTGATGCCCCACGAGGTGAGATCCTGCATGGTGCCCCAGACCGAGGGAGATTGACCGTCATCTTGAACTTCTTCCATTTTCTAATAATTGCGCCAACAGTTGTTGCCTTCTCACCAAGCTGCTTGCCTATTGTCCTGTAGCCCATCCCAGCCTTGTGCAGGTCTACAATTTTATCCCTGATGTCCTTACACAGCTCTCTGGTCTTGGCCATTGTGGAGAGGTTGGAGTCTGTTTGATTGAGTGTGTGGACAGGTGTCTTTTATACAGGTAACAAGTTTAAACAGGTGCAATTAATACAGGTAATGAGTGGAGAACAGGAGGGCTTCTTAAAGAAAAATTAACAGGTCTGTGAGAGCCGGAATTCTTACTGGTTGGTAGGTGATCAAATACTTATGTCATGCAATAAAATGCAAATTAATTAATTAAAAATCATACAATGTGATTTTCTGGATTTTTGTTTTAGATTCCGTATCTCACAGTTGAAGTGTACCTATGATAAAAATTACAGACCTCTACATGCTTTGTAAGTAGGAAAACCTGCAAAATCGGCAGTGTATCAAATACTTTTTCTCCCCACTGTACATTGCACAGAAAAACAGTAGCACATATTTGTTTAGGTTCAGCTAGCATTCAGTTAGTCAGGCGAGTTAAAACCACATTGTCAGTTCTTGAAAACCAGTTAAAAACAAGTATCACAGCGCTCTCGTATGAATTCCATGCATGTTGGCCAACCAAACCGGTCACTGCAGATAAACAAGACAAGAACCATGAGTAATAAGTAGCAGCAGCACAGGCTGTTATCAAAATGAAATATTACCGCACATTCAGAGCCATTATGTTGCCCATTCCCAGCGCTTAAAGGGGCAATCTGCAGTTGCTACATAAGTATTTTGAATTATATGTACCCATTGATTCTTGAAGATTATAACGTATAAATGCCCCATGGGCTTTGCTCAACTGTCGTAACCCCATCAGAATCCCGAATATAAGCTTGTTTACCTCCATTGTTTGCAAACAATGTAAACGTGACTGACATGGACGGTCAGTCCTTGCATACATAGCTCTGTCTATGAATTTGAGATTGGTTACATTTCTCCAGACCCATCTCTCAGATTTTTAGGTAAACAGTGGTGGGGACAACGCCTTGTTATGGTTTCAACTGCCGATTGCCACTTTAACATTCACTCATTATGAAGAACCCTTTTAAAGCAGAAACAACTGACAAGGCTCATTCAGAGCCATTTCAGTCCCCATTCCCACCCCTGCATTGTCCTTTACATGTACAGTAATAAAGCAGAAACAACTCTGTCTGCCAGCAAGGAAAAGTTGGGTTAGAGTCAGAGAGGCCAGGCTTGAGGAAGATATGTGAGGCAGACTGCAGACCAGAGTGTGCAGCTGACTGATGGGCCGGGGGCTCTGCTACCTGCTTGCACCTCTCCTCCACGTTCCCCTCTCCAGGTAGAGAGGCTACGGTGGTGCTGGGCCTGCCTGACAACTCCTCACCTGCCCAGCTATGGTGGAAGCTCTGGGGTTGGGGTCGACCGACGGGTAGGGTGGGGAAATGATCCGTTTAAAATACAATAACAACCAAAACCAAAAAGGGATAAAGCCAGCAAACAATAGTTATTTTAGAGCTTTGGCTGATCAGTTGAAAATTCACCGGCTGGTTAAATCTGGCACATTTACAGAAATGCTGATTAATGTTCATTGTCCCTGTGAAATATAAAGTCAACTCAAATAAAGTGTCTGACGTTGTTGCTATGGAAAAAAACAAACCCAACTCTACCCACCTTCCTGACGTCGGAGCTCTTTGGTTCCGTGGTCCAGGTGATGATGCGGGAGACGGCCAGGCGTGTCTCGCTGGAGTTGACAAAGTCTGCGGGGTCCATTTGACGGGCCAGGCACTCAATGTACCTCAGGATGGCCACCTTGACCTTCAGGTTGGGGGTCTGGGTCTGGTCTACGATGAAACGCATCAGGATGTTAAACTGCTGGTCGAATGGAAACGAGTCCCTGGGAAAGAGAGAGGAAAATCAAGAGGTATAGGCATGAGATGAGAGGGATTGATCCACTAGAACAGGGATCATCAACTAGATTTAGGCAAGGGACCATTTTTTTAATGAGTGGATTGTCGGGGAGCCAGTACATAATTACAAATTATTTGTAGACTGCAAATTGACCGCAAGAAGCCCAAACAGATATAATATTTGACTAAAACATAATAATTACATTTGTATATGATCACGTGTCTCTCTATTATGCGAGGAAATACTTGGGAACAGATTTCCCAAATTAAAATCACCTGGATATAAACTGGGGGCCAAAAGTTTGGAATATTACTCATTCAAGGGTTTTTCTTTATTTGTAAAATGTTTTACATTGTAGAATAAAAGTGAAGACATCAAAACTATGACATAACACATATGGAATCACGTAGTAACCAAAAAAGTGTTAAACAAATCAAAGTCTATTTTATATTTGAGATTCTTCAAATAGCCACCTTTGCCTTGATGACAGCTTTGCAAACTCGTGGCATTCTCTTTTATGCTCAGAAAACTCCGCAAACAGACAAAAGCACCATTAAGGGCTTTTCACACTTCCAAGCAGAGCCAAACCAAGCTGTACTGAGCTGGCCTGGTTACACATCCACCATAGTTGGTGGAATCGTACTGAAAATCAAAAAGTGAAGAAAAAATAATAATAATAATCTTTGTGAAAAGGGCAATAGAGATGGAGCTTTAGTTCTGACCTGGTGACGTCCAGAGCCTTCTGGACCTTGGCCTGTACGGAGCCCAGGAGGTCAGCTCCCATCTTCTTCAGCAGCTGGGTGAGAAGAACAAACAGCCAGTCCTGCAGATCTTCTCTGTGCAGGGTGATGAAGTCTACCAGGGTCTCCAGAAACATACTGAACACCTGGGACCAGACACAGTGACCACTCAGTCAGACAATCAATAACAGCCTAGACATATTTACTTCCCTGGAAAACAGTATTACAGTAGAACAGCATATAATGTAGCAATAATTAATCAATCAACTATTTGAATAGTTTGAGTCGCTTTCATTCTTATTAAAAGGTGGCGGACAAAAGACACTTACTCGCTGATGTTATAAAGTCCACCGCAAAGACCACCATGCGACACAAAAACAAACAGTTATTAGTACAGTAACTTCATTAGCTTCACGTCAGAACACAGGTTAAATCAGACATGGGGGGGGGGGGGTTCTATTGTGGGCTCACCTTGCTGTGTGGGTCAGCAAACATCCTTGTGAAGATCTCACACAATCTCTTCAGCTCCACGCGACTGCGACACATGAGCGGAAAAAAGTCAAGACAAAATCAAATCGCACAACACCTTTTGGTTTCAGCAAGATGTCTAACTAGAGCCCATTTGTCTCAGTGACAGCCTCCAATACATTACATTACAAAGGTTGGAAACAAAAGTTGATCGTCTCTATCCCACCTGAGAATTCTCTGGCTCTTGAGCAGGTTCTGTAGTCCCAGCAGCCCCTCCTTCCTCTCAGACCAGTTGGAACTGGCACAGTGGTTCAGCACCTCGGCCACGTCCTCCGTCTGCCTCATGTAGTGGGGCGGGCCGCCGTTCCGCGAGCCATACGAACGCTCAGAGCAGGCGCTGCTGGCGTCGCTGTTAGCGTCGTCGTCGGAGTAGATCCCCGGGGACTCATACCGCCGTCTGACTGGCCGCCGCTGAGGGGTCAAGGGTTAGGGGTCAAATGGTCGTACAGGTATATATACAGCCTACTCACTAAGTCATGCCATAGAGTGAAGAGAAAACAAGGACACTGTTACTATTAAACAAACAACCAGGCGACTACATTCGAGAGGCTAATAAGAGTCCAAATAGATGCTAATCCAATACATGTTCCTCCAAGTGAAAAAGCCATCAAAGCTATTACGATCGCCATGCTATGACTCAGATGGTAAAGCGGACAGAGAATCGAAGTAGCACGCGATGAGGTAAACGTCCACCTTGTTGTTCCTGGCGTCTCCTAGCAACAGGGCGTCGGCTACAGCAGCCTCCACCTCCGTCCCAGTGTTGAGGATCCTCATGGCGTTGACAGAGGCTGAGATACGGGCCTGGTGGGCCAGACCTAGACGCTCTGGAAGAGAAACAGAGGGACGGGACAACAGTCTTAGAAGAGTCCTGTAGTATTACAGGAGCAAAGCAAAGCAGCATTACAAAGGACAAGCAGTCGACCTATTAACGAAACGGGGAGTAAAAGTCATGGGGGGAAAAACAAAAATGAGGCAAATGTCATCAGCACCGTCATGAGAAACTCAAGAGATACAGGGTATCGCACAAAATAATAATATGATGAATTGAAGTTTTATTTTTTACAGTACAGTATTAAGGGCCAATAAAAATAAATAAAAGTGTACTAATAAAACAGAATGACAAAATAACACAGATTGACTTGAAAAATAAGACGCATCCAAACTGAAATAAGGAGGAAGCTCGGCTCTCCGTCGCCCTCTGTGGGTGATTGAGGTGAACTGCACTATGGAACACCGACATGCTATTGTCTGGTCTAATAGAGGCATGCAGGACAGGTCACCTGAGTGGCCCACAGACTCAGCCGAGTGGAGAGCACTTGTGGAGCGGGAGACACGTCTGGACGCTAGAGGAGGAACACGGGAGGGAGAGGGGTGATACTTTATTTGGATAGTCCATCTGTAGCTTCTCTGTAGACTATCAGCAACATTTCATCCGTCTACTAACCCTAACCCCTCTAACCCTAACTTTAACCCTTACCCTAACCTTATACTTAACACTTATCCTAACCCTAACTTTAACCCTTATCCTAACCTTACACTTAACACTTATCCTAAACCTAACTTTAACCCTTATCCTAACCTTACACTTAACACTTATCCTAACCCTAAACTTAACCCTTACCCTAACGCTTATTCTAAACCTAACCGTAACCTTAGCAACCAGTTGCTTATCAACACATAGTTTGTTGATAATACGACCATCTGCAGATCTACATACGGAAAATCCGGACTATCCAAATAAAGTGTGGCCGGGAGTGGATATCCCACATGTGAAGTTAGACACACCTTTAAAACAAGTATCTTCTTCAACTCATACAGTACATGAGTGTGAACCTGAGGAGGAGGCATTCTACCACGTTGAGAGGCCATCGGACACAAAGGCTCTGATCCCAAGTCTATAAGCTGACAGCGGACACAAGTTAAGCATCAACTCATCCCTGTATAATGTGTCATATCCATGTCGTCAATGACTCTGGCATGAGAAGTAAGAAATGCTTGTTGAGGAAAATGTTGTTGTCACTTAGGAGTGAAAGGGGACATTTGAAAAGAAATGCAGAAGATGGAAGCAGAAGAGGTTTGTTTGGGTTGGTTTTCTTGTGGTCTGATGATGGCTAGTGGGGGCTCAGGCACCGGGCACTGAGGGGCATGGTGGCTATGGTCTCTGGGGCAGGCATGTTACTATACTGTACTCACCCAGAGGAGAGAAGCCCCGAGCTGGGCTGGTGTCTCGGCTGCTCTCCCTAGAGGTGTCCCTGCTGCAGCCCTGACTCATGCTGGGGCGGGGGATACGGCTCCTCGCTAGCATAGTGTTGGTGGTGGGGGGGCGGGGTCACACAGAGACAGCAGGAGGAAGAAAGAGCTTTATAACACACAGCCAGACAGACAGACAGCCCAACACACAGAGAAAGAGAGATTTATAACACACAGCCAGACAGACAGACAGACAGACAGACAGACTCACTCAGAAAGAGAGAGAGAACCTTATAACACACAGCCAGACAGACAGACAGAGAGAGAGAGAGAGATTTATAACACACAGCCAGACAGACAGCCCAACACACTCAGAGAGAGAGAGAGAGCTCAGCGGAGTAGAGGAGGAGTTGAGTTAGTCAGGTCGCATTCAGTGACAGACAGGAGATTAGGTAGTTCAGAGAGCAGGGAGGTTGGAGACTCAGAGTACAGCTGTTGAGGGCTGTTTTCCGTCTTCAGTGTGTGTGTCCCTGTGTGTGTGTGGTCCTTCCTGGTCCTTACCCAGGCCTGATCTGTCTGGACTGGTGTCTCGGCTGCAGCCCTGGCTCCGGGGGACTTTAGGCCTCCTGTCTGCTGGCGTTGTCCCTCCAGTGGCCCTGGGGATCCTGCCGTATGTATGGCTCAGGAGACGACCAGGGGAGCCAGAACGACTACCAGCTGCAACGCGACATAGTATGGTGTTTTTATTAAAGGAGAAGAATACATACCCACACAATGTCCAAAAGGTGGTAAGAATTTCAAACAACTGCTCTAGATCAGTGTTTCTTAATCCTGGTCCTGGGACCCAAAGGGTGCACATATTAATTTTTGCCCTGCATTACACACCTGATTAAAACTTTGATGACTTGATTAGTAGAACCAGGTGTGTAGTGCCGGGCAAAAATATATATGTGCAGCCTTTGGGTTAGGGTTAGGGACATGGATTAAGAAACACTGAAACACATGATGCCCATGTTTCTGGGGAAGATACTCACGTTGAGACACGGACACCATTTTGGCTCGACTCCTCCCCCTACTGTCTGTGACAGAGGGACACGCCCCCACACCGCTCCCGGAACTCGTTCTCCTGGTACGCACACGGCCTGGGAGAGAGACCGAGACAGAGAGACAGAGAGAGAGGTTGGGGAGGGATGGGAGAAAACAGAGTTAACTTCATGTGGACACAGATCCATTCAACAGCAGACACACCCAGCTTGGCGACACCAGCCATCCTCACCTACAGTCAGAGACTTCATACATAGACCACACAGAAACAGAGACACGCGCTAGTCTACACTTGCAGGTTGCTACCAGCCATTTCAACAGACACATGCACTCAAATCTCTACTAAGCTTGTTCAAGCAAGAAATCGCAAGTCCCAAACGGCTCATCCTCTATAAAAAGTGTTTCATCTTAACATATTAATTCACAACAAACAACAATAGATACAAATACAGAAACATAATTCACAACAAGTTTATCCCAGTGTTCTGTTCTGCGTAGGACAACGGTTCATTCAGGGGAAAAGGAGAGGTCAGAACAACGTGACTTCGTGAAATGACAGTTAAACAGACAACGATAAAGGTCAATAACCTGACAGACACGAAGGCTGCCTGCCTTTACAGCCATGTGGGTTGGACAGATCTATTTGTGGACACAATCAATGTCTCGGTCTCCTCTCTCTGGCTACCAAGTCAAGTCCTGATGACCCAGTCCAATCTGGTTCTATCATGCAGACAGTCCATGCAGACTTCCACGGATGAGCACCGTATTCGATGATGCAGCACATTACACAGACCACGGACGACCACTGTGAACATGGCGCAGTACATTACACAGACCAAGGGGACGGAGAAATCAGGATGAAGTCCTCCAACTCCACACACCAAGAACAAACACACAGTTAGCCATCTCATCTTACCCTCTGGTCTAATGTTACCAGGTGTGCTGTCTAAGGGTAAAAACAAGAGCGGGAAAGTCCAGGTAAGAGGTTAGCAGAAGTTAGCAGGATAATCCCCATATGGAAGACTGAGGGGGGTTACAAGAATTTGTAAAGGCCCTAAGACATATTTTAATCATCATATTTTGAAAATAAAAATCTGAAATTAGGGTTAAATAGCCATGGTTTGGTCGTTTATTCCTCATAGTCAGCAAAAGACACTGTGAGGGTATGAGGCTCATAGAAAGAGTATTATAAACTGGGTGGTTCGAGCCCTGAATGCTGATTGGCTGACAGCCGTGGTATATCATACCGTATACAACAGGTATGACAAAACATTTATTTTTACTGCTCTAATTACATTGGTAACCAGTTTAAAATAGCAATTAGCCACTTCGGGGGGTTTTGATATATGACCAATATACCACGGCTAACGGCTGTATCCAGGCACTCTGTGTTGCGTTGTGCATAAGAACAGCCCTTAGCCGTGGTATATTAGCCATATACAACACCCCCTAGGGCCTTATTGCTTAATTAGAACACACAGGACAGAGAGACAGAGCGAGAGAGCATATGGTTTGGCTCACCTAGAGAGGCGTAGGAGCCGGGTGGCAGGGCAGAGGCAGCGCTGAAGGGGGCGGGTGAGGCGGGCACGGGAGTCATCCTGGTCTTGGCACTAGCGGTGGCGGCAGCGTTCACGTCCACGTCGCTACGGGAACGCTGGAGAGAGCCTGGGGTGGAGGGAGCTCTGGAGGGAGCTGCTTTAGCTATGTATTTCATAAAGAGAGGAAAGAGAGGGGGAGAAAAGAGGGAAGGAAAATAACATGATTAACAGTTACATAGTGTATTCGAAAAGGATTCAGACCCGTTGAATACATTTTGTTACGTTACAGCCTAATTCTAAAATATATTAAATGTAATTGTTTCCTCAACAATCTACACACAATACCCCATAATGACAAAGCGAAGGTTTTTAGAATTCTTTGCAAATGTATAAAAATAAAAAACAGAAATACCTTATTTACATAAGTATTCAGACCCTTTGCTATGAGACCCACAATTGAGCTCAGTTGATCATGTTTCCATTGAGCATCCTTGAGATGTTTCTACAACTTGATTGGAGTCCACCCGTGGTAAATTCACTTGATTGGACATGATGTGGAAAGGCATACACCTGTCTATATAAGGTCCCACAGTTGACAGCGCATGTCAGAGCAAAAACCAAGCCATGAGGTCAAAGGAATTCCGTAGAGCTCTGAGAGAGGATTGGGTCGAGGCACAAATCTGGGGAAGGGTACCAAAAAATGTCTGCAGCATTGAAGGTCCCCAAGAACACGGTGACCTCCATTCTTAAATAGAAGAAGTTTGGAACCCCCAGGACTCTAACTAGATCTGGCCGCCCGGCCAAACTGAGCAATCGGGGGAGAAGGGCCTTGGTAAATGTGATATTTCAGTTTATTGTACTTTATAAATTAACAAACAATTCTAAAAACATGTTTTCGCTTTGTCATTCTGGGGTATTGTGTGTAGATTGATGAGGGGGAAAAAACTATTTAATCAATTTTAGAATAAGGCTGTAACGTAACAACATTTGGAAAAAGTCAAGGGCTCGGAATACTTCCGAATGCACTGAATAAACCAAACTCAAGAATCAAGTCGTAATGGCACGTGCACAAGCACAGCGAAATGCCTTTCTTGCAAACTATCATTATCAACGTAGTACTAAAAATAACATAAAGTAGAACCTAAACAAACAGGAAATAGAAATAAGAAGCACCTGAGAAGGTAAGAAGCTAATATACAGGGTCAGTTCCAAAACTATATTTACAATGTGCAGGGATAATGTATCTTCTGGTGTCTGATTATATACATTTAAACAACAGAAGAGATCTGAGATATTTTCTCCAGTGTGAGTTAGTAATGTCTGTGATGTAACGCCAGTGTCCTTACTCCTGGTCAGGGTGTTTCCCATGGAGCTCTTGGCAGACTGAGGGCGGCTGTGGAGACAGAGAGAGATGGACAGTGATTAACCTGACTGACTAAGATCAATACTCAATACTACTACTTCTCATATCACAGACAGAGAGGGAGAGAGAAACAGACAGAGCACTACGAGAGAGAGAGAGAGAAAGAGATAGAGAGAGAGACAGACAGAGCACTACGAGAGAGAGAGACAGAGCACTACGAGAGAGAGAGGAGAGAGAGAGAGAAAGAGATAGAGAGAGACAGAGCACTACGAGAGAGAGAGACAGAGCACTAGGAGAGAGAGAGAGAGAGAGAGAGAGAGAGAGAGAGAGAGAGAGAAAGAAAGAGAAAGAAAGAGACAGGAAGACAGAAGGAGAAGGATAGAAAGGGTGGAGTATCTCACTTGAGGCTCTCCTGTGAGGAGGAGGAGGAGCGATCTGAGGCAGGGAGGGACAAGATGCTGTCAGAACTCTTCAGGTGGGACTGGAGAGCCTTCTGATAGGACGACTCTAGAGCCTGGAACAGCTGCTCCGCCTCCCGGCTGAAGTGGCCGTGGAACGTCCAGTAACACCTGTACAACACAACAGAGAGGACAAAGGCCCAGAAACAGTGAGACAGCACGTCGTCAACGGGGCAATGTTTCAGGTTGGCAGATGAAAAGTTGTTGCCATGATAACATTTTATGTTTGTGAACTCATATTTTAAAATAGAAATAGAGACTTACTTCCTGGCCACTGATCTGGCCTCGGAGTCTGCATCATGGACTCCTTTCTTGATGGTCTCTGTCAGAACAGCTACATTCCTGTGGAGGATCAAAAAGAGGAGCTTCATTCTGTCTGTATCAACAACACCCCCCTCTCCACCAAAACCACCACGGCATAACAAGCTACGGTTCCGTCCCAAATGCCACGCTATTCACTATATAGTGCGCTACTTTTGACCAGAGCCCTATGCCACCCTATTCCCTATATAGTGCACTGCTTTCGACCAGGGCCCATAGGGCTCTGGTCAAAAGTAGTGCACTACACAGGGAGGTGCCATTTGGGACACAGAGTAAATCAATGAGAAGGGGACCCAAGAGCTCCCCTGACATCCCAGTGAGAGATTTGGTTTCACCACAATGATGAAACACGGTGTGCTTTTATGGGATAGATATCCCTCCCTGGCATTGCCATGGAAACTGCTGGGATGAGGAGCCACTCATCGACAACAACGTTGTTTCATATTACCCGGAAGGGCTCATCACAAACTCACTGGTGTAGGGGGCTGTCTAGTAACATCCATTTTAGCATACCTCTCTAGAGAGCTGGTCTGCCACTCCTGCAGCAAGAGGTCCAAGAACTCAAAACTGCGCCTGGAAATAGAACGATAAGATTGTCAGGGAAAACAGACAGACATTTAGCCAGAGTGTGAATAGGAATAAGTCTTTCTGAGGTAATTTGTTTGTCCGTTTACCTTCTCACAGCCACAGATTTAGACTGGCAGCTGCTGGTCACGATAGGTATGAGACGAGGGTAGTGTGTATGCTGGAAGAGAGACAGAGGACAGAAATATAGTCATCTTCATGTCACAGGACCAGTTTATACTAATTCAGTTACTAGTCATCATCATGTCACAGGACCAGTTTATACTAATTCAGTTACTAGTCATCATCATGTCACAGGACCAGTTTATACTAATTCAGTTACTAGTCATCATCATGTCACAGGACCAGTTTATACTAATTCAGTTACTAGTCATCATCATGTCACAGGACCAGTTTATACTAATTCAGTTACTAGTCATCATCATGTCACAGGACCAGTTTATACTAATTCAGTTACTAGTCATCTTCATGTCACAGGACCAGTTTATACTAATTCAGTTACTAGTCATCATCATGTCACAGGACCAGTTTATACTAATTCAGTTACTAGTCATCATCATGTCACAGGACCAGTTTATACTAATTCAGTTACTAGTCATCTTCATGTCACAGGACCAGTTTATACTAATTCAGCTAGTAGTCATCATGTCACAGGACCAGTTTATACTAATTTAGCTAGTAGTCATCATCATGTCACAGGACCAGTTTATACTAATTTAGCCAGTAGTCATCATCATGTCACAGGACCAGTTTATACTAATTCAGTTAGAAGTCATCATCATGTCACAGGACCAGTTTCTACTAATTCAGTTGCTAGTCATCATCATGTCACAGGACCAGTTTATACTAATTCAGTTACTAGTCATCATAATGTCACAGGACCAGTTTATACTAATTCTGCTAGTAGTCATCATCATGTCACAGGACCAGTTTATACTAATTCAGCTAGTAGTCATCATCATGTCACAGGACCAGTTTATACTAATTCAGCTAGTAGTCATCATCATGTCACAGGACCAGTTTATACTAATTCAGTTACTAGATGTTCTAAACTCAATAGAAATGTGAGGAACACAAGGCATCTTTGGATCGCAAGCAACCACCAACAATGAACGACCACATCGGAATGCAGTGAAATGCCATTTTAGGCCCTCTGGAAGGAAAAATGTGTGTTTGCATTCCTAACAAAGAATGGCTAGCCACTCGACCATTTGGTCTGACTGACACTCAACTGAACTGAACAACCCAGCTCAATTGAACAAAACTTGACGAAACTTAAATTAACTCAAATGTAAATAACTTTATTGTCCACTCACCCTGATGATGAGTCGTATGACAGCGATGCCGGATGTGGCCATGACCTTGGCCGAGTTAGAGACCAGGGCTAGGAGAGTGGGCATGATGGACTCAGCACAGTGGTCAAACCTGTTCCCCAGGATGTAGGACAGGTGGCTGCAGGATAGAGGGACGATATGGAGATGGGAACAAGTTATTATGATATCAATAGTATCTTATTTTGTACTGATGGCGCTGTACAATAAAGCGTTTGGGGAAAAAAAACATTATTTGTAATTTCAGTTGTTTTATTGCATTGATATTGTATAACGTCATAACAGTATGGCTTTGGTAACATTAACTAAAGCTTGTTTGATTTGAATTGATAGCGTGGAATAGGACCAGAGGTCTCCTTACCCCAGAGTGATACAGGCCTCTCGGACCACCTGAGAGCGCAGGTCTTTAGCGGACATCTTGAAGGCTGCCTCCATGAGACGCAGCTGCTGGGAGAAACCATCAAACTCCACCGCTCCCGCCAGGAGCAGAGAACGCATCTTCTTCAACTAGACAGAAGAAGACACAACGAAAACCATCAAGCCATCAATCAACAGAACATTTCCAATCAAATGATAGACGTGGCTGCTTAACAGAACAGCTCCTTAATAATCGCTGGCTACATTCCAAAATCCACACTTAGAATGCATGGCCAATACGTTGCGTCATTCTAAGTGGTCCGCTAGTGTGGATACTGGAATGTAGCCAGTGTGATGAAGTCATCTGGAGGTCGGGGACGATTGGTTGGTAGTCTCTTACCGCAGTGACTCTGTGCTCCCAGTCTCGTTTGTCGTCAGCCAGCACCTCTCTGATCTTGGTCATGGCGTCCTCCATTTCCCTGTTAGAGAAAAGCTGAGAGGAGGAGAGAAGAAGAATCCCTTAGAGGAAGCCCGCTCCTAACGTGTTTAATATACTACTTGTAACATGGGGCCAGTTTCGCATGCCCAAGCGAGAAAAGTGTAGAATGATTTTGATATTGTTATGAGAGTGAACACATACTTGCATAGTGGGCACCTCCTCGAAGGCCCGTATGAAGTCCTCCTCATCCACAGCCCCTGCAGCAGAAGCACTAGGACCATCTCTCCCTGATACAACCAGCAGACCACAAGGTCAAACTGTTAACTTTACCAGGAAGCTATTCTAGTAGGCTATTATACACACCAATATTCATCTTGGATTGGCTGCAGCCTTATGGAGTTCATGCAGGGTATATCGTGCTCAATTCTCATTATCCCACGGTTCTATCAATCTGTGTTCTCTCGGTGTTCTGGTCCCATTACATCATAACATAATCCTCGCCATCTGCACTGTTCCAAGGTTACAGATAGACACTATAAGGCTCCACGGTGACTTATCTCCCGTGCAAATCCGTGAAAGAGGTCATTACTCAGTACTCTACGCTGACCTTTTTTTTTTAGGAGCACAATGACAAGTATTGAAGATATTGAAGTTTTTCTAGGCACACTGGTGCTACTAAGTTAAAATTCCAGGCGCATATGTGAGTAAACCGACCGCACCGTGAAGCCCTGTTATTACCCGCTGCCAAGTAAAGGCTTTTCTAGATAATCCAGTCGTCATAATGTCTAAAAAGCATAAACAACGCACGCACACAGACAGACGCACACAAGGATTCTTGAGGAAGCAAAGCGAAGAGCTCCTCTCCAAAGGACGTGGTAGGAGAAAGACAGAATCCCATTTGACAATGTTAAAATACACATGGCTCGTCGGTCCATCACTAATACACTCTCTGCCGGTGCGAACAGGAAGGGGCGTCTCACCTGTTGATTTGGTGCTGGAAGCAGAGCTAGGCCTACGGAAGGACCCCATGCTCACCGCCTTCTTCCCCGAGGAGGGGCCCTTAGAAGAGGAGGACCGCCCACCGTCCACCGAATCATCATCATCATCAAAGTTCTTATCTGGGAGGGAAGGCAAAAGAGAGAATTCAAGTTATTTCAACTCTGGCACAATTTGAATGCTGACTGTACAAAACCAACAAAGCATGTTTTATTTCAGCACCGTGCTCAATCCCATTCCCTCCTACAACAACAACACATTTCAGCAGCAGCCTGCATGACCTTTTGGCATGACCTTTACACAAGCACACACACACATTGAGGGGAGGGGTCATCAGAATTCATTCTGTAGGTAATTGTCTAGGTCTGATTCCGGTCACCGGTGGTTGCGCCCTCATGGTGTGGAAGGGGAGTGACTCCCCCACAAACTGTGGTGTACTGAACATGTGAGTCCCGGTCGGTCGGCCCCGAGGGAGCAAAGTGATCTGCCAGACCAGCGATCAATGAAACACAACCCCATGCATTATTCAGAGGTCCACCCCAGGGGCTGCACACCAACACATCACATCAGTTATGTGCCAGCTACCTCACAGTGTTTCTCTCACCATTGCAACATTAAAACGAGGTACACTGTCAATATCACAACAAGGTGAGTGTCTAATAAACCAGCCTCATATAAAACTCAGCTCTGGGAATATCTGTGTCATCAATACCAGTTGTGATAAGGGTAGCTCATAAAAGCAAAAGTATAACAGATACAAAACGTAGTGTACCCGTTTTCATCTAGCTTAAAGAACATTTTAGGGGAAACACAACCATCCAGCAATGAATGTAATACAATCCAGACATCGTTACTGATAGCCTTCAGATTGTCTGAGCCTACAGTCTTTATAGTGCATACTGTGTACCCGGCTGTCCTCTCCCGTCTGTCACTCCTCAGCTGAAAATGTCGACCTCCCCAATCTTCATCTCAGTCACAGGTGACTCCCTGACCCACATTCCTCCAAGGCGCTCATTAATACTGATCCAATGGATCGGTCCTCTCCTCTAGCTCCACCCCCCACCTCAAGGAGAAAGAGAAGCAGAGCTTACAGCCACAGATCTTCCTGCAGACCAGTTTCCTCAGCATGTCGACAGACCGTCCACTCCAGACCCCCACCTCACTCCTCACATAGTCTCCACTCTCCACAGGTCTCCCAGCTAGCTCCCTCGCTGCAGGCAGCTAGCAGTACCAGCTACACTCTCCCGTCTCTGACGCGTGAACACCCGTGGCTCAGGCTATGGCTGCCCTCCTGCTGCACAGTTGACACTCTCTCTCAGTAACACACAAGCGCTTGCTGTGCTGTGATGTTAGGTGCCTCCCTACTGAGCAGTGAGCCGGCCCGTAGAGCAGTGATGACAGAGAGAGCAGATGGACAGCACCACCTCCCACAGGGGGGAGAGGAGCCAAGGACACACCCTCTCTATCACCATGATATGACACCAAGCCTGGGAGTGGGCGGAGCCAGACCGAAACTGATGAGTCTAGCCATGAATTCAATCTTAACAGTTCAGTGAGCCCAGCACCATCACTGGAGAGTGATGAGAGAGACCTGGGGGAAAAGCATACTCTATGTCTTCAAGATCCTTATCCTTAAAAGATGTGGAATTTGTCAGAAGACAGCAGAGCAAAATGGAGGGAAATGTGTGACTAAAGGATGAACTGCATGCAAATGTTTCTTCAAAGCAAGCAGAGAGGGTTTAGGTTTAGGTTGCAGTGTTTCTTCAAAGCAAGCAGAGAGGGTTGAGGTTGCAGTGTTTCTTCAAAGCAAGCAGAGAGGGTTTAGGTTCAGGTTGCAGTGTTTCTTCAAAGCAAGCAGAGAGGGTTTAGGTTCAGGTTGCAGTGTTTCTTCAAAGCAAGCAGAGAGGGTTTAGGTTCAGGTTGCAGTGTTTCTTCAAAGCAAGCAGAGAGGGTTTAGGTTCAGGTTGCAGTGTTTCTTCAAAAGCAAGCAGAGAGGGTTTAGGTTCAGGTTGCAGTGTTTCTTCAAAGCAAGCAGAGAGGGTTTAGGTTTAGGTTGCAGTGTTTCTTCAAAGCAAGCAGAGAGGGTTTAGGTTCAGGTTGCAGTGTTTCTTCAAAGCAAGCAGAGAGGGTTAAGGTTCAGGTTGCAGTGTTTCTTCAAAAGCAAGCAGAGAGGGTTTAGGTTCAGGTTGCAGTGTTTCTTCAAAGCAAGCAGAGAGGGTTTAGGTTCAGGTTGCAGTGTTTCTTCAAAAGCAAGCAGAGAGGGTTTAGGTTGAGGTTGCAGTGTTTCTTCAAAGCAAGCAGAGAGGGTTTAGGTTGCAGTGTTTCTTCAAAGCAAGCAGAGAGGGTTGAGGTTGCAGTGTTTCTTCAAAGCAAGCAGAGAGGGTTTAGGTTCAGGTTGCAGTGTTTCTTCAAAAGCAAGCAGAGAGGGTTTAGGTTGAGGTTGCAGTGTTTCTTCAAAGCAAGCAGAGAGGGTTTAGGTTCAGGTTGCAGTGTTTCTTCAAAGCAAGCAGAGAGGGTTTAGGTTCAGGTTGCAGTGTTTCTTCAAAGCAAGCAAAGAGGGTTTAGGTTCAGGTTGCAGTGTTTCTTCAAAGCAAGCAGAGAGGGTTTAGGTTCAGGTTGCAGTGTTTCTTCAAAGCAAGCAGAGAGGGTTTAGGTTCAGGTTGCAGTGTTTCTTCAAAGCAAGCAGAGAGGGTTTAGGTTCAGGTTGTAGTGTTTCTTCAAAGCAAGCAGAGAGGGTTTAGGTTCAGGTTGCAGTGTTTCTTCAAAGCAAGCAGAGAGGGTTTAGGTTCAGGTTGCAGTGTTTCTTCAAAGCAAGCAGAGAGGTTTAGGTTCAGGTTGCAGTGTTTCTTCAAAGCAAGCAGAGAGGGTTTAGGTTCAGGTTGCAGTGTTTCTTCAAAGCAAGCAGAGAGGGTTTAGGTTCAGGTTGCAGTGTTTCTTCAAAGCAAGCAGAGAGGTTTAGGTTCAGGTTGCAGTGTTTCCATTGTAAATAAATATTTTCTACATGCTTTACATCTGGTTTTAGTCGTTGAGGTTTACACTGAAAACGTTTTTCCATCCCACATTAGTTTTTTTATTTTGTTTTTTTACTGTTTGGACATAGGTGGCCCGAAAAAAAAAAAAACACTTAGGCCCGCACAAGACTTTTCTATGCAGATAAAAACCTGGACTCTGTGTGAGCAATGGCAGTACAACTGGTCTGAATGCAAAACATCCTGTCTTGTTAAAGCTACGAAAGAACATAGACAACACTGTTTGGTTAGACACATAACCTATGGTTCCAGGTCAACATCCCTGAGTGAAAACAACTAAATCAACAATGAATCATAAGCACGAGACCTACTGTATATAATGCAGTAATAATCTCATGCAAACCAGATGTTCACCAATTCATCCACTAGATGGCAGTGCACCCTGATAAATGCAACAGCAGCTTCAAAAACCAGAAAGTGATCCTGTGGAATTCAACCTACAGTACCTCTGAGGAGAACACTCCATTATTCTCTACAGTACCTGACGACACCGACTATCAACACATAGCTAGCTCTTCCTCTCCACCAGCCGATACCTTGAGCACAAACCAGCCATTCTCTCACAGAGAAACTTTTTCCACTGAGGAACGGAGTCCTGGACAACATAGGAGCAGCACAATTCAACAGCCCCAATCAATTTGTGCAATTTCTGCAACAACAAAAAATAAAACATACCTTCCAGGAGTCATTTTCTCACATTCAACTAAACAAACAAACAGGAGTGAAAAGAAGCCAAGCCAGCATCAAAACAATCCATCCGGTGTGGCCTGGATGAATGAATGTTGAATAGGCCAACATGTGCACATCATTATGAAAGAAAAGCAATGGAAATTAAAATGCAATTTAAATCATGCATAAAGTTAGCGTGGAAGAGGTGAACAAATTGTTGCTGTCCATCAATAATGAGAAACAACCTGGTACTGCAACTCCCATTTATCATATTTTTAAATCTGAGCTAATGTTTTCTCTCAGCGCTGGAGGGAAGCTAAAGTCATTCCGCTTCCCAAGAATGGTAAACCGCCCTTTTCTGGTTCTAACAGCAGACCAATTTCAGTGCAGCCTTTGATATCATTGACCATAATCGGTTAGCGGAAAAACGTATGTGTTAAGGCTTTACACCCTCAGCTTTTGATCAATGATATGGCAATCTATCTAATAGAACACAGAGGGTCTCCTTCAATTTAATCGAGATGGTTTTGGGGAAAGTTTTTCTGTCAACCCACAAGGCGGTCATCACATCAACTGGCTTCACACGGAGTGATAGCCAAACGCGTGCACCACACAGACAGATGGGCAATATTGCTAGAAATGAATTGGCCGATATTGTGTTAGGTTTGGCTTTTTAAGCCAATGGAGGCTAACCAGGGGTGGGATAAATGTCAATGTTGCCTTGATTAGATAGTAGCTGGGAGCTTGCGGTGTCTGATACTTCTGAGATTTGTTTATGACAGTTTGCAGTGGAATTGCATGTACTTTCAGAATTGTTTGGCAAGCTACTCATAAGTGGCCTGATCGAACTATTGGAGATCCCTGCCCTAGACCTAAGCTGGATCTGGTTCTGATCTGATCTGGTTATGGATCTGGTTATGAAAGATGTGGTTGTAGAACAAGTTGAGGAAACTCAACTTCTTGGTGTCACTTTAGACTGTAAACTGTCAGGACTAGGTTACCACAAATGATCAAACAAGTCCTACAGGCTCAATTTAATCGTATCTTGACTTCTGCCCGGTAATATGGTCAGGTGCTGCAAAGAAAGACATAATGAAGCTACGGCTGGCCCAAAACAAAGCAGCACATCTTGTCCAGCAATGTTCCAAGAGCGCTAATGTCAACAGCATGTTGACCTTTCCTGGCTCAGAGTAGAGAAGACATTGTCTGCATCATTTCTCTTTTTTGTTACGTCAAACTGTCTATTCAATCAACTAACATACAGTCCTGACAGACATTTATACTAACATACAGTCCTGACAGACATTCATACTAGCATACAGTCCAGACAGACATTCATACTAACATACAGTCCTGACAGACATTCATACTAACATACAGTCCTGACAGACATTCATACTAACATACAGCCCTGACAGACATTTATACTAACATACAGTCCAGACAGACATTCATACTAACATACAGTCCTGACAGACATTCATACTAACATACAGTCCTGACAGACATTCATACTAACATACAGCCCTGACAGACATTTATACTAACATACAGTCCTGACAGACATTCATACTAACATACAGTCCTGACAGACATTCATACTAACATACAGTCCTGACAGACATTCATACTAACATACAGTCCTGACAGACATTCATACTAACATACAGCCCTGACAGACATTCATACTAACATACAGCCCTGACAGACATTCATACTAACATACAGTCCTGACAGACATTCATACTAACATACAGCCCTGACAGACATTTATACTAACATACAGTCCTGACAGACATTCATACTAACATACAGTCCTGACAGACATTCATACTAACATACAGTCCTGACAGACATTCATACTAACATACAGTCCTGACAGACATTCATACTAACATACAGTCCAGACAGACATTCATACTAACATACAGCCCTGACAGACATTCATACTAACATACAGCCCTGACAGACATTCATACTAACATACAGTCCTGACAGACATTCATACTAACATACAGTCCTGACAGACATTCATACTAACATACAGTCCTGACAGACATTCATACTAACATACAGTCCAGACAGACATTCATACTAACATACAGTCCTGACAGACATTCATACTAACATACAGCCCTGACAGACATTCATACTAACATACAGTCCTGACAGACATTCATACTAACATACAGTCCTGACAGACATTCATACTAACATACAGCCCTGACAGACATTCATACTAACATACAGTCCTGACAGACATTCATACTAACATACAGTCCTGACAGACATTCATACTAACATACAGTCCTGACAGACATTCATACTAACATACAGCCCTGACAGACATTCATACTAACATACAGTCCTGACAGACATTCATACGAACATACAGCCCTGACAGACATTTATACTAACATACAGTCCTGACAGACATTCATACTAACATACAGTCCTGACAGACATTCATACTAACATACAGTCCTGACAGACATTCATACTAACATACAGTCCTGACAGACATTCATACTAACATACAGTCCAGACAGACATTAATACTAACATACAGCCCTGACAGACATTCATACTAACATACAGCCCTGACAGACATTCATACTAACATACAGTCCTGACAGACATTCATACTAACATACAGTCCTGACAGACATTCATACTAACATACAGTCCAGACAGACATTCATACTAACATACAGTCCTGACAGACATTCATACTAACATACAGCCCTGACAGACATTCATACTAACATACAGTCCTGACAGACATTCATACTAACATACAGTCCTGACAGACATTCATACTAACATACAGTCCTGACAGACATTCATACTAACATACAGTCCTGACAGACATTCATACTAACATACAGCCCTGACAGACATTCATACTAACATACAGCCCTGACATACATTCATACTAACATACAGCCCTGACAGACATTTATACTAACATACAGCCCTGACAGACATTCATACTAACATACAGTCCTGACAGACATTCATACTAACATACAGTCCTGACAGACATTCATACTAACATACAGTCCTGACAGACATTCATACTAACATACAGTCCTGACAGACATTCATACTCTACAAGGAATGCAACTAAAGGTCTTTCCTTAGTCCCTAAAGCCAAAACGAATTCAAGAAAATGCACAGTAATATATATAGAGCCATGATACTATAGCATGGAACTCCCTGCCATCTCAAATCACTCAAGCAAGCAGCAAAAGTAGCTTTAAAAAAACAAATAAAACAGCACACCACAGCGCCTCTGACCTTAATAGCTGTAGCATCTCCCTCCCAAGCACATTTGGTGTTTGGGTTAAAGTTAGGATCTGCCCTTGGTATCAAGATATCCGTGCCTGCTCAGAGAAAGCATTTGTAAGCAAAGCCTCACTAGGGTAAGAACGTTACTGCTCCATATGATATGCTCAGTCTGATCAGCTTACTGATGTTAGTCAGTAGAGCAAAGTTTTATGAAAAGTGTATTCTTATTCAGTGTGTTACTGGTGGATGCTGCTGGGTGTGAGTGTGGTGCGGGAATGAAAATTGACATGCAAAACAAGTTTATGAGAACAGGAGGAAACTCCATAAGAAAACCGGAGGAAACAAGTCCAAAGACCACGCACTAAACCTTAACTAAGCCTTTACGGCCGGTAGACTGTAACACAGCAAATGTTTGGTTCAGTTAACTTCTATGCAGTAGACAGGACGAATGCAGTAAGCGAAGCCCATCTGATGATAAAGTCCACTATGTAGCTAAAGTGAAGGATTCAATTGAAATTTTAGCAGGAGAAAACTCCAACACGTTTTTGGAGATGAAGGATTCAATTGAAGCCTTCAAAAGGGAGGAACCTCATTTATGAGCAGAATGGCACAGTTGCTGGGGCGAAAACTGTGGTTGAAGCCTTAGCTGGAGGAATTGTAGCATTTCCATTGTCGTTTTCGGTGCACTTGCATTCAGTAATTTCCCCACGGGGATCAATAAAGTATCCATCTATCTATCTATCTATCTATCTATCTATCTATCTAGTAGAATCTACGAACCACATTATTATTATGAATAGTATTGATTTCGAACGGGAGAACCAAGGACCCAGGTAGTTCCTGATGTTGTGAGATTCTCGCTAGTGTTTGCAGAACAACTAGTTCTAAGAGATTAGGATCAGGACCTACAACTGTAACAGTAAGCAACTGTAACAAAATGGAGGACTGCAGTGTAGCCGTTATTAGGAGTATATGTTGCTTTATGAATATGAAAGAATATGAACGTGTGTGTTCTTATTTTAAATGTATGTACCTGAACTTCATGTCTATTAATGCTATGTATTGTAATGTATATTTATTTATTTTAATGTATTTAGTTCTGTACCTTTCTTATTAATATGTTGTTTAATGTAGTTCTGTAGTTCAGCTGTAATTGTCTATTATTGTTTTGTATTATGTCATGTTTTGTGTTTTGTGTTTTGTGTTTTGTGTTGACCCCAGGAAGAGTAGCTGCTCCCTCGGCTGTGGCTAATTGGCAGCCTAATAAAATACAAACAATACTGAATTCTATGAAAGCACTACCCTACTGACAGAAGGCACCTCTGGCAGTCTTTCAGAGCCCTCTATTCATTTTTTTTTATTTCACCTTTATTTAACCAGGTAGGTCAGTTGAGAACAAGTTCTCATTTGCAACTGCGACCTGGCCAAGACAAAGCAAGGCAGTGCGACAAAAAACAACACAGAGTTACACATGGGAAATAAACAAAAGTTAGTGTCAATTAGTGTGTCAGAAGTGCACTGCGCACAGGGGCTATTCACAGTCGGCACCTTAACTGACTGACTATAGGCAACAATGAAGTGATGAGGAAGTAGACAAAGGTAACATTCAGTCCTCCTCTCTTTCTTCTGACCAAAACATTTGTCCAAGTTCTCCAAAGGGGAGGAATATGAACTAAACCAATTAGGGCTAATTTGCGTTGTATCTAACATCATGTTAGTATAATGTTCCACCAATGTCAAACACAGTAACATAAAACAGCCCAAACTATTTCCTTTATGAGAAATAAAAGAAAGAGAAACAGCCTGTATGAAATCTCCTGCAGTTCTCACCAAGACCATCACTTCCTTTCATTTACCTACGCAGGCCACCTGTAAACGCCATATGCATAGTCATAACATAGGCTAATCCCAATGTGAACACGACTACAGCTATTCTAGCTATAAAAGGCCTTTGTGGAGAGAAAAGAGATCCATACCTTCTCCTGTGGTCATAGCAGGACTGTTGAATCCACACACTAACAGAGCTAAGTAAACGTGAGCAACACGGACAAACAGTGCCGCAGGTCTGTCTCTTCTCTATTGTGTCTACCGAACTCCAGGCTACTGTTTCCCCTCCCCTCTTGCTGGGTCTTGTGACTGCTCGGATGACAAAATGCCACCTCTCTCTCCTCCAAAATAAGAGCCTGTAGCAGAGTCCCTTGTGTTGCTGCCTCTTCCTAGGCTAAGCCTCTGTCTCTCCCTTTGCCTTGGTCAGCCCCATAGCCCAGATCCAGAATTCATTAGGAAACGCCATAAACAAGTGTTTCTCCTTGGACGGATTCAGGCGTAGTACCTCCCCGTTTCAATCCAGTTGGTACCAAATGAATAGGACACAGGATTCCTGAGCAGAGAGAGAGAGAGTTCCTTTCCACTCGCCTGGACAGTTGACATTCATGAGCTGTCAGCTGCACAGGAGAGGCAGCCCTTTGAAGTGTCTGGTGTTGTAGAGGGGCCAAGACATTGCCTGTGTGCCTGGTTAACCTTCGAGCGGCACAGGGGGGAAAAACTGTGCCGACAGCAAAGGGTTTTCCCCTTTCCTTGACCCACTAGGTGAATAGAAAACGCCAACGAGATGTCGGCCAATGACGTCAATGATGCATTACCATAAAAGAACTGGCATGACACCTTGCTCTGGCCAATTTGCACAGGTTTGATATGAAGTCATTCAGCCTTCTAAATGAAAGTAGAGATTACAGCAGCTCTAGTCTAATCTCCACAGGGTGAACTCTTGTGATGAAAGAGAAGCCTCATGACCACAGCAATTAGACCCTTTATGTCCCAGACTTAACAGGCCTGAGGAGAGAAAAATGATACGGCCGCAGCCACAAAGAGACACAGCTCCGATATCAGTCGGTCCTGGTACAATACTGCTGCTTCAGGGTAAGGCCCAACTCTGTGTGCAGAATACCAATAACATGTCCAATAGAGAGCAGCTGAAAGGAGAATCTGACCCCTTGCCTGCAGCCCTACACTGCTTCAGAGGGACTGCTCAACGCATACTAACTGTTCTCTTCTGAAAGAGCCTGGACACAGAATAGTTTTCTCCGTTGTTGGTTTTCTGTCCAGCTCTAAGCGGTCTGAGCCCAGGGTCTGAGCCCAGGGTCTGAGCCCAGGGTCTGAGCCCAGGGTCTGAGCCCAGGGTCTGTCTCCACAAAGCGTCTCAGAGTAGGAGTGCTGATCTAGGATCATGTCCACACCTGCACATACATTTTATCTTAATTTGACCAGTTTCTCACAGCAGGAAAATAATCCTGCGGCAACAGGAAATGTGAATTACTATGTGCATTATTATTAATATAAGATGTTTGTAGGGGATCAATAAAGTACCTATCTATCTATCTACATTCTTCATTAGGGCAAATTACAAACTTTAGAAGCTTTTTTTAAACCTCAAATACACTACAAGTTGCATGTCATGTTGGGCAGGAAAATTCTCTCCAACAACAGTGATCGAATTAAGATAGCAGCTCTGTATAATTGTATGGTTTATGATCTAAAAGCTAAAACTGATCCTAGATCAGCAATCATACTCTGATATGCTTTATGGATATGGGCCCAGATTGGATATGAGATCCCCCTTCAATCCATAAGCATAGTCCTAATCCCAGTGCACTGCTTGCACTCCACCAGAACGTTTCAATATGACAAAGATGAATGGAAATGGATGAATGGTTCCATGTGTTGTTGGACAGAGGGAAAGTACTATTACAACAGTGAGAGCAAAGGAAGTGCTGTGCTTACCTGAGACAGGGGACAGAATCATGTTCCCCGATCTTTGAACTTCATCAAATTTACTGAAAATGACATTCAACCTGGAAAGACAAAGACAGTATATTGTTATAAAGGCATCATCATAGAATTATGACAAGGCGCAAGCCTAAAAGCAGACAGTCAGGCTCCCTGGAGATACCAGAGAACTGGGTCATGGTGATTGCACTTCAACAGAAATACAACAGAGGATGAAGGTACCGTGACTGTGGCAGTCCCTTTTTCCCCAGGTCCATCCGCACCCTCTCCCCGACGTGCCTGTAGATCTCAACAAGACAGTTCATTGCCCTGTCTCGCACCTGGAAATAAAAACGGGACACATTAACACGGCTTCACTCAACTGTCTGCACTCTAACCACTCGACTCTCTGGGGACAAAATCATTTGTCTGGACAGAACGTAACATTTGATGTGAAAAATGACTGTAATAGTCAATATTGTTGTGCATATGAAACTGACAAAGATGGCGTGCACTATATCAGTACAGGAAGAGAGGTCCATGGACACAGTTTCCTGTTCCAGACAGGAAGTGCGGAAGTTCTGTTCAAGTGCGTGATGACAGAACACAGAGGGAGAGCAAAGCCTTTTAAAAAAAGTGTACAAAACAGGCTAATTGCAAGGAATAAACAGACTAGAGATATCAGGAAAGACTACAATGTATACTGAACAAAAATATAAATGCAACATGTAAAGTGTTGGTCCCATGTTTCATGAGCTGAAAAAAAATATACCAGAAATGTTCCATATGCACAAAAAGCCTATTTCTCTCAAATTGTGTGCACAAATGTATTTACATCCCTGTTAGTGAACATTTCTCCTTTGCCAAGAGCCACTAGATAGGTGTGGCATATCAAGAAGCTGATTAAACAGCATGATCAATACACAGGTGCACCTTGTGCAGGGGACAATAAAATGCCACTCTAAAATGTGCAGTTTTGTCACACAACACCATGCCACAGATGTCTCAAGTTGAGGGAGCGTGCAAGTAGCATGCTGACTACAGAAATGTCCACCAAAGCTGTTGCCAGAGAATTGAATGTTAATTTCTCTACCATAAGCCACCTCCAATGCCGTTTTAGAGAATTTTGCAGTACTTCCAACCGGCCTCACAACCCTTTTGTGGGGAAAAACTAATTCTGATTGGCCTGGCTCCAAAGTGGGCCCACCCATGGCTGCGCCGCTGACCAGTCATGTGAAATCCATAGATTAGGGGCTAATGAATTGATTTCAATTGACTGATTACCTTATATGAACTGTAACTCAGTAAAATCGTTGAAATTGTTGCATGTTGCGTTTATATACTTTGTTCAGTATAGTTTATTAGCCTGAGCACCAATTTGTTCGACAAAAAATAATGTAACTATACCTGGCTTGTAGGGTCTCCTAAAAGATTACATATGTGGGGGACAATTTTGCTGAGGGTCAAGCCTTGAGCTCCATATCTGCAAGGAACAAAATCTTAAATTGTTTTCAAAGCACACAAAGAATGTTTATGACAAAACAGATGAAACAGTAAGTTTTAACCATTCCTGGCTATTATGAACTTACACATTTAACGTGGCGATGAGGCAAATGCAGACACTCTCCCTGGTCCTGTTGTTCTTGTGTTTGAATCCTCCTAACATTCGGTCCCATACATACTGCAAATAAATCAAATTAAAAACATTTATTGTAGTCCGTTTTTTATATTTATTTTCGATACTAACAGGTAGGTGAGTCTACAGTACGTGCTGACATTACCTGTGGGTTTGCAGCTTGGTCCATGATCTTCAGAAGAAGAGCTTGGTCCTGGTCTCTGACTAGGTCCTTTGAGTCGCCTAGTCGATCTATCAAACTCGGCAAAACTAATGGGAGGAAGAAGGACAGGACAAAGATATGACTTATGTGACAACAACTCGAGTTGACAAGGACTCAAGAAAATTATGAATCAAAACAACTTGTCATAATGCAAACAATTGCCAGGGACAGCTTACCAGTTCCAGTCTGTGTCCTAAACCGTTCCTGTAGTCTTGTTACTAAAGCTGACAGTATGTCCATTCCCAACAAAGCCACCTAAGAATAAATTATAAAAATGTATCAAATGTGTTATTATTTATTTGAGAGAGAAGAATGCATAACATCAAAAAGAAATACACATTCACGTTGCAAAGGATTGTGGGTAATGTGATAAATCTTCGTTTTTTTCCCCTTTTACTAAATGTTAAAAGCAAAGGAAGCCCTAAAACACGAATAATATATATTGTAACAACCTACTGATGCTGCTGTAGGACTACAGTAGAAAATAAAATACTAACCATGTTGGAAACAACTTTGAGATTAGGTAAGGGCTTGGCTGGCACTAAGGAAGGTATCTTTCCTTGTCTTGGGGTGGCATGGGACACTCAATGAACGTATAGTGAGAGTATCCCTGCTAACACCATAATCGACACATTCGCATCACCAGCAGCTTCTTGCTCTGGCTATGGTGCAATTTTTGGAACCCCAGGGTTTATATTTGTACAGAGAGAACAATATATCAACAGTTTCCAGCTGTCTAATGTCACCTAGTGGACAAGTTCACCTTGCAAATAAAAAATAACTGCTGCATATAAAAAAAAATGCGTCACTGTAAATAGCTTTAATTGACATAAAAAACGGTGCTGAAGACTACTGAGAAGTGACAGAACAGGTTGTCCGTCAACAGCTGTGTAGAGCTGTAAGCCTGCTGCAGTGGCCCCTCCCTCTGAAAGTCCTGCAGTGTTTGACTAGACCTGCCTTCCTTTCCTTCTTCATCAACAGCTTTCATCCTATCTGATGCTGAAACAAAAACACAGCACTTCCAGCACTGAATGCTAAAAACCAACTGGTCTTAATTATTAGGGCAATGACTGAAGCTAGCAAAAAAAGAAAATGAACTACATTCTGATCATTCTTCACGTAGGGGTTTAGCGTATTCATTGTTTCTTAGCCATTCATATGTGGTGTTCTCCTCCCCTCTACTTGTGGGGGCCAGCCCAGGTAGACAGAAACCAGACAAACTGGGTCTTATCTGGGGTAGCCTAATGATAGTTGGTAAAATAAGATCATCACTACTGCCGTGGGAGTCCATGTCCCCATTACTCTCTCGGAGTAATCAGTCTGATTGGAGGGGACACCATTTCTAGAGCAGCACAGGGTGCAGCGTTCCGATTCGCTGAGAGAGAGGTAAGCTGTTTTCTATGCGTGTGAGTGCGTGTTTCTGTGTGGCAGCAGTGGTTAGCGTGGCTTCTCCCTTCATCACACACGGAGTTCAGAGGTCAGCTCCAGCCTGAAAGCACAGACACATCAAAGCAGCGAACCCCTCGCTTGAGCTCAGTCGATAGATGACTCAAAATCAGACCCCGACAAAAACAAGCTGTGATACTTTTGATAGTGTCCCACTCCGCCACCTCAATGTTTACATGGAAGAAGCCATTAGAGGCTCTGACCACTGACAGTCTGGCTCAACATTTGTGGGGTTTGAAGAGCCGTCATAAACAGACTGGGGAATTGCATAGGCTAGGCTTATAGCCTAAAGCTTGGGTAGGGGGCCGAATTGTATGCTCTGCTGATAACGTTAGGCTTCCATATTATTCTATGGCCTTTCAGCAGTGCAGTGATTGTGTTGTTAGCTAGTGTTTGCAGGACAAATGTCCCTAGGGGGATACCGTCTCTAGCGGATACAGATCAAACACAAAGGATTCAGGCCACCAAACAGATAACAGAATAATTAATTATTTACTGCTCAGCCTACATCTTGTGTTTGTGACTGTACTGAGGACCTAATAGTAAATGTTTTGGTTTGTTGGACATGTAGGCTAGCTAGACTTAGGCTAGGCTACATCTGATGAATCACAATCACATCTTATCTAGGACTGGCAAGGCGAGATCTTCTCTGGTGGGATCTGGGGGTCAAGAAGACCCTAAAATTAGGAGAGTACAAGGATACACAGGGACCACAGACACCAAAGTGGTTTAGAGTCCATCCACCTTACTCTGCACTGTTCTGTTCTTTAAGACAGCCAGCTATTAAAAGCCTCATAGTACTGAGTGGCCATCAACGGTTATTACCCATTGGTCAGTTCATCACTGCAGAACACATGAAGTAGGGCTATAAAGAAACTCAACTAATATTGTGCACAACTAGCCTTTGTGTGAAGTTTGAAGCCACAGGGCCTGTAGGTTATATTCTCCCACCAGGTGAGTCTCACACATCCTTGCTGAATTATTTTCCGGTGAATGAAAGACCCTTTCCTACACTTGTGTTACACCAGTCACTTTCACCTTATGGTTACAGCAGTACGCTTTGGCTGCCTGTGACAGTGCCATCCCATACCTTGAAATTGCTGGAGTTGACCCAGTTGGTAGCGACACCATCCACCATTCTGTCCAGCATGGTCTGGTCCTGCTCCAGGTCATGGGACTTGTCCTTGTCCAGGATGGAGTCTATGATGTCCTGGCCCACCTGTAGTCTCCGACCCAGGTCCTTCTGCATAACCTGCTCCATACAGTACTCCATATTCCACTCCATAGTGTCTCACCAAAGGTATAACACCACAATAATGTATAAGCCTAGTCTGCTCACAGAGAAGTGTAGTGTAGGCCTATATCCCAGATATATCCTATACCCCAGATATATGACACACTTTCCTATATCCCAGAAAGTGTGTAATGTTTATCCCAAAACGTGTATTGCTGTGGAGATGAAATCTCAGGAAAGGTGAGAATGCCAATATAACAGCAGTCCTGTCAAGGAACTGTCCAGTTCCAGTTCAAACTACAAATATGATCAGTCGTGGACAAGAGGACAGCAACGTGGACTGATGATGAAGAAGAGGATTGCTGAAATGATTGTACTTCATTCTTCTGTAATTCTTGCTTTCCTGTGGACCTAAAATCCCAAGGGGACACAGAAGTATTATAACAAATACTCCAGACAATAGGCCTCATTGTAACACAAACTAAGAAAAGCAGTGTTATTACAGTCAGTGTAACAATGAGTAGCTAGTTATAATAACAATAGTATTTAGCTGGACTACTGAGAATTACACACAAGCACTAACGTTACACAGCAATAAAGTCCCATTTTTGTTGAAGCATCGATACACAATTTACTTCGCATGTAGTAAAAGTTGCTAGCTAGTGTGTTATTGGTTTAGCTAAACTAGCTGGCTATCTTAGTCAATTAGATAGATAGCTAGGTAGCTTTTGTGCTATGCAAAATTGCTAACTTGAAATATGACGAAATATTTGCTATACAAACAAATACCAAACTAGCTAGTTAAAACTTCACTGTTAAATTAACCGTTAGCTAGATTAAATGTAGCTATCAATCAAAGCTGAATCAAAGACAGAGCAAACGTTAGCTAGCTAGCGAGATGAAGCTAACTAGCCGCTAGCCGCTAGCTGGTTCACTGGCTCCTCCAGCTAGCCAGTTAGCTTCCGTTGGCTAACTGTCTCTAGCAGCTACCAGCAAACACTGGAATTATGCTAACAAATATCAGCGGTCAATAATTCATTTAGACTACAATTATTAAGCAGTTATCCTCACTCATTTACTCAAGGGATTATTAACTAGCCGGTTGGCCAATTACCTGTAATCTGCATCCAACCGCTCGTCCCAGTTCAGATTCGTTCGGAAAGAAATCAAGAGCCAGTGGACACTGGATTTACAGCAGTAGTAGCAGGAGATGAACCCCGTACTGTATCCGTGGAGCCAAGTACAGTACTCACAGCAAACGTTGTGCAGCCTGCTAGCTAGCTCGATTCAATATGTGATGATTCTAGCTAGCAACAGTTACTTTAAAATGTGTTATGTTAGCTACATTAGCAATTTGGTTACATTGTTTACTGTAATGATTTCCAATGAATGTCATACGCGTGTAGCTTGTCTGCACGCCAACAGCGCCCTCTGCTGGGTATCACTGAAAGCTCACTCTCACTTTGAAATATTTTATTGCAAAACAATTAACAAGTTTGTACATTGTGCTGTTTGTGTGTTGTTTTGTATCTCAGTTTAGTTTAGGTTTAACATTATTATTTTATAATAAAACATTTGATAATAAAACACGGTGTCTAAATAACACTTTCACTTTGTAGAACTAGCCTTTTGAATTTTAAAACAGCTCAGGTGTCAAACACAGGCTATTACGGGATGACCTGATCTTAGAAATCGGTCCTCCTTTTTAAAATAATGTGACCGTAACCGGTTTGTCAGTAGAACCTCTACATATATTATAGCAACCCTCAATTATTCATTTTCCACGTGGTTCTTTGTTTTAACATCACATATGGGAAAGATATTACTAATATGTGATGAATATCATATGCATCCTGCAATTGAATTATGTCTTAAACTTTGTATCTATGTTCTATAATACAATTTCATAAATGCAATCTCATTCTTGTTGACACAACGTCCCTTTTATTTAATGTCAGAACTGCGTACATTGCAAATAGTATATATTGTGCATCCCTTAGACATAATTTACAAACAGTGCAAATATCTGTTTTCTGTACCAGTTCAAAAGTTACAGTAATGTTGAACAACAGCTCATATTAGAATAGTAAATAAAACAACCACAGTAGTGTAATTGACAAATCAATAGTTTCTCAATACAGTAGAAACAATGGATGGATGGATATGAGAAAATATTAAGAATGGAATTATCCTTCAGTATGAAATGACAAAGAAAAATAACCTAGTGTGGCTAAATCCACACAACCACTGTCTGGACTGACAAGTATAAAATAAAATAAAAATAACAAAAGTGAGGCAGGTTGAATATTTCCAGTTATTTTCCACAATACATTCCCTTGGCATATAAAAACAAAACCTTTTCAACTGGTGAGGGACAGCATGGAGTGAAAACTATAAAGTAACAAGAAAAACAATGAACTTGGAGGCTCTTTCTGGTTCAGTTTGTCTTCCAAAGTGCATTCTTCATTGCAAAAAAATATAAAAACATACCCTGGATAAACTAAATCACCTGACATGATATGCTGTCTTCTAGCAAATACATACAGTACCAGTGTTAAAACTATGTTATTAAAGTTTAATAAATGAGAACAATTTGAGAAGACGCAAATGTCAAAGTAACGTCAAAATGAAATATACCCTGGGAGCAATGTGTTCTAAGGGCCACCAGCTTAACATTGACAATTTAGACTCAAGTCAGTTACAGTAGACGTTGAAGCTTCACTAAAAACATAAATATGGCGTCAGCAGCACATCTAACTAAAATAAAAATAAACTGTCATCATCCCAGACATAAGGTGCTTCCCTATTTGCCATGATTGACACCTCTCTTCCTTAATCTCTCCATCCTGGTCCTCACACCCCACCCTCTTGGTCCCGCTTTCCTGGTCCTCACATACTCTTCGTTCATCTCCCTTCCTTCATTCTGGTTCAGACACCATCTTCCTTCCTTCATCTCTACTTCCTTGTCCATACACCCCTCTTCCTTAATTTCTCCATCTTAGTCCTGATCCCCGTTTCTTCACCCCTCTTTCTCCATCCCTCCATTCTAAACACTGGGGGCCTGTTAGTATTTGAGGAGGCACTCTTCTTCATTACAGGTTACAGTAGCGTTTCACTATTTACAGTCTGAGGGAGAGGAGGGGCAGAGAAGTTCTGGGGATAATAAAGCTTCTTCTTGTTGGGCCACTAGTTAAACATGATGGATTCTGGGTCCTGGTTCATCATCTGGGCCATGTGACGGAGGACATCCTTCTTAGTGATGATGCCCAACAGACGCCTGGAGAGAGTGGGGCAAAACAAAACAAAACACAAATCATTCCATAAATCTAACACCAAAGTAAAATGAGCCTATTTTAGAATTCTGGGCCCGGTTTCCCAAAAGCATCTTAAGGCTAAGTTCATCGTCAGAACCTTCATAGGAGCATAGTTAAATCTCCAAGCTGTTTCCCAAAACCATTGTTACTAAAGTTGTAAAAAAAAAAATCAAGATGTTTATCTGTCTTTCTGTGACCACCGATAACTTCAGAACGAATGCGACTACAAATAGAATGTTGCCAATGTCTTTGCAACTGTTACAAACAAGCAAAGGATATAAAAGATGCTTCAACTGAAAACTGAGATGACTGCATTGAAAGACATACAGTATAGGCTATACTGTATATGGGCCTGTATTTCAATAATATTTAAATACATTTCATGTTCATTCAATTGAGTTTTGTTTAGCTATTTGCACCCTGCCGTCTGTCATTTTTGCCTCAATAGATTTCATCATGTGTACCCAACATTTGTGTCAAATCTTGATTTAGTGCATTATTATTATTATTAGAATAAGCCGCTTCAATATTTGTAGCCTTTGGTGGAGTTGTGGCAGTTAAAAGTAAATATCTGTCAGACTCAAGGTAATTGACTGTTAATTAAACACATTTAGCATCTACTGGCTTCCACACAAAGACTACAAGGCATTTTAAAAAGTGTAATAAATCCATGTAATATAGCCTACACCATCACAATAAATCCATTATTTATTTTAGACAGGTCTAAAGAAGCATGATATGAAGAAAGTGTCGTCTATTTCAGAGGAAAAGAATAGCATACTCTGAGTTGTCCTGATGTTGCTATGCCAAATGGCTGTGGGCTACACTAGTTCATTTAGCAGACAAGATTTGCTTATAATTCCGTGGCATTATTTTATAGTATGAAGAATACAATTGAACAAAGCTGAATAAAATATATATATTTTTACATGCAGCTATTCTTTGTTGAGCGGTTAACACAGAAATCGGTCCTTCTATACAGTGGTGAGAACCCGATTTTCATACTTGAGTAAAAGTTAAAATACCTTAATAGAAAATGAATCAAGTAAAAGTCACCCAGTAAAATGCTACTTGAGTAAAAGTCTAAAAGTATTTGGTATCAAAAGTAAAAGTAAGAATCATTTAAAATTCCTTATATTAAGCAAACCAAACGGCACAATTGTCATGTTGTTTTAATTCACGGCTAGCCAGGGAACACTCCAACACTCAGACATCATTTCCAAACAAAGCATTTGTGTTTAGTGAGTCCGCCAGATCAGAGGCAGTAGGGATGTTCTCGTGTGTGAATTGAACTATTTCCTGTTCCGCTAAGCATTCAAAATGTAACAAGTACTTTAGGGTGTCAGAGAAAATATACGGAGTAAAAAGTACATTATTTTCTTTAGGAATATAGTGGAGTAAAGTAAAAGTTGTCAAGGTTGCATGATGAAACTCTAATGAGGAGTCTCTTGAAAGGAGCTTGGAGAAGCCTAGTTATGGTGACTAAATGTTCACGTGGAATTTGATTGCCTTCATGACTCGTGTCCACCAGTGTGGCGGTAATGCGGTCAACACAACAGCCCTAGCCATAGGTGATAATATCTCATAGGAGGTGATCTGTCGTCAGTATTGTGGAATAATTCTAATGTTAAGGTAAGATTTCAACGGGAGAACACTGATCCGAGAGCAGGGCTGTCTTTCTTTCGATCCTATTAGTATCGACACATGCATCACCAACGCATTTAGCGAACAAACGTTCTATCTGCGTGGTGTTTTGGGAAACGCATGTTACATCTTCGGCCGCTGTAGGAAAGATGAGTCGTTAAAACAGTCGTAAGCCTAAATTTCATCGCTATCGGGAAACCGGATCCTGGACTGTATGTCGCTCATGGCAACTGCTTGATGACTAAAACATAATACATTCTAAACTAGCAGAAACTGTGGTGGATGAAGACTATGTTGATTGACTGACGACAGACTAAACCGCTTCTGGTGACCAGACACTGTCCGAGGCCCAGCTTGGATCACTACACCCCCAAAACCCTCAGTCCCTCACCCCTCTCTCGGCCTTACCCGCTCCTGGTGACCAGACACTGTCGGAGGCCCAGCTTTCTGAAGATGTCCACCACGGTCTCCATGGGGGTGTGGTCTGTGACGGTGAAGGGGCTGAGGTTGAGGATGCGCCGCAGCTTCAGGGGTTGGGGGTCGCAGGCATCGGCCACCTGGGGGGTGTCCTCCGTGAAGTAGACCACAGAGCTGCTCACCACCCCGTCCTGCTTCTGACGGGCAGTCTCTGAGAGGGAGGGAGAGAGGGAGAAATATCAGCTGTGGCTCCTCAGACACCACAGATAATAATTACCTGGCACAAATACAGTATTCTTCAACACATGCTGATGGCTTTATATGTGACTTACAGTAGCTATGATCACAACTTACTATTCATGTTCTCCCCCCCAAAAAGTTGAATATTTAGCCCGTAATTTCCCGGTGAAAACAACCTAACGTAGCAGTCCCACTATTTTGTTAAAACGGAAGCAGGCCTTTTAGCACACCGGATATTGTTGTTGTAGAGGGAGGCCAGAGAGAGGTGGCCATTTTGGAAGTGGGTTGCTCATTTGATTGTTAGATGGAGTGGGCCTTTGCTGAAAAGCTTCTTAAATACAAGCCCCTCATATCACGCTTGCACAGCCTTGGATATGAGTGCAAGTCGGTAGCACTGGCAGCGTCGGCCACGTTACATAGGCTCACAGTACATGGCCTTCAGATTGTAGGTCTGCCTAAGACTTTAGCAAGGCAATAAGCAAGGTGCTGTTCTCTTTCAGCTGTTATGGGGATCCTAGATGTATGGAGAAGGTGCTTTTTGTGTCTATCCATCCAAGACCTTCAAAAAATGTTTGAATCCTTCTTGATTGTAATGTGATTTGTAGATTTAAAATGTGTGCGTGTGTGTTTGTGTGTGTGAGAGCCAGGGTTAAGGTCTTACTGATGGCCACAGTGAGTTCCCTGCGCTGGACGAAGCCAATGAGGCGCTCTGACTCTCGGGACACGACCACGGGGAAGCCGTTGTAGTCGGTGTCCTTGATGAGCGTCTCCACGTCCTCCACTGTGGTGCTGTCCTGGGTCAACACGGCCAGGGGGGGCTCACTGCGCCTGGGACGCATCACATCCGTGGCCAGGGTCCTGTGTACGGATCACAAATTAGGAACTCTTAGGGTCTGTTTCTCAGCCACAGATGAGTCCAACTCCTGGAAGCAAAAGCATGCTCAACGGAGAACCTCCATTGAAATATATTTTCAGTTCAGGACTATGCTTAATTTATGTCTGGTAAAACCAGCCCTTAGAGAAGGGGTGACTCTCGACTACTGCAGGGTTGAGACTTGACTAGGGGAGGGGTGAGGTTCCTCCCCTTAAGAGGAACGACAAAGTTCCTAATATGTATCCCGCAGTACCTGTGTGTGAACTCGTCCCTGACGTCCAGGTAGGGGTAGCCGTTGAGTTGGATGTGGGACTCATAGATACCCTCCTTCCCAAAGGCGTCCGCTACCCACTTACTGGTGACGGCTGCGGCCATGAGAGGCACGATGTACTCCAGACCACCGGTCAACTCAAACATAATGACCACCAGGGACACGGTCATCCTGGTCACACCTCCTATAACAACGCAAAGGTGTCAACATAGTCTTCATTTTACAGAGTGCGAAGTAGTCCCTCCCTGTTTCAGTCTGTTTTCTTCCGTTTGGTGCCTAATGAACACAACCCCAAGGAATAGGGGACTCACCCAGACATGCGGCAGCGCCCACCATGGCGTAGAGACCCGGGGTAACACAGTCGGCGCCGGGACGACACCAGTTCTTAAAGATGATCCAGTCGTGGTGGTGGTACGCCATCTGCTCCACAGCGATGCCCACGATCCGCCCAGCGATGGCCCCCACAGCCATACTGGGAATAAACAGTCCAGACGGGATCTATAGACATAAAACAACATGGTGGAAGTGATCTGAACACGACAATCAACCAACAGCATGGTTATCCTACTCACAATATCTCGGATCAAAACTTGGTAACATTTTATTTGAAGGGTACCTACATAAAGGACCGGACACTTTCATACTTCAAACCCACACATAATGCATTCATGCGCAGTTCAGTAACATTTCATAATTGCTTACGTCAGTTTTCATAACCACATCTAGCCATGCCGTACAGCATACTGACCTTCATGCCGAAGGTGAAGATGGTTATAACTATCTTAAAGATAAGAGCCAGGGCCAGCTGCCACAGAGCGGTGTAGACCCCGGGTCCAGCAGGGCGGTCTGGGATGTCGTCCACCGGGCGGCTCATGTTGGGGTTATTAACGTAGTCGCACAGCTGAGAGGATTCCAGCGCGCCGCAGTCGTTGAACAGCTCGGAGATGAGCTCGCTGGTGCTGCGCCGCGTGTACGGGTTAGGGAACGCCAGGACCGCGGTAATACCCGTTATCACGATCACCTTAATCAATCAAATCAATCACGTGTATTAATAAAGCCCCGTTTACATCAGCAGTTCTCACAAAGTAAACCGGCAAAGACCCCAAGAAGCAGAAACTGGTATTACATTTGACTCCTTTAGCAGTTGCTTAGCTACAATCAACAAAGATAATGCAATGATTGTGATTTGGCCTAAAACATTCTTCTGAATAGCTACTATCTGCTGAATCAGTGCTAGTACGCAAGTAAGTCACTGCAAGAACAACCCTATGGGTCCTGGTCAAAAGAGGCGCATTATATATGGAACAGGGTGCCACAGTTAGTCACCTCGAGGACGGGGTACTTCCCCAACAGGGTAGTCTTCCTCCTCCTACACCAGGCGATGTTCCCCCGGATGAAGAGGGTTCCCCACAGGCCCCCGAACACCCCCAGTAGGATGAAGGGGATCAGCTCAGCCATGTACCAGGGGGTGTGGTACTCCACGTAGAACAGGACCAGTCTGCTGTTGCCGAACGGATTGATGGCGCGCAGGGTGAAGGCCGCCACCAGCGCAGCGAAGAAGGAGCGCCACAGAGTCTTCAGAGGGAAGTAATAACTCACCTGAACAGGACAGAGATACTTTAGTGTTTAGAAGGTAACGGACCAAAAATAACAGCAACATATCTGGAAGTGAGATGACAATTGATTGAACGGACACAGCAGGTGATTTCTAATCGACTTAAGTATACAACACCTCCTCCAGGCTGAAGAGGACTCCTCCAATCGGAGCTCCAAAGGCCACTGACACCCCAGCGGCAGCAGCAGCCGATAACACCTGCACAGCAGACAAGCCGAGTCACCTATAGACAGTACACTAAATACTTGGATAAAACCGTATCATTTCCTTAAAAACACCAGTGTAATGGGCTAAAACTGTACCTCTCTGCGCTTGCCCTCATTCTTGCTGTACTTGGAGAACAGGGAGCAGAAGAGGTTGCCACAGCAACAGGCCACGTGGACCAGGGGTCCCTCCTTCCCCAGGCTGAGCCCGGAGGACACAGCCAGGACCAGGGTCACCGTCTTGATCAGCAGGGTCCACTTCCCCAGGTAGCCCCGGATGATGAACCCACTCAGGATGGTCTTGATCTACCCAAGACGACACACAGCATCCCCTCATTGGCATAACCTTCGCAACTGTGCAGTTATCTGCAATTAAAAAACACTACAGTATGGTTATTTTCTATTAGTGAATGCTAACATTTCAAACGCTCACCTCAGGAATACCTGACCCACAGGCGTAGGGGGCAAAGACTCTTACTAGTGACACAGCCAGGAAAGAGAATAACAGCGCCCACAATACATACAGGAAGTAATTCAACACATATTCCCCGGCACCCTGGAGGAACAAGAACAGGTGGAATATATGGGTTTAACGACCTGATACACAACACAACAAACACAAAGTTAAGCCTCAGAAACTGAGTGGTTACATTTCCCCAAGCCACATCCCTTTATCTAGCCAACTGACGGCTGCCGTTCGTCGGGCAAAAACCCAAATTCAGTATTGTGGCGTTAATCAAGAGGATGTCTGGTTAACGGTCGTTGATCTGCTGACCTCAGAGTGACCAGTCATCAGCTCCGCCCACTTCTTCCACTGCGGACACTTGTCTCTGTCGTCGAAGGTGGTCTCGTTGGAGGTCCAGCAGCACTGCTCATGGCTGTAGTAGAACGCCGACAGACACACCCCTTCTTTCAGATCGGTCATCCAGTCCACAGCCAGGTCTATCACTCCAGCCAGCGTACCTACACGGGAGGACACACAGCATGAGTTCACAAATCACAATTAGCAAGGGAACGGGGAGGCCTATCAAAAGGATTCAGACCAGACATGTGGTATTTCAAAACTCTGGCTGTGTGACTTTTGATTGGTTGTTAGAGAGCCATGTGTCATGTCATGTGTTCATGTGTTCATGTGTTCGTGTGTGCAGTACGAATCTTGGCACCCAGAAGGAAATCTCATGTGCGCCTTATCAAAAGAGACTAGTGCAATAGCAAAGATGTAAGTCTTTTGCAGGATGCCGCTGGCCTCTGTGGTTCCTACCTGTAAGCATTCCTATGAGAAGCATCACCACCCATCCTGACCAGGCGTCCAGAAGACTCTTAATCAGCTCCCAGTAAGACTCCTTACTCTTGGTGGTGATCTAAAAAAAAAACATCAATGGCAGGTTCAATGGATCACCAGGTTAAGATAACGAGGTGGACATCAAGAGTTTTTCTATGATGATGACGATTATGATGATGAAGAAGATGAAGAGGAATAATTGTATCCTCTGGGGATGAAGAGGAAGAAAATGCTTAGAGTGAAGAGCTGTGTGTGTGCTCCCCTCACCTTCCTATGGCGGTCTGTGTCGCGTGACTTCTCCCGGAGCCAGTCAATGGTGTGGAAGTCTTCGTAGGTGCCCACGTCAGGGAAGGGCTCATCCAGGAAGTCCATCAGGTTCCCAGTACCATTCATCTCCTCTGAGGGAGTGGCCCCAGTACTGCTGGCCCCTGGACAGAGAGACAAAATAAAACATGTTATTATAATGCAGGCCTTCACACATGTCCAACGGACATTAACTTCTGCTTTATCCCAACACCTCCAAAAGACACACACATAGACAGAGTTTGAAGAGACCACAAACCCAGCCAAGTCAGTTCTCAACACTGTATGAAGCACTATGCTGCCAATAATGCCCATGAAATGTATGAAATTATAATTCTTGGGATTGGGATCACCAAACAGACCTTGTGATACTGTGTCCAGATTAATTTTAACTTCAGTTTGGACATTTGTCCAGGGCAGACAGTGGCCCTATTTTCACGTTCTGGTTGTTCATCATCATATACTCAGCAAAAAAAGAAACGTCCCTTTTTCAGGACCCTGTCTTTCAAAGATAATACGTAAAAATCCAAATAACTTCACAGATCTGTAAAGGGATTAAACACGGTTTCCCATGCTTGTTCAATTAACCATAAACAATTCATGAATATGCACATCTGGAATAGTCATTAAGACACTAACAGCTTACAGACAGAAGGCAATTAAGGTCACAGTTATGAAAACTTAGGACACTAAAGAGGCCTTTCTACTGACTCTGAAAAACACCAAAAGAAAGATGCCCAGGGTCCCTGCTCATCTGCGTGAACGTGCCTTAGGCATGCTGCAAGGAGGAATGCAGATATGGCCAGGGCAATAAATTGCAAAGTCCGTACTGTGAGACGCCTAAGACGGCGCTACAGGGAGACAGGACGGACAGCTGTTCGTCCTCGCAGTGGCAGACCACGTGTAACACCTGCACAGGATCGGTACATCCGAACATCACACCTGCAGGACAGGTAAAGGATGGCAACAACAACTGCCCGAGTTACACCCGGAACGCACAATCCCTCCATCAGTGCTCACAGCAAGAACTGGCAAATCTGGTGCAGACCATGAGGAGGAGATGCACTGCAGTACTTAATGCAGCTGGTGGCCACACCAAATACTGACTGTTACTTTTGACTTTGACCCCCCCCCCAGGGACACATTATTAAATTTCTGTTAGTCTGTGGAACTTCTTCAGTTTATGTCTCACTTGTTGAATCTTGTAATGTTCATACAAATATTTACACATGTTACATTTGCTGAAAAATAAACACAGTTGACAGTGAGAGGACGTCTTATGTATATATTAGCATTTTAATGCACATAACTACATTGGCTTGGATACATGGTCACTATAATTATGTGACTAATTTCCCTCATAGGGTAACTACGTCATGAAAATAGTAACGTTACTGAGCAGTCAATAATACAAGAGTAGGCTAGCGACATGCGGGACTTGCGGGCCGTGCATGAATACTGAATTACAAATCCTTGATCAGTGACAGAGGCCTTCATGTAGATATAACTAGCTAAAGGAAGTAGATATGGATGTAATGCGACCGCTAACATTACGTTAGCTAAGATTTGGCCAGATATCGTTGCGTCTCCCTTTATTAATTATGGCATTATTAGACATGCAATAAAACTCAGGCTTACCGTCTCCGTCCATTGTTCACACGACCTGACTCTTCAAAATAAAGACATCTATATCTCTTAGCTATATGATCACCAATATTGAATGCATTTTGATACGTGTTAGGATGTCACCAGCCAAACCTGTTAAAAAAAATAATACAGAGACGAGGACGTCATAGGTTTCTGCTTCCCACAATGCATTTGCTCAACCTGTCAATGCGTGAGGGTTGGAATTGTGAGTAGAGAAAAGGCGACACCTTCTGGCTGAAAGAAATATCGTTTATTCATTCATTCGTCTCGGTGCGTAGGCTACTGTTCACTCAGAGAGACCACCAGACCTCTAAACTGCCTCTATAAAGAGGGTTATTTGTGTACTATTGTGTGTTGAAAATGTTTGTTCTTCTCTCCTTGACATGGCCTACATATTCAGCCTCCTACTTGGGTCACAAGCTCTGTACGTCAGAGATCTGATACAGGAAAAAGGAATGTATCACCGGAATCAAATCCATATCAAATAAATGCACCACTTTGGATACCTCTGTTTTACTATACAATCACTTGAATTCTTTAAAATAGCACTTAATAAACAGGCTTTTGAATGTATTTGATCAGTTCAGCGTCATTGCCCTAGTAGCAGCGTAGCTTGTTTTGGCTTTTAAGTTGATATAGCAACCAAAGGATCTGATGTCTTCTCCCATTTCCATCAGCCTTATTTTTAAAGGCACACACAGTCAGTTTTACTCTTATTTAATCTCATCTCCCTGGCAACCCTCCATGCCGCCCCACAGTTTCTAAAGAGACAAAGCTAGTAGTGAGAGAAAGAAGTCATTCAATGAACTTAAATAGCATTTTCATCCTGTGATAGATTTGTGTGTCTGTGTGTGTGTGTGTGTGTGTGTGTGTGTGTGTGTCTGTGTGTGTGTCTGTGTGTGTGTGTGTGTGTGTGTGTCTGTGTGTGTGTGTGTGTGTCTGTGTGTGTGTGTGTGTCTGTGTGTGTGTGTGTGTGTGTGTGTGTGTCTGTGTGTGTGTCTGTGTGTGTGTGTGTGTGTGTGTGTGTGTGTCTGTATGTCTGTGTGTGTGTGTGTGTCTGTGCGTGTGTGTGTCTGTGTGTGTGTGTGTGTGTGTGTGTGTGTGTGTGTGTGTGTGTGTGTGTGTGTCTGTGTGTGTGTGTGTGTGTGTGTGTCTGTGTGTGTGTGTGTGTGTGTGTGTCTGTGTGTGTGTGTGTGTGTGTGTGTGTGTGTGTGTGTGTGTGTGTGTGTGTGTGTGTGTGTGTGTGTGTGTGTGTGTGTGTGTGTAGGTGTGTGTGTGTGTGTGTGTGTGTTCAGTGGCATCATGCCCATAAAAGGGCACATTAACCTCAGTTTTAGAGAATTTGGCAGCACGTCCATCCAGCCTCACAACCGCAGACCATGTGTTACCACGCTAGCCCAGGCCACATCCAGCTTCTTCACCTGCGGGATCGCCTGAGACCAGTCACCCGGACAGCTGATGAAACTGATGAGCATTTCTGTCTGTAATAAAATACAAATTTTGATTGGCTGGGCCAGTGGGTTTTCATTTGATTTATTCATCAAGAAGGAATCAATAGGTTACATAGCTTGATCAAATTATACTGAACACAAATGTAAACGCAACGTGAAACAATTTCATCGATTTTACTGATATATATATATATCATATATGTCATATAAGGAAATTAGTCCATTCATATAAATTCATTAGGCTCTATTCTATGGATTTCACATGACTGAGCAGGGGCGTAGCCATGGGTGGGCCTGGGAGGGCACAGGCCCACCCATGGCTACGCCCCTGCCCAGTTGTGAAATTCTCTGTAATCCTGGCCACCTAGCAGTTGGCTTTAGCTAGCCAGCTAGATAGGGAACCTATCTTCCAACCTCATAACTAACTACCAAGCCATTTCAGGCTATCAATCAAGTAAGAGTAACTTTTCTATTGCTAAGATAACCTATGCAGAAAAAGATACATATTTTTTTACATAGAATTAGGCGTTATGACTATGGCTTTAGATTGCAGGGAAAAGGCTTTTTCAGGTGTTTGAAAAATGCCAAATTCTTCCAGAGGAGAATCATAATGCTTCCCTCCAAATGGGGGCATGACACCCCTGAGTGTGTTTGTATGTGTGTGTATGTTTTGTGAAATAAATCAGCATTTTTATAACATCCTGTCTGCATTTTAAAAGCATCCTGTGTAGGCTACAACCTCATCACTGTGTGTGTGGAAATGGGCATCACCATAGATCTGAATGATGCTGTTGTTCAATGCGTCTGGCTCTCACTCAGTCACTCTCTCCTGACCACTGAGCAAAGCAGCGGAAGAAGCGAGCCTCCAAGGGGAGGGCAACATGTCAGCAAGCCGCCACTCTCCTCCTCTCAACTGCAGATGATGTGTGCATGTGTTGAGTGAGCTACTGATCTTTTGAAGAAGTTACTCCCTCCCAGCCCATGCTGGTAGTTGTAAACCCTAATTGGGCGTACGGTCTTTTGAACAAATTGAGCCTTGATAGGAACCTACTGGCTGTAGCTTCCTCTGGCTTCAACTGGCTGCAGTTCAGAAAGACAGGAGTAGAGAGAAGCAGTCGGGAGCCCTGGCTGTAGCTGACTGTGGCACAGAGAGACAGGAGGAGCAGGCAACTCGGGAGCCAGAGCTGAGCTGAGCCGGAGAGTGGCCACTCAGAGTGGGCAGCACTATGGATCCGGGGGTGTGCGCTCTGGAACTCCTCGGGGTCCTCTTCTCCATTGGTGCCTGGATCTGCTCGCTGGCCACCACCATAATGTCCACCTGGCTGACCCTGTCCACCGACCTGCTGCCCGCGGAGAGCTACGAGCTGGGCCTGTGGGAGACATGTGTGGTGCAGGACCTTGGGATTCTGGAGTGCAGACCCTATGACAGTCTCCTCGGCCTGCCTCCGGACATTAAACTAGCCCGGATACTCATGTGTCTAACAGTGGCCACGGGCCTCCTGGGTCTCCTGCTATCCATTCCTGGAATCTACTGGGTCAACATCTGCAACCAGGGGCCTGAGGGGTTGAGGGTGAAGAGATTGATGAAGATGCTGGGGGGGATATTGTGCTTGGTCGCAGGGATAATGGGTCTCATACCTGTGTCTTACATTGCTCACCTGACAGTCATGCGGTTCTTCGATGAGGCTGTGCCGGCCATCGTGCCACGCTGGGAGTTTGGGGATGCCCTGTTCTGTGGCTGGACGGCGGGGTTTCTACACCTGGTGGCTGGCTCTCTGCTGGTCACCTCCTGCGTGTGCCTACAAGAGGAGCCCTGCACCTTACAAATGCCCATACCGCTACAGAGAAGACACACACACTTACACACTACCAATAACCCACATAGGAAGAGGTCCATGGAATATGTTTGATAAGCTATTGAGAAGTGAGAACAGTATTTTCAGTAGCCTCTGCCCTGTCTCTATCAACGGTGAATAAAATGCTGCTTACCTAAAGCTTTTTCATGCTTATTTACATTAGCTACAGTTATTGAGTACTCCATATAGTCTTTCTCCATATATTGAGACAGAATTTGCACACAATGCTGCTACTTATTTCAATCACTCAAACAGGGTTTTGTACATGTCATATTCACCTACATTTATCAAATAGAAATTCTTTATGGAACCAAAGAGACTACAGTTTTTAAAGCTGCCATTTCTTCCTAATATGTCGCGGTGCCTGCTGTTGGTACTGTGTAAGAGATAGTATGGAATGGTGTCATATAATGTGATGACAAGCAGTATATTGTCTGTGAAATTACTGTAAACGTCAATTCTGACCAAGGTTGATTATACTGTACGTCAGTATGTCAATGATTGTCTTGAATATCACATCTTATAGCTTGGATATCTTATCGCAATACCAGTTGTTTTTTTACATCATCATCATTGTTGTCCAATAACAAAACGAAGCTGGTTTCTCACTAGCAAGTGCATAAAAAAATGGATCGCTTCTTGATATTTTTTATAACCTACACAGTTACTCAATAAACAATGTGTTACAGGAATAATGAATCATACGCATTGTGAATATAACAAAGAGGAAAAAGTATAACATTATATAGTAGAAAGCAAATACTTATTAATGTGAGGAATGTACAAAGTACTTTGGGAATGTGTGTTTAAATGGTGAAATATAAGGGCTTTCTTGCTTTGCAACAACTTGACAAGACAATGACTTCATGGATATTTGAGGATCTGATTGTATTAGTTTCATTTCTGCTGAAATTTCCACAGTACGTTCTCTCTAGTTAGAGGCCAATATTGTTGATTTAACACATACATTATACCACATGTATACCAATATACATTATATTGTATATTGCTCTGTAGCGGTGTACTGACTCTGAATTGATCAGACATTATAGTGCCACAAGGCTACATATCCTATATCAGTTATAGCCATACTGTGGAGAAATCTGTACATAAAAAAAAAGTTTATATTATCAAATAAAGAAAAAAAACAGAGAAAAAACCTGTCCTTGATTAATTCCTAAGCATCACAAACCAACTTCTTGTGTTACAAAAGCTCAAACTGTTGCTAGACAACGATGAGGAAGTGAGTTTCAAGTAAGGTGAGGTGACAGACCAAGTCCAGTGGAAACAGAGCTTAAGTCTAATTCCTACTGATTTTGGTCTTGGTTCCTGGGCTAAGCTGTGGTTAATGAACATTATAATGATGACGCGTAATGTGAGGAATGTCAGATTTCCTGGACAGTGCCCATTACTTTGACAGTGTTAAACAAACACAAGCTTGCTCAGGCAGGTCATGTTCTTATACTACTGAAGTTTCTCCTTCATTTATTTAGCCTAGTGAGTCCTATTGAGATAGGAATCTCTTTCTCAAGGGTTCCCTTCATGGCCAAGCGGAAGCAACAGCCGTAAAATACTTCCTGTCTATTTCAATGCCATAATTGCATTTCTAAACGAGACCATATTCCCTATGTAGTGCATTACTTTTGACCAGGACCCATAGGGCTCTGGTCAAAAGTAGTGCACTATTTAGGAAATAGGCCGCCATTTGCGACGCACACTTGCTTCGGAGTCTGCTGTGCTACAGTTCCTCCCAGGTTGTCACATTATGAGACCCCGCCTGGACTTTGAAATGCTCGGACTGCTCCCCACCGCCTCCTGTGTCCATGTTGTCCTCTGAAAGATCCCATTGTTGTCCCCTCACAATGGAAGCCATTATAGCTTCCTATGCTAATCGCTTGATCTATCATAGGCAGTGGTTGGTCCTACATCAGAGAAACACATGGAGCCAACCACTATATGTTAAACAGCAAACAGTTCTGTTGTCACATGTCACTTTGAAACACAATGAAAGGGAACATTCGAAACCATTCTATTCTACTTCAATCTCACAGTTACATTCTACTTCAATCTCACAGTCACAGAACACCACAACAGCTCTGTTGTACAGTCCTGATACAGTTATGTTCCTTTCTCAGCAGATTCTGCAATGCTTTGTGGGAGATGTCTATCGCTTGGTGGTTAATGATTAGGGTCAGGGTGGTTAGGGTTATCACTATTGATGGTTAGGCTTTGGGTTAGGGTTATGGACAGGTCTGGATTGATGAAGTTCAATGAGTTGCATGAAACTATTCCTTCACTATCAACTTTACTGTATCAACTTTAGTGTTGTTACAGACTAATTTAAACAAAAAAATGGTTCTGTATGTACAGTCTTAGCAAACACCATAACATTTCCCCCCTGAAACATTATGGTAAAGGCATTAAGGAGGTAAGAACGCCCTGAGGACTCAATGCCTGGGTGAGTGATTACACAACGGAATGTTACACAACATCTACAAAACAATAAACCTGTCATCTACTTTCAACCTTCTATCTTAATGCCTGAGATGTACGTCAGCCAACACCACTATGCCACGTAGCTGTACTGTAGTATACGCTATGCTAAATATAGACTAGACCAGGGCTCTCCGAGTTAACCCTGTTCCTGGACAGCTACTGTCCTGTAGGTTTTCGCACCAACCACAATCTAGCGCACCTGATTCTAATAATTAGCTGGTTGATTAGATGAACCAGGTTAGTTAGAACTGTGGTTGGAGCAAAAACCTACAGGAAGGTATAGCTCTCCAGGAACAGGGTTGGAGAGCCCTGGACTAGAGACTAGACCCACAGTCAGGTCTTTTAATATTCTCATTCTGCCCATGATGAGGGTGTGTCCTGCCCACTATAAAGGCCTCTGCATCCTTCAGCCAGATCACAACCGATCCTCTCAATGAGTTGAGTTCCTCTGCAGACCAAAACAGTGTTGGACCCGACTGAAGAAGCCCTTTCGTTTCCTGGATCTGACTGTACTGACTTCCAGCTAGAGTAACAATCCCCACTGTGATGGTCCTGGTCTGGTCCAGGACTCACCTGCCCTGCCACTGCCAGTCTCAGCCTACTCCCCTGCTCTGGTCACATGAACGGGGCCCAAATTAGTCAAATAGAGGCTCCACAATACACATCACTTCCTCTTGGCCACTGGTGTCTTAATTTTGGGACCATAGTTAACAAGGAGACTATTTTAAAAACTTGTCAAAGCCAGTAAAAAAAACTAAATGAAAACCTTTAAAATCCTCGAAAGAGTACAATGAATGAAGAGAGCAATGAATGAAGAGGGCAATGAATGAATGAAGAGAGCAATGAATGAACACATTTTTGGAAAAAGAAAATCTAATCCTTTCCTTTCCGTAGCACAATCAAAATGAATTATGTGATGTTGTGGGTCTGCGATTGTCAAAATGCCTACGACAGTTTCGGCCAGAGCCAATATTTGACTTTAACACGATAACACCTTGGCCTGCGGCTCCTTGCGGCCCCTAACGGAAGCCTCATTATCAGGAAACAATGTGGTCTAATAGGGGCAGACAGGGCATGTGTCCCCAATTGCACCCTTTTCCCTTTATAGTGCACCACATTTGGTCTCTGGTCAAAAGTAGTGCCCTATATAGGGAATAGGGTGCCATTTGGGACGTAGTCAGTAACTACCCAGAGTTCACCAGTCAGTGGGGGAGCTCTACAGAGTGCAGACTGCAAGGCACAGTCAGGGATAGAGGATAATTGAGGTCCTTGCCGTGCTGTCTAAAGCCAGACTGAGGAACACTCCTGTTGCTACTCCACATCAAAACAAATACAGTGTGTGATAAAATTGTATTTATTAAAGCAATCTCTTTTAATGACATGATTTATCACAACTATTTCTGATTGATTTGTGTATACGATTGTACCAGGATGCCAAGAGCCCATAAAAGTTGTAGAATACATTTTCAATATGATCAAATTAACAGTAAACGGTACAACAGATGCATCATTTACAAAAAAATACATTAAATGGCATCAGCAATACAAGTATGAAAATGTATAACGTAATCTGTTTTCAAACTCCCCTTGAAGTGATTGTAAGGCAATGACTAAAGACAAGTGTGTTGCAAGTACGTCCTCAAAAGAGTGAGTGAGTGAGTGAGTGTGTGAGTGTGTGAGTGTGTTTGTGTCTGTACCCTCCCAATTAGCAGTATTCACTGAATACAACACACACACACACACACACACACACACACACACACACACACACACACACACACACACACACACACACACACACACACACACACACACACACACACACACACACACACACACACACACACACACACACACACACACACACACACACACACACAGAAATACTCTGACTGTAAAATAAAGATGCTATTTCATGTTACAAATCAATGTATGATAACGTAATCTGACATATTTTAAAGGGGCAATATGCAGTTCAAACAATACAAAGTGGTTACCCCACGACTGTTTTGGTAAACAGCTGAGGGATGGGGCTGGAGATACAAATTCATAGACAGAGCTATGGATGCGAGGACTGACCATCCATGATAGCAAAATTATAGTTTTAACCATGTTTTGACGCTATACAGTGTCTATTCACAATTACATTGCTTTCAAAGAATGGAATAAAACAAGCTTATATTTGGGGTTTTGATGGGGTACAACAGTCGAACTAAGCTCATGACGCATTTGTAAGTTATATACACCGAGTAGTTGAATGCAGGTGAAAGCTATGATACCTTATTGAAGTCACTGAGGGGGGGGGGGCACTCATACTAACCATATAGTTTCATGTTTCATCAAACAGCTATTCCTTTGTTATGTCAAATCACTTCTGCTTCAATTCTTCAAACACAACATTGAATATAGTCAAATCAGATGTCTGTTTTCCAGAAACAAACAAAAATCACAAGTGCTCATCAGAGTGGAAGGCAGGATTGTCCCTGGCCTGAGAGTTACTCAGACTATCCCTACTCTGTCCTACAGACCCAGGGGACAATGTCCCAACACTTAACACATCAATGTGTCTTGCCTCTGGACAAGAAGCCTCCACTCTGGGTCCCATCTTGACAGGGAACCTGTAGGAGATGAAGATAACTCCACTGACGAACATCATGAATGACCCTATGATCCCGACCGTGATACCTGACCCCGCATACTGCGTCACAGGTGCAGGGGGCATGTGGAAGTTCGGAGGGAACGCAATCGTTTGATTGGTCACCACTGAGTTCAAGTTCCATAGGAGAGGTATGAGAGAACCCACGGCTGACAACAAGCACAGAGTACCAGCCATTGCGAACGCACAGCGGATAGGTGTCTGCTTCTCCAGTCCGAAATAGACGTTCCGGAGTGCATAGACGGCGGCAGCGTTCCCACAGAACCCCACGACCAGCGCTAGTAGAACGAGCACCTGGGCCGTGGCGACCTCCGGGGGCGTGAAGGCGTCCGACAGCGCCATACTCTGACAATACATCACCGTGGACCTAGAGGTCACGAGTGTATGGCTAAAGAAACACACCCTCCAGATCCCGACCCAGGCCACTCCTGAGGTGATGAAGGTTAAGTCAGCCACGTGCCAGACCCTCCACTGGATGAGTCCAAGGGTCACCGCGGTAAGGACCCAACCCAGAGCGCTCAACCACAGGCTGACGAACTGAGAGTGAGCTGTGTGAACCAGGTATGTCATATTTTAGGACTGAGAGAGCCTCAATTTAAACAGACAGCCAATATAATCCACGAGAGTCCTCTTAATCTGTCTACAGACGAACCGAAGCCCCCTCATCTCAACAGAGCTCATCTCAGAGAGCTGCCGTATTAATATGAACAGCGATCCATCTCCTTAATGATCCTGTTTTTCACCCTCAGGCTCCAGACTCACACCTCATATTAAGGAAGAGGCTTGGATACGTGTTCGTCTTTACAGATCCGGTCCTGCTGTCTCTAGGATACCTAGGAAAACAAAGCACCTGCTTCACACTGAGAGGAAAACATGAATGTGGTGAGAGTGGGTAGCTAACAACACACCTGTGAATGTGAAGAGCCTCAATACAACACAACACATTACAACACAATACAATACAATGCAAACTTGAGGAAGAAAGACGAACAGGGAAAGGACATGCAGTGGATAGGGACACATACAATAGATGTTTTCAATAGGCTATCTGTCCCCATTTGAACTACCTCAAAGGCTGTAGTATGACCCTGGTTAATTGCATGCCATAACGTACTACAAAATCAACATTTGTAAGAGTATGACGTATGTGGGATAATAAAAGTGAATGTACGTCATAACTGAGGTTGTTGTTAAAACTTGTACAAATTACGAGACGTGCGGTAACCAAGAATATTATGTGTACACATTCATTGAATATAATAGTGGGTTAAAGCATATACTATACTTTTAGAAAACCTTGACAAATGTCACTAAGCAACATAATCCCCATGTCTACATTGTGTACCCAAGTATCACTACGAAAATCGAGGAATTTGTTTGCCTTGTCTGACAATTGCCTTTATAAAATCCAACTGTATGACGTAAAAGCCTGACAGAGCATGCAAGATCGATAAGCAAATACACAGAATGTGGTGATAAAACAAATAAACTGACATCTGATAAACAACACATTACCTCTGTTAGTTCTGACAGGGTTGTAGTGGTGAGAGCTACAGATCAGCAGTCAGTGTGCCGGGCCGGCCACCAATGGTCTTGTATGAAAATGACTATTTATATACCACCGTAAACAAGACAGACACTTCCTCATCTTGGACAAAATAAAAAGTCACAGTCATAACATCTCTGTGAATGATTAACTCTTCTATTGCTATTCCCAGAAACAGGAAATGGAAGGCTGGGCTAATCAACCCCACCTACATCAGGCCAAACTAATCACCCCGGCCATTTCTCAGCTTTAGTCATTGTCTTTATGACCACTGTCGGGTAATAAAACTCAAACACCAAGACCATCAGATTCATACTGTTTATTGTCTTCAAACTGATGAGAGTACAATGCATGTATGTATGGTTATACAAAGTATGGACGTACCGTACATACAAATCCTTCAGTGTTCACAGTGGCCGACGCTCAGGCACAACGTCAGGTTGAGATAGGTCCCTCAACAGGGGAATTCTGGGACTATAAAAGTGTTCATTTGGTCCTTGATCTTGATTTTAAGACTAAGATCACTTTATTGGTCGATTGCTAAATTTGACTTCCGCTTTTAACCCAACTCCTCCAAAAGACATATGTATACAGGTTTTGGAGAGGTGCAGGGGGCTGCCACACTAGGTGCCCGGGGTGCTATTGTTGTGGGGGGTTAAGTGCCTTGCTCAAGGGCACAACAGCTTGCAATGGCATCTAGGATTTGATACCAGCAACCCTCCGGTTGCCAGCTCACTTCCCGACAGATTTTTCCCATCGGACCCGGGATTCAAACGGGCCTCTCTAACCACTAGGCTACCTGCCGCCCACAACTGATTTTAAATGTTTAATTACCTTTTTATAGTTTTGGAATGAAAAAAAAAAAACAGTAACCATCAATCTCTTTACACAGACAGGAGTAAGAAAGAAATATAGTCATGGAACACCATCCTATAGTACAGGAAGTGGGTCCTGAGAACAGGATTGGTTGAAAACATACACATCTGTGCTGTAGCTGTTAGTGGTGTGTTTTGTATGATATGAAAGACAAGTAGTGTTTAGTCAAATATGCAAATAACTTTAGACTTCTGAACCAAACCAGCACTGTCCCAGAGAGGAAAAACACAGTTAACGATCTAATTATAAAGCCTATACTTCAGAATAAGAATATATATAATTTGTATTGTAATTAACTACAAAGTAGGTTTATAGGTGAGTTTACCTGAAATGTCAAGTCATCTGTAAATATTTAAAAGGCTACAATAAATTACTAAAAACATATTATTTAAAACAGAGATGCTTCGCCTCGTCTTGAGAATTATTTGAGAGCATAGGCCTCACCATGAGGCTTCACCAACATCCCTGAATCAAACACATTTAGCAAAGCAAGTTATATCGATCTTCGTGAATTTCCTCTAAGTAGCTACTTTAAATCTTCAGCACAGAAAAACAGCTCCTGTCTGTAATGTGGAACTGAAATGTAACAGGCTTCAAGAAGTCATTCAACTACAACAAACATCCTCCATCATATCCAAGTCCAACAGCGACTCTCTGAGGCTCTCTAGCGGCCGGTCTGTGTCAGTACACCACATCGCCTCTGTGGCCATTGTGAGAACGAATACGTCTAAACGAGATCCTTGGGACGCCCCAAATCTGACACCACCCTACTGAAGGTAAGGGTTAGGGTTAGGGACGTCCAGAGGATCTCGGATTGCACACACCATCGTCAAAACAGCAGCCTCTGCTCCAACAATAAACTATCCAGCAGACATTTCAGCTGCTCCTCTCCCAGTTTGATCTTGTCCTCCAGCTTGCGCTGCTCGATGATGAGGGCGGACTTCATCTTGACAAAGTGCTGGTAGTCTGCCAGGCTCTCGTGGCTGAGGTGAGCAGCCATGATGCTGTAAACCAAGCCCTCCCGCCGGTCAAGGTTCTCCTTGAGCTCTTTGGCGTCTTCGTGTTGTCTGATCAACAGCTTCCTCTTCTCTGACAGGGTGCGCTGAGAGAGGGAGGGCAGACATAGGGGCCAGATCAGTGAGAGGGATACTAACAAATGCAGGGAAGCAGTTATGATGGAATCAGTCAAACTACTTCCTGATTAACTTACAGTGCACACATCAATTAAAACACGTTGAACGTGAATATTGTACGCTGGTAAATGCAAACATCCCTTTACTCTGGTGTGTAATATCACTATAGCGTTGAGCTAATGAGGACGAGTGTTACCATCTAATCCTGCCTCACAAGTAGCGTGAGGAGATAGCGGTGTCCTCCCTAACCCCGACCCTAGCCCCTACCTTCTCCTCTGGTGTGGTGTCTTCCTCCAGACTGTTGAGCGCGTTCTCCACCCTGGCCAGTCGGCCGGACAGGGACAGCAGCAAACTGACCACCTTGTCCAGATCTCCCACGAACATCCTGAACTTGTCCAGCTCGTTGGGCTTGCAGACCCGCTGCACCGTGGCCTCCACCTCGTCCCCCAGAGAGTTGTTGTCATTGACGTCCTCCTGAAGGCTCTCCCTGGCCTCGCGCAGCACCTGCAGCTTCTTACTCAGGCTGTCAATAAGCTCTTGCTGTGGGGAGAAAGAGAGGGACAGACAAAGAGACGACATTGAAGAGAGCTATTTCACATACTGGATAGCACTATTTCTCAATCTTGGGCCTTGAGAACTGCAGGTTTTTATCTTGGCTCAGCAGTGAACCACATTCAGCTAATCAAAGTGTTGAAGATCAGTTGAACATTTGAATCGGGTATGATGACACTAAACTTGGGGAAAAGCTGACCAGTGACTGATATGGCATGAAACAGTCAGTAATAATAATAATAAAAAATAAAAAGGTTTTATTGTCACATACACCAGATAGGTGCAGTGAAATGTGTTGTTTTACAGCAGGGCTCTTCAACCTTGTTCCTGGTAAACTACCGTTCTGTAGGTTCACATCAACCCTAATCTACCGGACCCAACTCAATAATTAGCTGGTTGATGAGATGAATCAGGTTAAACCTACAGTCGGGTATCTCTCCAGGAAACCCGTTTTACACGGTCAGCATTCTATGCTGTGTCTCTATACCTTCTTGTTGGCCAGGTTGATGTCCAGTTCGTCCTCGGAGTCTTGCTCCAGCTCCTCCAGCTCATCGTCCTGCATGTCCTTCATCTTGTTGAGCAGCTCAGCCTTTGGGGCAGACGTACTGTAGTAGGAGGAGCTGGTCACCAGGGACCCTGTGGCTGCAGACAGGCCCTCCTCCTCTGTCCTGGAAGGGATAGAGACAGACAGAAAGCAGAGGGTCATTTAACCAATAAGGCCCAAGGACGTGTGGTATATGGCCAATATACCACGCCTAAGGGCTGTTCTTAAGCACAACACGAAGGGGAGTGCCTGGATACAGCCCTTAGCAGTGGTATATTGGCCATATCCCACAAACCCCTTATTTCTATTATAAACCGCTTACCAACATAAATATAAAAGTAGTTCTGCATCATTATTTTCTGATATACACACACACACACGTCTGGAATGCTGTTTTAGCCAATCAGCATCCAGGACCCAAACTACCCGGTTTATAATTCTGGTTATTAGTACTGTAAGTTCTATGTGGTGCAACACTATTGAGAAGAAAGTAGGCAGTAGGATGTTGTTTGCGATGCAGGATGTGATAGCTCAGTATCGACGGGCCAGAGCAACTCCTACAGTTCTAAGGTCTCAGAGAGGTCTGTTAAAATTACAGGTAAAATGGAAGGTTTATGCCCCTCCTCCATTGTATTCAGTTGTAGCCTGTGATTTAATATATTGCCAGCAGGGGGCATCTGTGTAAAGACTGAGCCACAGTCTATGGGCTGATCAGTGTTTAGACTTGGAATAACGTGTTTTTGTCATGTATACATTTCACTCTACTCATCCTGTCAATGGGAAGAAATATTACCACAAAATCATAATGTGTTTTTTGACTCTGAACAAACACCTCTGAAGTGGGAGAGTTGAAATCATTGTCTTATAACAATGCAATTATACAAAAATACACGAAGTGTGATTATCTAGATTATGTTATAACTACCAGTAAATGCTCAGGGAATTTGTTAATGAATTGTATATTTCTGGACTGACAGATCTCATTCCCAGTCAGCTCACCTGTCATCCGTGCCCCTGGAAGGCAAACCCTGTTTGGGGGAGACTTTCCTCCTCTGGTGCCCCACCTCTAGGATCTGTTCCCCCTGGGGGAAGATCCCCTCCATCAGGTCCATGGTGGTCTTCATCTTACTCTGGTCCAAGATGTCCACCAGAGACTTGTCCTTGTCCATGATGTCTCTGGCCAGCTCCTCTCTCTTCACATCCTCCTGAGAGTTACTCTTCTGTGGCTGCTGGGGACCCATGGTGGAGGTACCGGAGGGGCCGTTGGTCTGAGATTGCCCAGGGGACAGGGCCTCGTCTGGGGCTACAGTGAGGGTTGGGTCCCTGGAGGGACTCTGGGGCCGATGGCGTGTGTAGGGGGTGTAGGCACGGAACAGGGAGTAGGGCTGCGGCTCAGGGGAGGGCAGGCTGGTCGGTTGGGGCGGGGGAAGGTCGGGCCCCTCTGAAACTCCAGGGGCTCCATTTGTCTCACTGTGCAGCAGGTACTTGCGGCTCTCCCTCTCTGTGGGGCTCTCAGCGTGGACTATCTTCACAGGGACCTTCTTCCCAACACTGCTCATCTCCATCACAGCCTTTTTCCTGTTCTCTGGTCTGTAGAGAAACAGCCGTAACTGGTGTTAACTTACAGTAATAAAATGTATTATGAGAAAGCTTGACAATTGTGATCGATGCTATGCCTTAAAATGACACGATGACGTTAGAAACTAATTCTGTATAGCTCAGTTTACTGAAACAGAAATAAAAACCTGTCAGGAGTTGCTCTGTTAAACAAGTGAGTCACATCTACCATATACAAGCTTACGGTCCATGTTACTGACTGACAGTGGACAGGATGAGTCAATGATAATTAAAGGGATGAAACGGCGGCGTCTACTGAAAGGGCATACAGTCATATGACCAAATAAAATTACAGCCTTGTCTCTCCGGGCTTAACGTCCTGGCTACGGTAGCAAGAATACTGCATGTGCCCCAATGCTGAGCAGCTGAAACCAAATCATTGGGAAATGGATCATAATAAAACTCTAACCCATTGCATTCTGGTCTGTGGCAGTGGCACATCATACCATGTCATTCCAAATCATCTTCCATAGCCTCCGCTATCAATGTGCTAATACTATGATAAAGAAATTAGACTTCAAAATCGAGCTGCCTCATGCTACAGAATCAGGAGGTAAGCTCCTGCAACTAGGGGCCGTTCTGGCTCGGACAAGTCTTACTTACTGTAAGTAAACCAACACAACACAGGACACCAATCCCCAGCTAGTTACGTAAGGCTGTACAGTAGTTTGAGGGGAGCCGAGGAGACAGGCCTAAGAATGCCAGTTAAGCCGCTTAGTGCTTACCTGCTCTGGGCTTCATCCTGCATAGACACGGAGACAGGGGGCTGGTCCGTCAACCTCTGAGGAGCAAACTGAGGAGAGGGAGAACTAGTCCCATCTGAAGAGGGAACCGTCAGACTGGCAGGCTGGTTGGAGGAACAAGGAGAGTGGGAAGAGAAGGAGGGTGGCGGCTCTAGTGTTGAATCAGCTGCTCCCTCCTCCTCTGTGTCCAGTCCAGCGGTTCGACCAGGGGTGGGAGAGGGGAGCTGGGTGGAGCCCAGGGAGGAGGCTTGGTTTTGGGCAGGATCCAGCTCTGTGCCATGGGGAGAGAGGCTGCTGCTGGATGATGGTTCTACTGGGACAGCCTGATGGGAGCCAGGGCCAGGCAGGAATTCCTGGGACGATTGTACGTAGGAGGAGGATGTGGTTGAGGAGGTTTCCAGGCCTAGGAGAGGCCAATGTGGCATGATGATGAGGCCTGTATTCTGGGGCTTGGGAGCGGGCGTTGGAGGTGGTGGTGGTGGTCGCTCTGACATAGAGCTGTGGGTGGAGGGGTACGGGGGGAGAGGGGGGAGGTTGTGGGTGGGGTCCGCAGAGTCACGTTTGTGTCTGTGGTCAGTGGGGAGAGGGAGGGGGGTGGCCACGTCTCTGCTGCTGTGTGGTTCTGTGTCCGTCAGTCTTGGAATAGATGGTTTTGGAGGCTGTGGGAACTGGTCGAGCTGCTCTATGTCTCGGCTCTCGCTCTGCCCTCTGTCGAACAGAACAGGAGAGGCAAATATTTGTTGTTATCACAAATTAAGCACTTCCTGTGTATTTAAAAACAAATGTAAAAAAATATATAAACTAATCTCTGTAATAACGCCCAGGGAGCAGCGAGTGGGTTTACAACCTGAGACGGAGTTGACTGTGTGGTTTACACTTTTAGCTGTAGCTTTACCTGGGCGGGGCAGGTCCCTCCCAAACCCTGATCACCTGATAGCTACACCTGGGCTGAACTGGCGTGCTCCCCACCCGCCCTAACTCAAACTGCTGCTATTATTATTATACTGTAGTACACAGCCATGTACATGTGGGTATACGTTGCTGCACCGTCAACAGAGTACTAGATAACTATCACCTTGAAACGTGTTCCAACAATAGGTTAGAACTGATCTGAGAACAGAAACTAGAATCGAGACGAGAATAATGTTGAACGCTCACCTGGTGGTGTAACTGCCTCCTTGCTGGTCCTTTCCGTGATCAAGATACGGATTTTCAACAGAGTCTCTCCATGGCATAGGGATCTTCTGAAATAAAATGAAAAATACACAGGATTACAGTTAGTCCTCTGCAAGGTCTCATTTATGAAACATTGGTCTCGCCATGCCGTAATATAGCTGGCCCAATATAACCTTCTGCTAAAACAGCACTCTGGCCAGCTGGTTTAATGTTTAGACATTACAACGTGGACTTTAATATCTGTAAACAAACTTGTGCATGTCTGTGCTAATGTAAAAGGATGACATGCATATCACTTCACTCCACTAGAGTAATTCGATGGAAACTCACCTGTGTGTAGAAGTCTTGTGAGGGAGATGATCTGGACCTCTCATGGACACAGACAGGCGTCTCCTCTGTTCCCTGGTCCAGGATGTTCTCAGCAGAGTGGTACCTCCCCTGGGTCTTTGTGTCTGAAGCCTTCCTCTGCATGTTCCAGGTGACCTGGTACTCAGCGAAAGTCCCCAGCCTCTGCTGCTCCAGTAGGGCCTGTCTGCCTGCGGGGCTGAGGGGGTCAGGGTGGTGGTCACTGGAGGTCTCACTGGCCAGGTCTGGTCTCCAGCCCTCCTCAGTGTCCCCTGTGTGGGCTCTCCCCCTGTCCTTGCCCTCTCCGTGCTCCCCAGTGCTGGAGGTGGTGCTGGAGCTCTGCTGGCCTGACTTGTGGATAGTTGAGACGGGTCTGCAGAAGGAAGGTTTAGCAGCCATTTCAAAGACCTTCCGCCGGTCAACAAATGGCTGTGCTGTTCCAACGGGATGTTCGCCCTCCACACCCAGCTTGTTGATCTTGTCCGGCTCGGAGAACGAGTGGACCCTCTTGTTCAGAGGGAAACGCTTGCGGCCGCCGATGCGGGAGACTATGTGCGTGTTGGGTTTGGTTAACTGAGCCTCCGACCCTGACCCGGGAGGTTCTAGGTCTCTCCTCCTAAAGGACGTGGCCTGGAGGACCCTAGCCTGCGCCTCCTTGAGGTGGTCCTTGTAGGAGGAGGAAAAGGAGCCATCGGAGGAGGAGGTAGAGGAGGTGGACTTCCACCCCCCTGGGTCTGTCTCCTCCTCCTCTGGCACCTCCATCTCGCTGGGGCAGGTCAGGGTGGCAGCGCTCCGGCTTTTCTGCAGCTGGGCCCTCTTTAGCTGGATCTCGTTGCGCAGGGTGGTGGCGTATCGGTCACTGCGTCTCGTCAGTTTGCCCATTGCCGTGTTGTCCGTTAAAGCCTCCTGTATGGCGTGGTTGGTGTCTCCCCCGCCGTTGGATGGTGGTGGTGCCGCAGCAGGGTGATTCTTCTCCACCAGGGTCCTACTCTCCTGGGCTAGAGAATGAAGCATGGGGCTCCTACTCTCCTGAACTAGGCTTGTACTCTCCTGAGCCAGACTGTGGAGCATGGGTGTCTTTTGAGAAGAGATCTTATGGTTCTCCTGAGAGACCCACGGGTCTTCTCTCAGTGGTGCCGCCTTCTGGTCCTTGGGCGAACTGGGAGAGTAAGAGCTTCTAAGCTGGGCGTCTGTAGAAGGTCTCTGGCCCTCACTCCTCCTCTCCTTCTCCTCAGTGGTAGGCTTACCAGATGAGGATAATGAATTAGAGGCTATGTGCTCGTAAATCAGAGCGTTGGCCGGTTTGAAATTCCCGTTCCGCTCCTTGCTGTTGCTGTCAGCGTAAGGCGGCTGAGGATGAGGATACTTGACCTTGTTGGTGTTGTGGGAGGAACTTGTGGAGCCCTTGTCGTTGGACCCCTTAGCTAGCTCCATGTCAGCCCTCCAGACCTCTGCTTTGCTCTGTCTAACACGAGTCTCTGGCTGGGCTGGCTGCTTGGTTGTGATGCAGTAGTACCTGATGTGTCCTTCGCCGTCATAGTTCTGGTCGATGGTCGAGGTGGACAGGGACGCGGTGGAGGAGCTCACCTGGTTCCTGCTGTTACAGCGGTTGGTAGGGAGCTCCTGGAGGCTGTGGTAGTAGCTACCGACGCTCTGCGGCTTCGGTGGATGTGGGGTGGATCTGGTTTGCAGGTAGAAAGTGCTTTCGTTGCTGTACTGCCGCTGGTGGTTGGGCAGGAGAGCGAAGGGAAACTGACTCTGTCTCACGTCCTGGTTAGACTGCGAGAACAGTTTGTTTGGGTGGCTGAGCTTGTTGTGGTTGTAGTCAGGTGCTCCTGCTGCTTTGTTTGGGTGGAGGAAGTCATTCTTGTGGGGTGGAGGGATGTAACTACACCTGTGGTCTGGCCCATTCTCATTGTGAGAGATATGGTTGCCCAGGCCTCTGTAGCTGCTATTCTCTGGGGCCTCAGCCAGCCTGTCCACCCCTCGTCCCTGGGCCTTCATCTGCCCGTGTGGTGGAGCTCCAGGCCCCTCTGTGTAGGCAGGGTACACCTTGGTGGCAGCAAAGCTGTCACTGCGCAGGGGAGGAGGAGGAGGAGAAGGGGCCACTGCTACCTTCCTCCTCTCTGGGACGTGCCACACAGGGCCTGTGTGCGATCTGCCAGGGCCAGAGCTGGAGTAATGGGAGCCAGGCTGCTCCTCTGGGACTGTCCTGGGGCTCTCTGAGCCTCCATCCCCCTGGTGCAGCTGGAGGTACCGGCTGTGGCGCTGCTCGCCCTGCCTTCCCCCCTCACTGGTCTGAGTCTGGACCCCCTCATAGAGCATGGTGCCCTCCGTTCCAGCATTGCTACTGTTGGCTAGGGCCGGAGCAGGCTCTGGGGGAGGGCTGGTAGAGGAGAGGCAGCTGAAGGCTGATTCTCTCTTTCCACCAGACCCTCCACCGCCAGAGAGAGGTTCAGCACTGCGGTGGTACCTGCTGGGGGAGAGGCATCCTGGTGGGTAGGGGTGTGAGGGGCGCTCTACTCTCTCCATATTCTCCACGGAGCTGAACTGGCTGGATAACTGACGTAGATTAGAGTTGTGGTCCCCGCAGCTGGAAAGGTCTTTTGTGGAGGCACTAGAAGTAAATACAAGGGATTGTGTTAATAATCTTTGGATTTGGATTTTTATTAGGTATTATGATCATTTATTATGCGTATCTTGTTCTTTGAAAACTGACCTACTTTGATATTTTTGTATAGAATGACTAGAGATGAGAACAACACCATAAGAATAATGTCTGAGGAGATGGCGTTACCGTAAACTCTCTGAATGTAGCTCAGACATGTGAAGACCCTAAAGGGCAGTATCTGAGTAACATTGACACGAGGAGGAGGAGGAGGAGGTCATAGATTCTTCCAGCAGCTCACCTGACTTCATGTTTGACCTGCCACACAGGTAGAGGTGGAGGTGCAGGTTGAGGCTCTGTGTGACTCTCTGTGGGTTCGGGTTGGTCTTCTGTGAACTTGGAGGCGTGCCATGAATGGGGCCGGGAGACTGGTAAATTCCTCCTGCAGGGAGAAGGTTAAGGAAAGCATGTTATTGAAATGAAACTTATTAAAAATAGAAAAGGTAACAGACAAACAATGCCTTCTCATTTCAGTCTCACCCCTTGAAGCGGTTCTTCCTGATTCGCATGTTGGAGAGAGGTAACAGAAATATGTAATTCAGTAATTTTTTTAAAGAAACTACTACATAAAAAAAAAAATCTAATGTGGAAATGTTATATATATATTTTTTTTACATTCATTGTGTAGAAGATATGGACCAAAACAATGAAATATAGGCCTAGACAGACAATGTGAATATGACACATACACAAGAACCACAGACAGCTACAGAACCAAAAAAAAAAAAAAAAATAATAATAATAATAATACAATGGTGGAAGCTGGGATGCAATGGGTGACACCAACAACAAAGTGGGATCGGGTTCAAACATTGAAAGTCACAAGGGATCATTGAAGGACAGCTAGTGTACTGGAGGAGGTTGCTATTCCACAATACCTCATAGAACTTCGTAATATCTTGGTGAGAAAGTTCCTGGCCACATGCATGTCAGTTTCTGATTCTGATGGCATGGTGGTCTGAGAGACAATATCCACCATTTTCATTTTCCTGGGCAGGCAGCAGAGGAGGAACACACATACCATATTGTCAAAATCCCAAAACACAAGTATCTATCTATCTAAAACAAATCCCTTTTACATTTTAGTCATTTGGCAGACACTCTTATACAGAGCGACTTACAATAGTGAGCACACACATTTTCATACTTTTTCCTTTTGTACTGGTCCCCCGTGGGAATCAAACCCACAACCCTGGCGTTGCAAGCACCACGCTCTACCAACTGTGCTACAAAGGACTGAAGGTCCTATCCTTAGTATACTGTCAGTGACTGGCCAATGAGAATTGTGCACCCCCTTCTGGCCAATAAGGGATTTATGCTTTATATTCATTGTACATTGAATGGTATGTAACATGGGTGACAGACCTTAATAATTAGTAGTTAAAAAAGATCAACTCTAAGACGTTTGATGACTCAGTCCTCAAACGCAAGAGGAAACCGCAGTAGTAATCGATGAGAAATATCTGTTGGTTATTTAGAAGAACACTGAGACCGAATAGAAATGACCTTTACCATGGTCTGTGTGGTGGTCATCCCACTGCCATATGGCTGTATGGTGACAGACAGACAGAGATCCCTTGAGTGTAAACAGCATGGTGTAGGCGGGGGCTTAGCATTTGAATCAATTAGAAAGATGAGATCAGTGGTTTCACACTATGTCCAAGCTGGCGTCTGTTCAACACAAACCTGGGTTCAAATACTATTGGAAATATTTCAAATAATACATTTAGGGTTTGCTTTAGCCTGCCTGGAGTGCCAGGTGGGCGGTGGTTTGCACTTTTACAACTATTCTATTGGTTCCATTGCGCCAGGAAAGCTTAGTCAAGCCCAGATAAAGAATGTGAAATGATATAAAATAGTATTTGAACCCAGGCATGGTCCAACAGGGCATTTTCAGTCCCTTTTCTTCACCCACACCCGGTTGGCACGGCCAGAATGGACTAGACAAGACAAGAGCAACATATTGTGGACTACAGACTGTATAAGCATAAGGCTAAGAGCCACCCACTCAAATCCTTAACCTCTCTGATCTACGATACAAGACTCCTACATTCCATCATGGGGCCAAAGGAATGTGAAGATGTATTTTGCTTGTCAGCCAACCCCAAAGGAGCTCAGTCTGAAGTGGGACATCAATGTTGGCAATCTTCCAAAAGTTCTGGCACTTGGCTCATGGAGTCGAGCTAATTTATGGGAGGGAGGCGGAGGGCAACCTGAGACGCTCTCCTCCTCAAGAAGAAGCAGCATAAAGAAAGATAGCGTGTCACACACACACACACACACACACTCCCTCCCTCCCTTCCTCCTCCTCCAGTCAGTCAGTGGTGCTGAGAGTGGTATGCTGCCCTAACAGAACTCACAATGGAAATGCAAATGGCCATTCTAGTCAGGAGTCCGTATTGTCAGGGCTGCAGCTGAACTGCCACAGCTACCCAGAGGGGAGGAGGAGGAGACGTTGGGGATAGTTTCAGAAAACCGTCCTCCGGTTTCAGTGAAAACGACATTAGAAAACAAACAGTAGTGAAACTGACCCAATTGGGTGTGAATATCTAGTGTGAAAAGCGTAACCTAAACTGTAGGCTTAGATAAAAACACAATAAATCAAGAGGAAAGCTTTGTAAATACACATGGAGGGAATTAGCATTTCAAACTGACAGAAGAGATTTATTGAAACCAAATGATAAGTCGCTCGGTGTGGAGTTGACCCAGCATTAGGTAGGGAGACGGATGAGAGAGAGGGAAGCCCAATGAGCTTAATAAGAAGTAATCAAAGAAAACTTACCAAATAATTATCAACCTTGCTGTGGCATTTCAGATGCACTCGTTGTCAAGTTCTCTTTTAGCAAATAACGGCGTCTCAGAAAGCACTGATACAGCGGGCGGAAAATGACTGCTCCTCTCCTCAGATCCTTTCTACTGCATTCCTTTAAGACACTTCAATGATGGACAAGGCACTTCTACAGACCCCGGGCAGCCATTACAGCGTCTTTGGCAAAGGAATCCTCCACATTCTGCTGCATCAGTCCAATCACAGAGTTCTCAAAACACAGAGACAGAGCTCTTCTACCCTATTATTCACACCCACAAACTGACTGACACTCCACCTTGGTGTGGCTCCAACAAGTGTGTCCTCCCCCCAGTGTTGTAGTCAATAGGAGATTTCCTAGGGGATTATGGGGATTTACCTCGGGAGGGGAGGGGCCAGGGTTATTGTCATGCCCAGTACCCTTGCTGTAGATCAGTCTATGGGGCTTTCTCATTGGCTCACGGCCCATTAACAACTCGTGTGGAGTTGAAAAAGTAAGATTGCTAGCCTCAGCAGTCAACACACACACACACACACATACATACATATTAGTCACACACTGAATCTTGGCATGAGACAATCAACATGGTTTCCCCTAATTGCAGTTAGCTTGGACATGTAGATTAGTTTTAAACACTTCCAATTCCAGAGGAATCTGTAAAGCTGATCATTTGGTTGAAGACAGCGTTACAAAACAGGTCATTGGCAACCAACCAATGCGCACCACACATTTGCCGTATTGCAGCGACGGGAGAAAAATACATAAAAACAACTGATAGCGCTCTCTCTCGTTAGTAAACGCCACGATGACCTTAAAATGGCAGAAAGTCAAGGCCAAGATAACTAAATACTGAATGCTATCGGTCACGGTGGAAAACACAGCAACTGATACAGAGGCAAAATAAAAGCCCCAGTAGAGATTGTTTAGTTCTGCAGTCAAAGAAGAAGCTTTGTTGACAGATACTCCACCATTACATCCCGGAATGGCGAGGGGGTTGACAGTTGATGCGTGTAAACTAAACACTGCAAGTCCCTAGACACAATCAATCCCCGTTTAAAATAACAGTAAACATTTCTAAAAAGATAAGAGGTATATCCGACTGGTTCAGAAAACTAGTGAAAAACCAGTGAGTCTAACAAGGACATAGAACTGTTGAATCACCACCTTGCTGGACAGGAGAACCAACCCAATCAGGCAGTGTGCCCTGCTATGGCTAGTCCCACTGAGCCCCGCTGCCTGGTTTTTAAAAATGGGGGCTGAATGAAACTAGCAAGAACAATAGAAAGCGCCAGCGTAATCACAGCTGGGCTTATCGGCTGGTTACAGAGAGGATACCTCAGCATCAGGCTCCTCACCAACGTTACATGCCGTTCTGTTCCTACAGGCTTCAGATACAAGCCTGTAAAATAGTGGGTATAGTGTGTCAATAGTGGGTATAGTGTGTCAATAGTGGGTATAGTGTGTCAATAGTGGGTATAGTGTGTCAATAGTGGGTATAGTGTGTCAATAGTGGGTATAGTGTGTCAATAGTGGGTATAGTGTGTCAATAGTGGGTATAGTGTGTCAATAGTGGGTATAGTGTGTCAATAGTGGGTATAGTGTGTCAATAGTGGGTATAGTGTGTCAATAGTGGGTATAGTGTGTCAATAGTGGGTATAGTGTGTCAATAGTGGGTATAGTGTGTCAATAGTGGGTATAGTGTGTCAAGTGGGTATAGTGTGTCAATAGTGGGTATAGTGTGTCAATAGTGGGTATAGTGTGTCAATAGTGGGTATAGTGTGTCAATAGTGGGTATAGTGTGTAATTTTTTGGTTGTGTTGTTTTGTCTCTCTTGTGATGTGTTTGGTTCCTATATGTATTTGTATTTTTAACCCCAGCCCCCGTACCCGCAGGAGGTCTTTTGCCTTTTGGTAGGCCGTCATTGTAAATAAGAATTTGTTCTTAACTGACTTGCCTAGTCAGTCAGTCCTCTTTACCCTCATTCTACAAATACATCTGGAACAACAAACTGATGGCCTAATAAGTCCTAACACAGATCTGATAAAGTCACCCCAAAAATGTCAAGTGTCTGTCTCAGAGTAAATGCTTACTCTAGAGTAGAACCGTTTGTCTTTGTGTGGGTGTGGAGGTAGAGGGGAGAGGAGGGGAGGCCCTCACTGTCATGTTAATGGCTCAGTGTTAATCCAGGCCTTTGCCTGCGGATGGGAGACTCCCTGCCTGGCAGAGTAAACACTACAGGATCTTCCTCTCCCTCCTCACATGTTTAGGTTGACTATACGAGACCTCCAAAAAGGATCATTTAAACCACACAGCCCAATTAAATTAAAAGTTGAGGGAAAGTTGAAAAGACGTGCTTGTTATATTTAGGCTGTAATGGAAGACAAAGCTACAGTGTGACATAGCTAAGAATAAAGCAAATTGTGCAGAAAGATATACAACCAAAAATGTGACTTTTTTTAAACACTAAGACTCCTAAAAGATAAGCTTTACATCAGATAAAATGTCAGTGTCCTCTCGGTCCTGTGAGTCTCACTTCTACATAACTCTTACCATTAAAAAGTGAATAACTGAGGAAAAGCATACCAGAAATTATGTCTTCAGTGAAGTCTTATTCCTACCATCTCAATCCAGGCATATCAAGGGAGATACAAAAGCAACCACCCCCAGAGTCTGGCCGTCCTCATTTGACTATTTCCCAAAGCAGAGCTGGTGAAAAACAATGAGCTCTAGTGGGACAGCCTATCCCAACAGGCAATGTCAACTCACCTAGGCAACATGGAACATTCCACTTTCCACACCAAGTGGGGGGGGGGGCTAAATCTTCAACACATTAAAAGAGTCCGATAGTATTTTACTGTATTATCCAGATGCTCCACAATCTATGGAGTCTACAACCGAAATAAAGCATATTCTTTTACACTGGTTCGTATAGGATTTGCATAAGATTTTACCTGGTACATTCCGCCAATTCCCACCTTTTTACAGTGTTTCCTACTTTGCCCTCTCTCTAAGCTCAGTGGGTCCATGCCTGTGGCTTTACAGGTTGTAATAGGATTCAGGCATTAAGACGCTGGAGCCAGTCAGCAGGGACCTTGTATGATGTTATGAGGCATGCGTTTACACTAAACTACTCAAACATATTTAATTGGATTCAGGTTCTATTTTTTTATCATGTTTTATCAGGTATATGCCTCAAGTGACCTTTCTAAACTTACTGCATTTTGCACTACATTTTGCACTCTGTATATAGATTTTCTATTGTGTTATCGACCGTACGTTTGTTTACTGTGTAACTCTGTGTTGTTTTTTGTCGCACTGCTTTGCTTTGTCTTGGCCAGGTCGCAGTTGTAAATGAGAACTTGTTCTCAACTGACCTACCTGGTTAAATAAAGGTGAAAAAATAATATTAATAATAATAATAATAAAAGACACAAAAACCACAGAGGGAAATTCGACTATATATACAAAAAACATTTCAAAGAGCACTGGGAGTTCACTAGGCCTATATTATTTTATTATTTTAACAACTTTGTCCACTAGATGGCGTGCTGTTGTGCCTCTTCTACTGATCCCACCCTTTCTGGAGTTTGTTCTGGTTAACAGCAGAATACAATACACAGGTGTGAATATCTGATTGAGGAAATTCAATACTGGAAGCCTAAATTAATCAGGATTGATCCATCATTGGCCCCCATTCAATTCACTGTGTGTGTGTGTGTGTGTGTGTGTGTGTGTGTGTGTGTGTGTGTGTGTGTGTGTGTGTGTGTGTGTGTGTGTGTGTGTGTGAGAGGAAGAGTTAAAGTCTCAAATCCACAGGGGGTCCACAAAGAATTCACCTAAGAATACTCTGCATGCCTTCTAGACAAGCATATGGTCATTAGCTAGTTACTGGTGGTGCCAAAACGCAGCGGGTTGGCAGTTTGGCCATGCTCTATTCACACACACACACACACACACACACAGTGGTCTTTTCACACACAGGGGCCCTGCCTGTTGAGTGGTGACGGTCCCCTACCACCACCAGCTGTCTCTGGCTGTCCCTGACGTAGATAGACCCAACGGCACAGCCACAGCCAGGCAGCTAGACCAGCCAGCCAGTCCCCTGGAATTCAGACAAAGCCCCTGGGACAGAGAGCTGGTTGGCCCTGGCTCCCTAAACAATGGCCCTAACTGGCCCTCTTTGTGTGACTGACAGGGTGCACTCACATGGAAAATGGTTCCCCCCCGTCTCTAATGGTGTCATGGACTAGCTAGTGTATATCATACACATGTTTGTGTCCGACTGATAAACTAGACGACAGCCTCAAATGCCACTATAGTGAAAGTAACAATTAATGTGGGTACATTCATGTGTACTTTCAATGGCCAAGTCATCTCAGAAAACATTGTCATTTGGCATTGAATGGGTAACATTCCTGAGTAATTAATGAGACATTCTCAGGAAGGTTTTGACCTGTAGCGGAGCAGTCGGAGCTGAAAGTCAGAATGATCAAGGGTCTGTCAATGTGATTTAAAAGTGTAAGATGCATAAAGGGCAACAGAACCGATGGGTGTCTGATGATGACAGAGACTGAGGTGAAGTGGGCTAAAGGTCCCGCATGTCTCGAAACTGGGCATCTCTCCCTCTCTCTCTCTCTGCCCCTAGCCTTGCCCCCTACTCCCCAGATACTCCTCTGTGCCGTTTAAGAGTCATTATCTAACCTGAAATAACAGCTGTGACACACAGAGAGTGAGAGAGAGAAGGCTGGACAATGGGTCCATTGTCTTCCTCAGCCAATGAGAAGGCAGGCCTAGTCAGTCTTTATAAGACTTGCTGCCCCACTGCCTAAGCCATGACATGGGCAGTATTTATGCTGTGTACAACCTAGTTTGCATCCCAAATGGCACCCTATTCAGCCCTATAGGCCCTCGTGAAAAGTATTGCACTATAAAATAGGTTGCCATTTGGGATGCAAACCCAGACAGCCAGCCAGAGGAGAATGAGAAAAACCACAACACTGGGGCTGTAAAAGTCTTCCTTTTTCTAGTGTAAATATACACTCCCCAAGGCACTAGATAGTGTTGCACAGTATACCGAAACTTAGGTACTTTTTCGATACTAGAACATGAAAAACGGTTCGGTACTAGAATTTGTTACTTTCAGTACTTATGTCAAATGTGTCTCAAGGATCAAGTCTGTCTATCAGCGAAGCCGATGTCCCACTTGAGGAGTCAGCTTGCTTCAGTTCGGCTGGCGCCTAGCCGAACTAGGCTAGCCGAACCAAACAAGAGTGTGCTCGCATACGCCCTTAAAAGCATACTCTCTTAAAAGACCTTTGCTTGAAAAACAAGACAAAAAGCAGCAATAGTACTGGTTGTCCATTTTGAGACGCCGTAGACAGTATATACCTGTATATAGCCCTTCTGTAAATAGCCCACCCTACTACCTCATCCCCATATTTATTTTTTTACTTCCGCTCATTTTGCACTCCAGTATCTCTATTTGCACATCATCATTTGCACATTCCATCATTCCAGTGTTAATGCTAATCTGTCATTTATTTCACCACTATGGCCTATTTATTGTCCTATCTTCCTAACCTTACTGCATTTTGCACTACATTTGCACTCTGTATATAGATTTTCTATTGTGTTATTGACTGTACGTTTGTATATTTCCCATGTGTAACTCTGTGTTGTTGTTTTTGTCGCACTGCTTTGCTTTGTCTTGGCCAGGTCACAGTTGTAAATGAGAACTTGTTCTCAACTGACCTACCTGGTTAAATAAAGGTGAAATAAAAAAATAAAAATAAAAATATGCTTCCTCAAAATATTCAGAATGAATCTGAGATAACTCAATTCTGTCAGAAATGTTTTAGCTGAAGAGAGCTTAGCTGCACAATTTTACATCTAAGATTTAGATGTAAAACAGCCGAAAATAAACTAACCGAACAAACAAAAACATCACAAAATGTGGTTCCGGCTGTGAAGCATGCAGACGTTTTTATAGTGTGAGCACACCGCGTCTGCTCCACAGCCTGCACTGGGAGTCTGGGCTGTTAGCTCATGTTAGCTCCCCACTCATGCTGCACAGCGCACTGGGAGTCTTGGCTGTTATCTCCTGTTGGCTCCCCACTCATGCTGCACAGAAGTTAACACACTTGAATTATGTGACACAGCATGTAGCTAGAAATAATGAAACTGTTCACAAAACAATTTCCATACAGGCTAGAACACTTTACAATGCAAGACGATACCAGTAGCTTCCAGCTTTGTAGGCTTACTAATTTACAGCTGAAGCTAACATCAATTCACTACCCTCTGGTACTTTGTTTGTGATAATATTCCAAATATGCTGATTTCAAAGCACATTGCCACCAAAACTTAATTAATTCACTTATATCAACGTCTCTCCCAAAGACAATCTATTCTGCCTCAGCAAACTGACTGTGTGTGTGTGTGAGAATAGGGCTCTGACGACAGCCCCCCTCTTGCCTAATGAATGACGTCATTACTGGTTAAAGATACTTTCAAAAGAGCACTTTTATAGAATAAGCTACTTCTATGCAAATGTTGTTGATCAGTACAATAAATGGAAGGGAAACAGATTTATCCGAAGCCTGATGAAATCAGCCATAACAAGCTCAATCTTGATTTACCCAGTTTATCAAGTTTATCGATTTACCATTCAAATAAATTATGACCATTATGTTATGTAGTGAAACAAGTCAAATTGATTTATGATTGTATAATTGATTGATTAATACATACATGGCATCTCTGAAAAATGTTAACGTACATCATTTTGTTGGTTAATCTGTCTGTATCAAGAGCCATTCTGTGACTGGCTAAAATGCCTTCTTTTTTTATGTGGTATTGTTTTGGAATTGTTTTGGTATTGAGTATTGTGATGGTATCGAGTAGGGATGTGTCGAGTAGTCAGACAAATACGACGGCGAGTGGGTAGTCTGCCTCCACCATAAAAAATAAAATAAACTCTAGACCACCTTTACTCCACACACAGTGACGCGTACAAAGCTCTCCCTCGCCCTCCATTTGGCAAATCTGACCATAATTCTATGCTCCTGATTCCTGCGTACAAGCAAAAACTAAAGTGGGAACTACCAGTGACTCGCTCAATAGAGAAGTGGTCAGATGACGGGGATGCTAAGCCCTCCGGCAAACCATCAAACAGGCAAAGCGTCAATACAGGACTAAGATTGAATTGTACTACACCGGCTCTGACGCTCGTCGGCTGTGGCAGGGCTTGCAAACTATTACAGACTACAAAGGGAAGCACAGCTGCGAGCTGCCCAGTGACACGAGACTACCAGACGAGCTAAATTACTTCTATGCTCGCTTCGAGGCAAGCAACACTGAAGCATGCATGAGAGCATCAGCTGTTCCGGACGACTCTGTGATCATGCTCTCGGTAGCCGATGTGAGTAAGACCTTTAAAAAAACAGGTCAACTATCACAAGGCCGCAGGGCCAGGCGGAGTACCAAGACGTGTACTGCGAGCAAGTGTCTTCACTGACATTTTCAACCAGTTCCTGACTGAGTCTGTAATACCAACATGTTTCAAGCAGACCACCATAGTCCCTGTGCCCAATAACACTAAGGTAACCTGCCTAAATGACTACCGATCCGTAGCATTCACATCTGTAGCCATGAAGTGCTTTGAAAGGATGGTCATGGCTCACATCAACACCATTATCCCAGAAACCCTAGACTCACTCTAATTTGCATACCGCCCCAACAGATCCACAGATGATGCAATCTCTATTGCACTCCACACTGCCTTTTCCCACCTGGACAAAAGGAACACCTATGTGAGAATGCTATTCATTGACTACAGCTCAGCATTCAACACCATAGTGCCCACGAAGCTCATCACTAAGCTAAGGACCCCGGGACTAAACACCTACCTCTGCAACTGGATCCTGGACTGAATCCCCAGGTGGTAAGGGTAGGTAACAACACATCTGCTACGCTGATCCTCAACACGGAGGCCCCTCAGGGGTGTGTGCTCAGTCCCCTCCTGCACTCCCTGTTCACCCATGACAACGATGAGACAGCCTATTGGGAGGAGGTCAGAGACATAGCCGTGTGGTGCCAGGATAAGAACCTCTCCCTCAACGTGATAAGACAAAGGAGATGATTGTGGACTACAACAGGGAAAGGAGGACCGAGCACGACCCATTCTTATCGACGGGGCTGTAGTGGAGAAGGTTAAAGTTCCTTAGTGTCCACATCACCAACAAACTATCATGGTCCAAACACACCAAGACAGTCGTGAAGAGGGCACGACAAAGCCTACTCAGGAGAGTGAAAAGATTTGGCATGGGTCCTCAGATCCTCAAAAGGTTCTACAGCTGCACCATCGAGAGCATCCTGACTGGTTGCATCACCGCCTGGTATGGCAACTGCTCGGCCTCCGACCGCAAAGCACTACAGAGGGTAGTGCATACAGCCCAGTACATCACTGGGGCCAAGCTTCCTGCCATCCAGGACCTCTATAAAAGGCGGTGTCAGAGGAAGGCCCTAAAAATTGTCAAAAAGACTCCAGCCACCCTAGTCATAGACTGTTCTCTCTGCTACCGCACGGCAAGCGGAACCGGAGCGCCAAGTTTAAGTCCAAAAGGCTTCTTAACAGGGCTCCCAAGTGGCGCAGTGGTCTAAGACACTGCATCTCAGTGCTAGAGGCATCATTACAGACAACCTGGTTCGAATCCAGACTGTATTACAACCGTGTCGTCCAAGTTTGGGCCGTCATTGTAAATAAGAATTTGTTCTTAACTGACTTACCTAGTTAAATAAAAGGTTAACCAACTGTATATAGCCTCCTCACATTGACTCTGTACCGGTACTTCCTGTACATAGCCTCCTCACATTGACTCTGTACCGGTACTTCCTGTACATAGCCTCGCTATTGTTATTTTACTGCTGCTCTTTAATTATTAGATATTTTTCTTCTTTTTACTTAACACTTATTTTTCTTAAAACTGCATTATTGGTTAAAGGCTCTTAAGTATTGTATTCTGCGCATGTGAATGTGCCAATGCTCTACTAACTGAGCCACACGGACCATAATGAGATTACACACATCACATCCCCCCCATGTTCAGAGCTTCCCCTTCACTATGGAGCAGTCTGGTCGGAAATGAACAAAAGGAGATATTTTCTGCCATTGACACTTTCACACCTACCAGAGAATGTGAGAATGTGTTTTATGAACACGCCACAAAGTTCAGAGCATTCCTTCCCCTATAGGGCGGTCTTCAATGTTCTCTACACTGGCTTTCTCTCACTGTTGTGTGAAGGGGCTCGTTTGCTCATATAATATAAGCCATGTACTGCATCCCTTCCCTGTTGGGTAGATGTCATGGATATCTGTAAAAATGTTCAGTTCACACTGCATTACTACACATAGTAGATATCACAGATAAAAGTGTGTAAAAATGTGAAAGTTCGTACCTAGTACTAGTGTAACCATAACAACCTGCTGGCCTGCCCTTTGTGGCTTAGTAATGACAGTTAGCATTCCACTCTTCCAGTGTACTGTACGTTATTACCAAGCAATATTCTATGAATGACATGTGTCTAGTATAATTACAGTCCTGTCTATGCCTTGTCAGTGGTTAGAGTTTCACTAATATGCAGTCCCTGAGGCCATAAACATCTTCACAAATACATACAACTGCAGCTTCATTGCTTTATGTTTCATCCGAGCAGGTCAAAGTGGCTGTAACATGTTATTTTATTCACATCACTATCAGACAGCAGGTGGTTCTGAAATTCCCTTACTGAATGCACCGACTAACATTACACAGGAACGCCTCGTTTCCAAGACAGTGTCTGAGTGGGTTAAGATTAGCCTGTTTAAAACTTTGCAGACACATGAGTCCAGAAACAAATTCATTTGCACAAAAAACATTCTCCCTGATATGGCCAACTCTGGTGTGCTGCATTTGGTATTGTGTGTTAGCTTCAGATAAAACAATATATTAATATATTAAGTGGGATATATCTTAAACACAGGGCACTTCTTCTCAGCAGAATGGGAGAGATGGTACACAGGAATCAGTCTATGATAGGGCCCATTGAGACATCCTGATCAGTCTATGATAGGGCCCATTGTGACATCCTGATCAGCATATGATAGGGTCCATTGAGACAACCTGATCAGCCTATGATAGGGTCCATTGAGACATCCTGATCAGCCTATGATAGGGGCCATTGAGACATCCTGATCAGCCTATGATAGGGGCCATTGAGACATCCTGATCAGCCTATGATAGGGGCCATTGAGACATCCTGATCAGTCTATGATAGGGCACATTGAGACATTCTGTATTGTATTCTTATTCATTATCTGCCACATTCAATTCAATCAAATGTATTGTGCCTGTGTGTAAGGGCAATTTAGTGTCAACTAACCTTCTGACGACCAGGGCGAGGGTCTTGTGGGAGCTCTTGACCAGACAGATGGCCTCCTGCCTGGATCCACTGATGGGAACTGTGTTGATGTTGACAATCTCATCTCCCACCTGCAGGCTGACCATCGCCGCCTTGCTACCTTCCTCCACCTGAGTCACACAACAGGAATGTTTAATTAAGGGGTTTATAAGAAGTTTATATACAGTTCCTACGTACTGTAGTTTATATATAATTAATAAAACTGTTATAACATACTGGGGCACATTTTGAGATTTTGGGACTGGTAACATTTCTGAAGTGAAGAGTATAAGAAAACAATTGCACACAGATAATGTTGGCAGGGAAAACTGAGGCCCATTCAAGGGATGCTGTCTGATAGTGATGTGAATAAAATAACATGTTGCAGCCTTAATGTCTCATTAGTGAAGTATATTTTAATAACAGTTCACTTTCCATAGTTCATCAGAATGTCACATTCCATGCACTGAGACTGTGTTGACAGGACCCTCTCTTCAACCCTGCCATCCTGGCGTTGAGTCAACTTCATTAAAAATGGTTCCATATACACCCTTCCAAATCCTCTCTCTCCAGCCCCGTCTCAACGTTCAGAGGGGCACTAGCCTACTGCTGACAAGCAAAGGGAGCAAGTCACAAAGTACTATGAGAAGTATGATTTTGTAAATTATATAAATCTAAAATGAACAGGATGGATTGTTATTTTGTGTAGCTTCTGAAAGTGACGAACAGCTAGAAGAAAACAAGCAATATGGCGTTATGGCGCAAACCCGATCCCTGTAAGAGATGGTGGCCAGTGACCATGGATCTGTGCTGAGTCCATTGTGTCCAGTCTGCACTGGAATAATTATACTGTGGCAACCTGAGAGCTCTGATAAAACATTTAACAATAAGCAACTTGAGAATGGTTTGGAGCAGACTTGTTGCACATCCCATCACTTATTCTCTACACATACAGGAGTACAGGAGATGGGAGGAGAATGGGAAACAGATAAACAAACTGTTTCCTCATTCTGTTGGAGAGCAGAGCCAATCCTGGTCTGCCACTGCCAAACACACATTATCTTCACTTCTGCATTCCTCACTGGTTCCTGGTACTGCTGTGATGAGTGTGGAAGACAGCCGCAGCCCTAGTGGTGACTAGTGGAGATGTGCTCAAGACATTGGCCAGGGCAAAAGTTTAAAGGTGAAAATGTGCAACATACCAAAGGCATAAAGGTGTGGGGACAGCCCCAACTATTTCTGGAGTGAGAAAACGTTTAATGGAACACACACAGTTAACCAATCAGGAAACTACAGGGATGTTCCAGTGTTTCATCTCCACACTGCCTTATTTTCATATCAGGGGAAACAGGAAAGGTGAAACCCATCCATAACAGTGGAGAAATAAATAGATTTAAATGGTTTTTATTTGCATGATTGATCTATGCTACTTGTTATTTTACATTTGTTGTTAACTAGTGTAGCTAAAGTGAAGTCAATAAAGGTTCTCTGTATTTAGATCTTTCTTCATCCTAATCAGCATCATTATCGTAGATAGATAGATAGATAGATAGATAGATAGATAGATAGATAGATAGATAGATAGATAGATAGATAGATAGATAGATAGATAGATAGATAGATAGATAGATAGATAGATACCTTGGTTATGAGCAGTGGTTCTCGGTGCTCCAGACCCCCTCTCAGAGTGAACCCCCAAGGCGCCCCACCAAACAGCAGGACATCGACAAATCTATATTCAACATCATCCTGCATCCCGTCCCCGACAGCCGTGAATCTGTCCGCGTCTAAGAAGGTTTTGACTTCTCTGGCTGACATCCTTAACTCGCTTCTGTAGTCGACGACGTCCATGGTGTTGAAGAGGAATGGGAATTCTGACAATCAGTTTTTTTTCCCCGACTAGCCCCCGTTTTATTTTACAAGATAGATCAACTAACTAGTCACTATAAATTGCTGTCATATGTGAACACCAGCCATACTCCATACACGATAATGCGTTTAGCTGAGAATTAACAACGCTCAGCTTGTACAGTTGTAGTTTATCCTGGTAAGACCGCGACTCGATATCAATCCTCCTCTTTCTTTCCTTGTGTTTTCCATCACAGACATCTTTCCCCCGTCATTCATAGTAACCAACGGTGACGGAAGACAAAAAAACTCCTCTCCAATTGTGCTTATTCAACTGGCATAATTTTCAACCAGCTGGCTTCTCTTAAGCAGACAACAATCCAAAGTTTTGACACGTCTACAAAAATACATGATTCTTGTTTTAAGAAAGCAAACCATTTACTAAATCAAATAGTTTAGGCTAGCCTACTTGAGGAGAACAGGAAAGTCCGGTGAAAACCCAGTGTTGAAACCCTGCATGGGACAGGCACCTGCGACGAGACACCTGCATAGACAGAAATAGTAATGGCGTCTTTTTGTAGGCACTGTAATCTGCCTTGGTTCGTTGGACAAAGCCTATGGGGAAAATTAATGGCGTTTTTGTAGGGTTTTTGGAAAACACGGCCTTAGGACATCTAATACGTTTTATTCTATGAGATACTCTTCGTCAGTTAACGTTACTTTATGTGAGTTTTGGAGCATTTATGTCTAATAAAATAATAAAACGCAAAGGTTTCATAATTCTCAAACGTCATGTTAACTGACTGCTATTACATCATAGAACAACACGTACAAACTCTCCTACGCCTGTGTTAACCTCAGACCTTATTTTTGGCGTTATTTCCAAAACTTTATTATTTATTTCCCATAGGGATGGCCGAACGAAGCATAGGTAACTAATTTCCGTGTTTTAGGACCACAAACCTGCGAGATCTATTGGCCAGCAGAGGCTTGCCTCGAATTTCGAACATTATTAATAAATGTGATCTCTTGAGTTTCTCTCACGTGCAACGTTTAATTAACAATTTAATTCCATATGATAAATGCCTGTCTACCACTAAATATATTTGTGAGGTAGAAGCAGGAAACAAACACGCTGTTGGTCGGTGGTTCTATATTGGTGAAGGCAGTGATAGTTCTGATGGTATTGGGGGAGATGACGAAAGTCATGGAACTGGATGGTCTGTGGTGAAAAGGAAAAAATAGTGGTTCTGCTATAAACGCTGCTTATAGCAGTTCTAGTGTTGAGAACGCGAAGAGGGTGTCAGAGTGGAAAGTTGTTATCGTGTTTGATGCGACCACGGGGTCTCATCTACACCCTATTAGATAAATAAAATGTAGAGGGGGGCATAGTGGTTGAAGCTAAAAGTCTGTTCAGTAAGAAAGAGAGGCAGAGAAGTGAACGCCTGTCAGTATTATTCATATTTGAGAAGGTTGTACCTAAGAACGTACAATTTAAAATTGATGTCAGGTGCAGAAAGAAGCTAGAGAGGCCCAAAGATATCAAATCACTCATTGGTGAAACTATTAGGCAGAATGGTGGAGATAATAGGATTACTCCTGGAATAAGTGGACCTACTGTAGGAAATGTTGCTTATGTTGGTCCAGATACAGATACGAGACCTGTTCACAAATCTTGCTCTCACAAATGTGTTGTTTCAAAGGACACCTTAATAGTTAATAAGATTGACTTTATAGCCTTCATTGGAAAGGTTATCAACCTGACTGCATTTGTGGAAAGAAGAACTGCCAAGTTGAAGATCATTGTGGAAGCAGCAACAAAGTTTTTAGGAGTAACAGATGTTACTCCATGGTTTTTGTTATCCTTCAGTGGAATGCCAGAAGCCTTATTGCTAACGGTAAGGAGTTTAAGAAATATGTAATATATTTAGAGATCAAACCTGATGTGATATGTGTTCAAGAAACATGGCTTAGATCACATCTTGACTTTATTATTCCTGGTTTTTGTTCAAGCAGATCTGATAGATCGATTGGACAAGGTGGTGGTTTCGCTACGTTCATAAGAGAAGGTCTTGTATATCGTAATATAAATGTCCCATCTGAATATGAATGTGTAATGGTGGAAATCTACAACTAACTGTAGCGATGTTTGATGAAATATCAGGAGAAATGGGTTCTAGAGAGATATGGTGCGGCGACTTTAATGTACGTAATAGTTTATGGGGAAGCACACATACAGATGCTAATGTTACTATTGTATGTAGAAGATATGATGGAAACAAGAACATTAGTATGTATTAACGATGGAGGTGGTACAAGAGTTGTTGTTAGAGGGGTTACATCCTGCCTGGACCTCACACTGGCTTCTAACTCTATTGCATCTAAGTGTGAATGGAATGTCATGAATGATTCTACTGTTGAAAGTGATAATTTCCCTATTTTGTGTACCATGAACTTTGATGTTACTGTTCCAGATATGGTACCATTTAGAAGATGGTGCTTTCATAAAGCAGACTGGGAAAAGTTTGGTGATCATTGCTTAAAGTCTGTTGGACAGTTGTCTTTAGAAAGGCCGGTTGATGTATGTGCTGCCTCTGTGACCTCTGATTTTGAATGCTGCAAATGTATATATACCCGTGAGAAAAGGAAGGTGATTCCTTGGTGGACTGAAGAGTGCACTGTGGCTATTCGAGAAAGAAATAGGGCCTACAGAGTGTTGAGTAGGAATATGACTCCTGAAAATCTAGTTGATTTCCAAAGGAAGAAAGCTTTAGTACGTAGGGTCATTAAGTCTGTCAAGAGAAATACATGGAGACAGTTCTGTTCTACAATAGACAGGGGTACTGAGCTGGGGGGGTGTATGGTCGATGTTGAAGAAGATGACTGGAAGAAGCAAGTCCACTCAAATTCCAGTTTTGTTTGTGGGTAAAAAAAATGGCCGTTACTGATAAAGATAAAGCTGACTTGTTGGGGAAGACATTTACTAGGTTACATAGTGGGGTTACTAGGGTACATAGTGGGGTTAATAGGGTACATAATGGGGTTACTAGGGTACATAGTGGGGTTATTAGGGTACATAATTTTTTATTTCACCTTTATTTAACCAGGTAGGTCAGTTGAGAACAAGTTCTCATTTGCAACTGCGACCTGGCCAAGACAAAGCAAAGCAGTGCGACAAAAACAACACAGAGTTACACAGTAAACAAACATAGTCAAATGGGGTTACCAGGGTACCAGGGTACATAATGGGGTTACCAGGGTACATAATGGGGTTACTAGGGTACATAATGGGGTTACCAGGGTACATAATGGGGTTACCAGGGTACATAATGGGGTTACTAGGGTACATAATAGGGTTACTAGGGTAAATAATGGGGTTACTAGGGTAAATAATGGGGTTACTAGGGTACATAATGGGGATATTTTGGATGAAGTATATAATCACTGCAGGTGTGAGATTTTAAATGCTCATGCTAATGTGTATAAGAAAAGAGATACTGTTGACTCTTCTTTGGATGCTGATTTTACCGTACATGAGATGCGTTCAGCATTAATAGGCTGTGGATATGCAGCCCCAGGTTATGATCAGTTGTGCTATGTAATGTTTAAGCATTTACCTGATGAGGTCATGCATGTTCTCCTGGGATTATTTAATATGATTTGGAGTGAGGGGGTTATACCTTCTGGTTGGAAACGTGCAGTAGTATTACCTTTTGTAAAGCCTGGTAAGGACCTGTGCTGATAGTTATAGACCAATAGCACTGACCTCTCTAATTTGTGTAAACTGATGGAAAAGATGATAGTCAACAGATTGTCATAAGTGCAAATCAATCCCACAACAACAGCAAAGGACCTTGTGAAGATGCTGGAGGAAACAGGTACAAAAGTATCTATATCCACAGTAAAAACGAGTCCTACATCGACATAACCTGAAAGGCCGCTCAGCAAGGAAGAAGCCACTGCTCCAAAACCGCCATAAAAAAGCCAGACTACGGTTTGCAACTGCACATGGGGACAAAGATTGTACTTTTTGGAGAAATGTCCTCTGGTCTGATGAAACAAAAATAGAACTGTTTGGCTATAATGAGCATCGTTATGTTTGGAGGAAAAAGGGGGAGCCTTGCAAGCTGAAGAACAACCGTGAAGCACAGGGGTGGCAGCAGCATGTTGTGGGGGTGCTTTGCTGCAGGAGGGACTGGTGCACTTCACAATGGACAATGGCCCCAAGCATACTTCCAAAGTTGTGGCAAAATGGCTTAAGGACAACAAAGTTGTTTTGGGGATGTGGGAGGGTCTATTAGAAGTTAGTAGGTCTCGTTTTGTTTTCTCAGAACTACTGAGTTAGGTAGGAGGATTTAGAAATATTGTAAACCGTGATTGACCACACACTCCAGTACGGTAGATGGCGGCATGCACCTTTAACGTTGGTTTGCGGACCGCCATTATACCATAGAAGAAGAATATATTTGTGAGATTGTACTGCCGCCCAGTGGGAAGAAAAATGTATAAAAAAACGTTCAAGAACGTTTGTAAAACAGTGTAGGTTCTTGAATGTATCATTTATGGCTGTTAATCACTCATGTGACCCTTTCGGGATGTTTTGTGTTTATCTAGCAACGTCATTGTAATCAGACACCACAAGAAGACGTTCCTGCAGAAGGTGATTTCGTCGCTTGGCCCAACGTTTAGATTTAAAGATGGTGAAAGTAACATTTAACTCGTCATTTGGACAAAGGGATTTGAAGAAAGCATGCAATGGCGAAGCGCTTATTCCGGAGGAGAGGGTGAGTTGAGCTAAAACAATGTGGTTAATATTTGTTTTTGCGACGGCTGTTCGAGGGAACAAACGTGGATGACGCAACTTTGTAACCGGTTAAACAATGTAGAAACATAACTAAAACAAAGTAACGTCGATTAGAAACATGTTTCGACTCTTGATAGTTCAACCCGTGACACTAGCGACGTCGGAAAATGGCTGATACACAAATAATTTTCGGCAGGCTAAGTGGTGTTCGCAATTCCTGGCCTGGGCCGAACCGTGTTGGCTTTCTGTTTCGCTGTAACGTTAACTGAAATAGCTGAAGATCACTCGGGTCGTCTTACCTATTCATTCGAGACGTGTTTCCTGTTCGTGTTGGTGTGTTTGGTTCTGAAGAGTAAAAGGCAATTGCGTTTTGATCTAAACTGATCAAATTATGTATGTTAGTGTCGAAGGTGGGTGTGTTGTCTTGCCGCATCAGCTGATAAAGCAACAAGAGGGATCTTTCTGATAACAAACTGTATACTGTACACAGACCTTTTTTGTTAACCTATCAACTGTCAGTTGGTAGATGCTGTATCCGCAATAAGCCTGTCATCCCAAGAGCCTAGATTCATGTCTATAAGTCTACGGTTGGTGCAGGGTAGTGATAACATGTTATAGGGCCCAGCCTACCAATAAGAGCTTAGTTGCTCATTAAATAAAAATTCAGTTTGAGTGCCCATAAAGGTAAAGTATTCAGACCTTCACTTTTTCCACATTTTGATACGTTACTCTGCAATCTACACACAATACCTCATAATGACAAGTGAAAAAAGTTTTTTTAGAAATGTTGGCAAATGTATAAAAAGAGGCCTCCTGAGTGGTGCAGCGGTCTAAGGCATCACAGGGCTTGAGGCGTCACTACAGACCCGGGTTCGACCCCAGGCTGTGTCACAACCAGCCGTGACCGTGAGTCTCGTAGGGCGCCACACAATTGGCCCAGCGTCGTCCAGGTTGGTGGAGGGTTTGGCCGAGTGGGCTTTACCTGGCTCATCTCGCTCTAGTGACTTCTTGTGGAGGGCCGGGCGCCTGCGGGCTGACCTCGGTCGTCCGGTGGACGGTGTTTTCACCAACACATTGGTGCAACTGGCTTACGGGTTAAGCCGGCGGGTGTTAAAAAGTGCGGTTGGCGGGTCATGTTTCGTAGCCCGTTGGGACAAGATCGTAATTGGATATCACGAAATTGGGGAGAAAAAAAATAAAACAGAAATACCTTATTTACATAAATATTCAGACCCTTTGCTATGAGACTCGAAATTGAGCTCCGGGGCATCCTGCTTCCATTGATCATCCTTGAGATGTTTCTACAACTTTATTGGAGTGCCACACACCCGTCTATATAAGGTCCCACAGTTAACAGTGCATGTCAGAGCAAAAACAAAGCCATGAGGTCGAAGGAATTGTCCGTACAGCTCTGAGACAGGATTGTGTCGAGGCACAGCTCTGGGGAAGGGTACCAAAAAATGTCTGCAACATTTAAGGTCCCCACAATCATTCTTAAATGGAAGAAGTTTGGAACCACCAAGACTCTTCCTAGAGCTGGCTGCCCGGCCAAACTGCGCAATCGGGGGAGAAGGGCCTTGGTCAGGGAGGGGACCAAGAATGGTCAGTCTGACTAGAGCTCCAAAGTTCCTCAGTGGAGATGAGAGAACCTTCCAGAAGGACAATCATCTCTGCAGCACTCCACCAATCAGGCCTTTATGGTAGAGTGGCCAGACGGAAGCCACTCCTTGGTAAAAGGCACATGACCGCCCGCTTGGAGTTTGCCAAAAGGCACCTAAAGGACTCTGACCATGAGAAAGAAGATTCTCTGTTCTTATAAAACCAAGATTGAACTCTTTGGCCTGAATGCCAAGCGTCACATCTGGAGGAAACCAGGCAAGCTTGTAGCGTTGTACATAAGAAGACTCAAGGCTGTAATCGCTGCTTTGTCATTATGTGGTATTGTGTGTAAATTGATGAGGGAAAACAACAATTGAATCCATTTTAGTGGTTTGAATACTTTCCAAATGCACTGTATCTGGGTGGATACATAGTTCCATTGGAAATAGAATAGAGAATTCATTCACTATAGAGAATCTGAGTGGGCTAAGGAAAAATAGCAGAGGAGTGCAGCAGCCAGGGACGGACCAGGGGAGGAAATGCCACTGTGTAGAAAGACCTGGCCATCATGTCTGTCACCTGTAGGAGAGCAGTTTGGACAGTCCGAGAGGTGAGATTAAATGCTAATATCCTGAATAAGGCGTCAGACTAGTGACTGTCTCAGTGATGTGACCAGACACAGCATGGTCAGCCATGTGCCACCTCCTTATTCCTGACCTGAAGCCATGTCAATAAGCTAACCTGAAATGACTAGAGTGAGACAAGCATGGCCATCATTCAATAGCCCCCGTATCTGTTGCAAATTTCGGTTAATGCAAATATGCACATTGGTTTACCTCAAGCACATCTCTAGTTGGGACTCAACAGTGGACTAAGGGGGAAATAAACAGATTGTTTTTGAGTGCATTTTCCCTTTAAAGCTCAAGTTCTAAAGTCTTTGTGGAAAGGGTCATTGGACATGCCTTGTCTACACTACAGAAACTGTTGTAGGTCTCAAACATATTGTTTCGCCTCGATCTTCCACTATAGCACGAGCGTGGAAATCTCTCAGATCGGTTTTGTCCCTCATCTCTCTTGTTTCAATACGAACCATCCCAGCTCTGCATAAACAACCAACATCAGTGAGTTCAAGAAAACAAAATTACAACGTGTGCCTCTAGGCTCCATAATATTGAAGTGAGGGAGCAAAACAGAGATGATGGCGAGGGTTAAAAGATAAGGCAGCCAATGAATAATGGTTAGAAAGAATGTCTTGAAGTAGACTATGGAAAGCAGAAGGTGAAAGGTCACAGAGGGAGGATTAGCTGTGTGTTTGAATGGTACATTACATAAACATTTCTCATACCGTACTCCAACTGATATCAACAGAACACACAACCGCTGTATTGTGACTGAGCAGCACTCTGTTTGAATCAAACACCGTTTGGCTTTGTTGTGTTAGAGGATAAAAAAAATAATGAGGATTTATAGAGGTCAGTGTTCTTGATGGTAACCAGGTTCCATCCGTACTGATTTAGCCTACTGGTCATTGAGACCGGTTGATGAACCAATATTATGTAATGGAACAAACGGGCAGACATGCTGGTGTTGCGAGAGGCTGACCAGCTGTATATAGGCCCTACTCTGTATGTTCTAGAGGACCACAATGGAAAGAAGTCTCTTGACTTCTGTATGCATCCTCTGCAATTTTAATATAGGCCTATGTACTGTATTTTAAAGGATCAAATCAAATGTGTATAATGTTTTGACTCTATTTGCCTTCTCTCAGGACCTGGAGGATGGCATGCGGGTGCGTCGGCAGTCCAAGGTGTGGTGCTGGTGCATGTGCCTGGGCCTGGCTCTCATGCTGTCAGGTGTGGTGGTCGGAGGGGCCTACCTCTACAAGTCCTACACACCGCAGGTGAGAGGGACTGTCTGTTAGACCCCTATAATGCCACAGGCTCAACTATATACTGAACAAAAATATAAACGGAACATGCAACATTTTCAACGATTTTACTGAGTTACAGTTCATATAAGGAAATCAGTCAATTGAAATGAATTAATTAGGCCCTAATGGATTTCACATGACTGGGCAGGGGCGCAGCCATGGGAGGGCCAGGCCCAGCCAATCAGAATTTGTTTTTCCCCACAAAAGGGCTTTATTACAGACAGAAATAATCCTCAGTTTCATCAGCTGTCTGGGTGGCTGGTCTCAGACAATCTTGCAGGTGAAGAAGTTAAGTTGATTAAACAGCATGATCATTTCGCAGGTGCACCTTGTGCTGGGCACAATAAAAGGTGCATGCAATTGGCATGTTGACTGCATGAATGTCCACCACAGCCATTGCCAGAGAATTTAATGTTAATTTCTCTACCATGTGGATGTGGAGGTCCTGGGCTGGCGTGGTTACACGTGGTCTGCGGTTGTCATGCCAGTTGGACGTACTGCCACATTATCTAAACTGACGTTGGAGGCGGCTTTTGGTAGAGAAATTAACATTAAATTCTCTGGCAATGGCTGTGGTGGACATTCATGCAGTCAACATGCCAATTGCATGCGCCTTTTATTGTGCCCAGCACAAGGTGCACCTGCGAAATGATCATGCTGTTTAATCAACTTCTGGATATGCCACACCTGTCAGGTGGATGGATTATCTTGGCAAATGAGAAATGCTCTCTAACAGGGATGTAAACAAATTTGTGCCCAAATTGGATAGAAATACGTTTTTTTGTGTCTATGGAACATTTCAGCTCATGAAACTTTACATGTTGCGTTTATATTTTTGTTCAGTGTAGTTAAAGCTTCCTTTCTTTGGATAGAGGACATATTGGCACACGCTGTGGGCTGGTTTCCCAAGCCTAGTCTTGGACTAAGAAGCACTTTAAATGAACCCCTAATCAGGAGATATGTTTCTGGGAAACCAGGCCGGAGCGTGCTAGCTAACTATCTATAGTGTTGGTAAGGTAGAGAGAGTCCGGGTGAGAGACAAGTCCTCCCTGTCATTGTAATACCTCGTCTTCCTCAGGAGGACCCGGTGTATTTCTGTGGGGTAAACTACCGTGAGCGGGACTACATGGTTCAGGATGAGGTGGCCCTGCCCTCTGCACTGAGACACATCCAGGAGAGCATCCGTGTGCTGGAGGAGGTGGAGCTAATCAACGTGCCCGTGCCCGAGTTCTCAGACAGCGACCCGGCCGACATCGTCCACGACTTCAACAGCGTGAGAAGAGAACTCTGCTACACACACACAAACACTAACCAGGTTCCCATTAAACTGATTTATGCAAGTAAAGTACATGTCGGATAAAAAGTCACGACAGGCCGAAACTGAACATTTGTCGGTAAAAGTTCCAGATGTCGACAACACTAAATACACTAGACAAGGTAGGATCTTTTTGTTGGTAAAATGAATTCTGCAAGAAATGTCGGTGGAAATGCTTTTATGGGCAAATATTGATATAAAACCATCATTACCATTTTTATATAACCATCATTACCATTATATAACCATCATATGGAAGTCAACTGGGAGTCGTGATAACGTGTGCTCCTCCCACTACAGATGAAATAAATTATGATAAACTTCAGTGGTGAACGTGTTAGGTGAGGAGCATGGTGCTCCTTCCCAATAAATATCCAGGGTCTTATTCTGGTGACATGATGATCGATCCTTAGCTGCCTTCTGTCCATAATCTCATCATGTAGGCCATACCCCCATATGTATCTATTTTTAGAAACCGGTAAGTGTTCAATACTGTATTAATAAAACCAGTGCTAATTTGAAGTTGTTGAATGTAATAATGTGTGTTGAGGTCTGAATGTACAGTACCTCTGGGTTTTTTTTGTAGCGTTGGATCTAATTCCTTTCCTCCTCCTCAGAGGCTGACAGCCTACCTGGACCTGAGCCTGAACAAGTGCTATGTCATCCCCCTCAACACATCCATCGTCATGCCTCCCAAGGACTTGCTGGAGCTGCTCATCAACATCAAGGTACCTGTAACACACAACTGGAGCTGTTTTTATGTATTTCAATTATGAAATAAAATCTATCAATTTATTGATGGAAATAATGTTAATGAAATAAGTGTGTGATTTGCCCCTAGGCTGGTACCTACCTGCCCCAGTCCTACCTGGTCCATGAGCAGATGATGGTGACAGAGCGTCTGGAGAACATTGACCAGCTGGGAGACTTTATCTACAGCCTCTGCAAGGGCAGAGATACCTACAAGCTGGAACGCAGAGAAACCATTCTGGGTTAGTACTACTGACACGTGTGTGCACACTTTTATATAGGCCTACACACCCATTTTTAATACACATCTTCCTTCATCTGTATCTTGCAGGCAGGGAAAAGCGTGAAGCCCTGAACTGCAGGAGGATCCGTCACTTTGAGAACAAGTTTGTGGTCGAGACGCTCATCTGTGAGCCTTAGAGGGGAGAGGTGGGGACTAGCTGCTTTAGACAACCCATGTATAGTTTTACTCACTGTCCAGTGAGATTTTTAACCCCTCTCTCTCTCCCCCGTGTCACCCCTCATAGATCCTTTATTCTTCTGTACTGCTGGTAGTTTTGAGGGAGAGTTGTCAAATTAAGTCAAGATGATTCAAAGGCAATACTGTTGTATAAGGTGTAAAACTAATGAATTTTCCACTTTGTGTAAAGTAAATACCATTTAATTTTGGGGCAACTCTTCTCTTCAAAGAATAAGATATCCGTGTTCAGCTTTTCTATATTTTGTGGGAATTGTTTTCTATCTTTACTCCTCTGGGGTTTATTAATGTTAAAGAAACACTAAAAGTGTTTAAACAGACACTGTAAAGTCAGTTAATTACACTGCTATAAGGTATATAACTAGATTAATTCAATATAAACTCGATGAGAATATGCATACTTAAGCATAGAAGATGAATGATTTTTGTATCCGCTGTCACCAGTGCAGTGCTATGAAACGAGGAATCTCGCACTACAGGTCCGTCTGAAAACGGAGCATGTGGTAACTAACTTGTGTATATAGTCTGTAAAAATGAAGATTAATACCACAATAAATCTTAATCGTTTTATTGGTTTCTTTGTTCTCATGATTTAACAAATGATATTTTATTTCTGAAGTTAAAACTTTTTTTTTTTTTTTTTACTGTGCAACACAATGGCATTATGGACTGTTTTACTTAACTTGACATCCAGAGAGATCTCGTGGGCAGAGGGAATAGAACGCTTGTTCTTACACACTTAATTATATATTCTCCATTTACACATTACATGAATGGCTCCTCCTGGAGTAGTCGAATCCCAAAACCCATAACTTTATTGATCTTCAGACATTGGGATCAAAGTTGACATCGATTTAGCTTCCACTTTGGTCTTTGGATGAGGCTGGTTTAGTAGTACCTGGGGCTGCACGTAGCATCGCACAGTGTTGTGGAACACTGCAGATAGATATGTCCTGAATAGAGTTGACATGAATCCTTATGCTACATGTCAGAGGCATGTTTATTCTACATAACATCTGAACAGTCCAGAAAGTTGTGCTCTGCTGACCGTGCCCCTACCGTCCAGTTCTGGTGCTGCGTTGAAGGGCAAACTGGGTTTCAGACACTACTACTACAGTATTAAAAACAATGGCATGCAAGACTCAACAGACCCACTTAATAAAAAATAAAGGATTTGACTTAGAGAAAAGCACATTGGAAATAGAATACTTGTACCTCTGACTATAGATTAGTTAATGCATCAGTTTCAGCATGAAACCATTGAAATGTTGGTTAATTTCTACAATCAATGGCTGGCTTTTACGCTAATTTGAATATTAGTCCTCATCTGAGGCAGTAACAGTTTTTTTTATTTATACCATTTTATTTCAGTAACAATTCACTTACTACAAATGTATGTGCTTTCAATCCCAAAGATCTACATTTTCCAAACCCATCCCACTGGCTATTTTTATTGCAAATGGAAGTGATAACTTAAACACCTACACACGCAAACACGCACACACTTCAATATGGCACAAGCTTCCTTTATCACCTAGAAATAAATGCATTATGAAACCCCACTTGTCAATGATGGTAATATGGGTGAATATTTAAAACCAAACCAATAACCACACCATATCTAAAATATTAAGACAGGAATAATCAATAATATAGCAGAAAAGGAGACAAATGAATAATTTTTTCAAAAACATGCAGTCTGCCACCCCTTGGTGAAGACCCACTACAATAGGAACAAATAAGCATCAAATATTTGATACAAATTAACACTGCAAATGAGTGGCCAGAGTATTTATCTACCTAATAGAAGCTGCAGACAGTCCCTCTGCTCTGCCAAGACAGGCAAAGTCAATCTCTTCTCTGTCTTGATTACAAGGTGAGGCAGTGACTTCAGACTCCGTAATTTGATTTTCCCTCCTTTCTACTTTGGGCCAGACAGCTCCATCTATCTCAGTGTTTCTCCAACTTGTTTTGTGCCAGGGAAGCCAACGTCTTTCATTAAAACCACTTAAATAAAAAAATAGAACTGACCAAATCAGTGTCAGCTAGCCATCTCTGGGACTGGTAAGCAACATCCCACAGACCCAAGGTTACTCTACCCATCTATCCTGATACTAGAACTGGCCTGTGAAGGGAGGCAAGTGAAGTAGTGACTGAGCATGCTCCAAGCCCTAGTGTTCCAAGCTGCCCTAGCTAGCCTGGGGCCAGAACCAATTAGTTACCTATTGAATCCAAACTGAAGGGAGTATCAAAATAAAATAAAAAATAAATCTATTTCATAGTGTATTTGTTTCCCCAGTCTTACCCACCACTGTAATATTTAGCTGTAATAGTCTATATTTTGTCAAATATGTGCTTGTCTTGTCAGTGACTGTCAGCTTTGTTATGTCGACAAAAACGTGACATCGTATAAAGTCCAAGCGCAACAGTCCATCTCCCCATCACACTAACCAATAGGAGCTCCTTGTGGTTTTAAATAAAGAAAATGTGTGAAGTCTAGAAAGGCTCGGAGTGTCAGGAGAGAAACTATTGGAAAAAGCATTCTCATCTAGCATTCTCTTGGGCTGAGAGTAGAGAACTTCATCAGGTTTATCTGACATCTATTTCTATCCTTAAATCAGCAGCCCTGCCCACCATACCTCCCTATATAACACAAGGTCCAAATAAATAAAAAGGTTTAAAATAAGGGCAAAAAAATAAAAATAAAATCACAATAATCCTTGTGGCCTCCCTTATAATAAACAAAGACAAAATGAAGCCCTAATAGTACATACAAAAATCCAACACCATACAGTCTCCTCATATCATTCAAAAACAGGGAATATCTACAAGTGGCCGTTGTACTTCATCTGGTAAACTGGTTGAGGGTAGTTATATACTCTTCATGAACGCTCTTCGACTTCCACAATGTGATCATGCTCTGTCTAACAAAGTCTTTGACCTTCCTATACCTCTCCTCCTCAGTCGGCGTAGTGCATGATGGACTCGACGTAGTTCCCGGGGAAGAGGCCGGTGGTGCCGCTCATCGTTCCTTCGTACCAGCCGTCGTCGTTCTTCTTGATGACATAGATGATGGCGCCCTCGTTGAAGGACAGCTCGTCCTCCTTGTCCGCCGCGTAGTCGTAAATCGCCACCACTGTCCACCAATCAGAGAGGAGGATGTTAGAGGAGTGAAGAGGAAAGGGGAGATGGGTAGGGAGATGAGAGAGAAGACGAGAGAGAGAGAGAGAGAGAGAGGGGGAGGGAGGGAAGAACAGGAGAAGTGATAGGGCGTGGGTTAGATCAGGGTCGAAGAAAGGGAGTCACTCGCTACCTTTCTCCATGTAGGTGCGTGGGGCCCATGGGGGGTCCTCCTCCGCGTAGGGATCACTGTACTCCACCATGGCCGACTCTTCTTCCTCCTCCTCCTCCTCCTCCTCATCATCATCCTCATAGTCCTCTGGAGGCGGAGGGGGCGGAGTGGGTTCCTCAAACACAGCCTCTTCTACAGGGGGCGGGGGAGGGGGCACGTCTGAAACTACAGAGGACAACACAGTCAGGAACCACCTTGTCTACATTCCACTGGTTGGTTAGTAACATGTTGACTGACACTGGTATTCCCATGCATGTGGCGTAGGGCTGGAGGGGTTGTTTGGGTATCCATGCTGAAAGTGTATAAAGACAAAACAGAGAATTCTGGGAGAAAGGAGAACAATGTCAACATGCACAGGCGGGAAATCTATTTCAGACAGGTAAAACGAAGTTGACGGGTAGTTCGGCTTTGAAGTATCGACAATAAAATTACTAATTTCATGAGTAAAATAAACACATGCACGAGGGAGCCACTGCGAAGACGAGGCCACAAGGCGGAGGAGCTAAAAGCCACTTACTGGTCTCCTGTACCCGAGCCACAAAGCCCATCAGAGGGAGCTGGGGAGTGATCTGCATGGAGGGGGGAGGGGGGGGAACAAGAGGACCTGCTATACACACTCCGCACCACAGGAGAAGCAGAGAGAAGAGAGAGATGAAAACGAGGAGCAGGTTGTAATTAGGAAAGAAAGGAGAGGAAGAGAGAGAGAGAGGTGGTGGAATTAGAATATAGAACATGAAGCCAGTTAGATCAGTAGGCAGACTAGGCATTAAAAGGGCTAAATCAAGAGCAGAAATCCTTTCACAAAAGACAGCGAGCTGCCGAGACCTAGGCGCTTTGTGCCTTCCCATAGGTTCGCCTGTCTGCTACTTGGCCGAGAGTTTGGTTAAAAACCATGAAATACAAGCTGACGGTTTTGTGAGTACATGCATGAAAACTCTCGGCCAAGTAGCAGAAATAATTTGATTAATTAAGTTGTTTCCACAATGAGTTACAGGATGGACCAGGAGCCCAAACGCTCAAGGATCCAAACCAGACAGTAATATATGAAAGAAAGCTCTAAAAGCAATCTAAATGAGAAAGATCTCTAAACACAAAAGCCTATTGGCGTTCTGGTAGGAGTTATATTGTGTTGCTGGTCAGGGCTGTTACCTGGGACCTGGTTAAAGTGGGGTCCTCCGTTGGGCTGGGTCTGGTTCAGGGCCACGGGCATGTTGGAGTTGGGCTGGCCCGTCACTGACGTGGGCCGGCGGTACGGCAGAGACCCCCCTACCGCAGGAGGGTTCTGTGGTTGCACCGGTCGGTTCATGCTGAAGAACTGGGGGGCACCTGGGGTACAGATAGCAAGGGGGACCAGAGAGAGATATTGGCACAGTGTAGTTATGTCATTGAACTTATCAATCACTTCTGTTTCCCGTCACATGATGCACTTCATTCATGGGATCCATTTAAGCACTTCGCTGTTTTTGGTATTCAGACGTCTTATCGTGGCATATTTCAAGTTAAAAGACCCTTTTCAACATCACTTACTGTAAGAACACAAGGACAATTTAACTCATGCACAAGGTGTGAGGGTGGCATGCAGGTGGTGACTTGGATCGATGAGAGAGTTGCCCTAAGAAGGGAATGAGAAACATACAGAGACACCCAGAGGAAAAGACAGAGTGACAGATCAGACAGTGAGAGGGAGGGTGATGGAGACAAGGTCTCAGGAGTGGAGAACACAAGTGGAGAACGACTGGCCCACGTGACAACAAGCCTGCTGGTACACAGGTCCTGGGATGGGAGATATGGACGGGAGGCAGGGGTGGTGGTAGGGGGGGGGGGACACACACTCACCTTGTGCGGGGGTGCTGAACGCAGCAGGGCCGGTGCTAGTGACGGTAGTGGGGAGCTGGGGTGGGGGAGGGGGCACGGGTGGACCCTCAGGAGGGGGGGTGGGGGAGGGGTTAGGAACTAGAGAGAGGCCAGGGAGACCATCAGGTGGGACGGGAGTAGTGGGAGGTGGCTTAGCATGGTTGGGAGGGGTAGGGGCAGTACCTGCACCATCAGCAAGGGGGAAAGGGAGGAAGGAGAGACAAGAGAGGAAGATAAAGACAGGTGCTCAGACACTATCAAGGGGGAAGGAAGGAGAGTTTAAAGCAGTCTGACAGACAGTATTGCTCTTTAGAGCAGTAGTAGGTGGCACTTAAGACACAGCGGGCGGGGCATTGGGCCCGGACCTTACCTGGGAATGCTGTGGGGGGCGGGGCAGGCGTTGGCACGGCGATAGGCAAGCCCACGGAGCCGCTGCCGCTGTTCTCTCTGCTGCTGCGGCTGCTGCTGCTGGGGTGGCTGCCTCCACTGCTACCACTGCTAATGATGTCACACAGCCCATCACAACACCGGCCATTGGTTCTTAAGTCATTTACTGTCTAGATTAGAGGTTATATACTTTGAAGGGCCAGTTACCCAGACACTTATAGGTATCTGTGTGCAGGAAACCAGCCCTTAGAGCCCTATTGGTACCAGAGGGCCTGCAAGCACAACCTACCAAACCAGCATCTCTCCTGGCCCAGAATCTTGCCCCCCACCCACCCAGCACTGAATGGATTTAAATGAACAGCTCTGCTTTGAGAAATGAATAACAAAACATCACATTACAACATGACATTTAGCGGTGGTCGATTGGTGAGACATGACGTGACAGAGGGGCGACAAAGCTGGAGGCATCTGAAGAAAATCAAGACGAGGAGACTGGAGGCAGGGAATGTGTGACAAACTGGAAGGATGGATGGAAGAAAGGACCAACGCATAGATAGGTTGAGCTAACAGAACAGTCTGTTTAATTTAAGCCAAGGTCAACCATTGCTACTATTAGTTTCAATGTCAGTTTCAAACGTAATAATGAGCTCAGAAGGAAAGTGACGGAGAAAAGGGATCAGTTGTATTATAAAGCCCAAGCATCAATTCTCTAGTGGCAGATACTCTGCCATGTAGTCCTAAAGATCTTGTTCTCACTGCCTGGTAGGAGCCTCAGTGACAGCCAGAGCTGCTGGTGCTTATCTGATCTGAATTTCCTCTGCTGTTACGCAGGTGACAAAAATACATTCCTTGGAAACAAGAAACATATTTGAATAAATGCCTGTCTGAGCTGTACGTTCGTTCTCTGTGCTTGGTGTAGTGCCTATTTAAATAGTTTCAAACCAGTTTTTCCAGTGATATTATTTGACAAGTCCTGTGGGTAGGTTTGGGGTTAAAAAGTAGTTCCGTGCCATGTAGCTACAGTGTCTATAAGTTATTGCAGCAGATCTTAACTACAGGGCAGTGGAGACGTGTTTTTAGCTGGCGGTGTGCTGGGAGCAGTGGAGACGTGTTTTTAGCTGGCGGTGTACCTGTACGTGCGGTTCCTCTGATTAACAGACGCAGTGCGTGCAGGGCTCTGCTGTGGGGGCGCCATGTTGCCATGGCGCGTTGGGCTCGAGACGTAGTCGTTAGGGACAACGGGAGGACGCACTGGCTCGAGCGTCCTATAGGGGGAGTGGCGCCTGCGAGGGGAGGGGTATGAGAGGAGTTTAACATCACAAGTGAAAGGGGGGGGGGGAGAAAAGGAGGACAAAAATGGGAACCAAAATAAATAAAAGAGAACCAGCGCAAACTCAAAATGGGGTGTAGGTGGGAAAAGGCATTAAATGCATCAGTCGTATCCACGGCTACTGCTGTTGCTTCAGTTCTTACACAGCCCAACATCAACCGAGGACAGTGATGTCTATTGATGTGATTCAGTGGAATAAAAAGCCTCAAAGTATGGATGAGCAGCCAAGTATATTCTCCCCGTTCTTGTTGTTTAAGGGATGGAACTTTGAGCGCTGTTGCCATGGAGAGCATGAACAGCCTGAATTTGAGTTGAGGGGGGAGGGGGTCACATGACATCACACATACGGGGTGGGGGGGGGGGGGGGTAACCAAAACACCACAGACAGAGATGCCTCCTCTACACCAGAGACTGGACGACCGACATGCGTCTCGTTTCAGGGGGGACATGTTTGAAGGTCACACACACAGCCCTTAAACTTTAGGAGAGACGTAAAACACAATGTTTTAAACCATTACAGACATTACTGTTATGGACAGGTCTGTAGAGGGGGATACAAACTGGACAGGGACACATAACAGAGGAACAATAACAGTAGCCCATAATGTCAATAAACAGATACTCATTCACTGGAATGACCACACACACATTTCTGAAGAAATTAGGTATGCACATTAATTCTATCGTCAAACCTCAATGTGCCAGAGGCTAGCTTGACCTTTTCACAACAAGGTCTGCTCGTTGTGAAAAGGACCTTAAATAAATGTCACTAAAGGTCGCTGCTGGGAGTTGTAAGGGTGGTGAGGGGAGGAGCCCGGTCCATGGCCCACCATAGGAGGACTAGGAAGAGCAGAGTCTGTAGTACAAAAGGACACCTGGTGCCTGCATGATCACATCTTGTCCATTGACGAACATGTGTCTGAACGTGGTTGCCGAGACTGAAAGCATGTTTTTCTCGAGAACACGAGCAGCATGGGCAGGGGCTGTGGGGTACCTGCCACGTTTACATACCCAATGGTTCCCTTCCCTGACATGGGTGGGCTGGGCGGCTTCTGTGTGGGTGGGTTGGTGCGAGGGAGGCCTGCGGCTCCGGCCTTCATGTTCTGAGCACTGGCCTGTAGGACACGGTGAGAAAGGTTACAAAACAACAACAGGGAAGTACTAGTCAACAGAGCAACACAACATAACCTGGGATCAGACTAAACACACTCTGCTCATACACTCACACTAACTTAGTTTTTAGGGTTTACATTACGTTATAAATCCTTACCTTAAACCTTAGCAACCACTAGGTTCATTTTAAAAGGCAAATAAGTGAGGCGAAAGGAGAGAGAGAGAGAAAGGAAGATTAGTGACTAATAGTGAGAAAATGCACAATGTTACAGTCTGCAGATGTTAGGCAAGCAACTAACAATTTACCCACTGTCCTTTTCAAAATGACTCACACCATTATCACCACACCCTTGTCCTTATCCCAAGGGCCTACTGTCTTTGTACTAAACACGGGGGGGGGGTTCCAAAAAACTTTTGGTCGCACTAAGATCAGTGTTTGCCCATGATCTTAGTGCTAGAAAATAGGTTAATGAAAGCTCACTCCAGTACCAAAATGAAATGTACTACTACCATCAGGAATCCAGTCGGTAACCGTCTATGCCCCACTGACTCCACTGCTCCCTACCTTGACTCCGTGGCCCATGTCATCCAGCAGGCTGTAGTCGATTGGCTTGCGGATATAGCGCACCGGCCTCTCTGGATTGGCCGGAGCAATGATCTTATGTGTGCGAGAAGTGTTCTTATTGGTGGTCAGGATGCCAATCTCCCGCCTGGCCACTTTCTCTTTGTGGATGTCCACTGTCTGGGGAAAAATACACTTAGTCTATTTATCTTTGTGGATGTCCACTGTCTGGGGCAACACAGATTTGAACAAGACAGCTTTTTGTACTAGGCCTCGAATCAGGTATACTTATATGGATGTGTGTGTATTCTCCAACGCGTGCGTCTATGTGTGTGTCTGTCCAATGTGTGTGTATACAGTGTGTTCCACTTCCAGGCAGCCGTACCTGTGAGATGTGGTTGATGGAGGACTCCATGCGGCGGAGCTGGGAGGCCTGGATGTCAAGCATCTGCAGGACATTGTTGGCCAAGGTGTTGATCAGGTAGGCTACGCTGGCCAGGGACTGGGTGGTGTAGTTCTTAGTCTCCTCCAACGCTCTGTGCTTATCTGGGGACTGAGAAGAGAGAGAGAAAGAGAGAGAGACATCAGTAACAGAGAAGAGAGAGACATCAGTAACAGAAGAGGAGAGAGAGAGAGAGACATCAGTAACAGGAGAGGAGAGAGAGAGAGACATCAGTAACAGGAGAGGAGAGAGAGAGAGACATCAGTAACAGGAGAGGAGAGAGAGAGAGAGAGAGAGACATCAGTAACAGGAGAGGAGAGAGAGAGAGAGAGAGAGAGACATCAGTAACAGGAGAGGAGAGAGAGAGAGAGAGAGAGAGACATCAGTAACAGGAGAGGAGAGAGAGAGAGAGAGAGAGAGACATCAGTAACAGGAGAGGAGAGAGAGAGAGAGAGAGAGAGACATCAGTAACAGGAGAGGAGAGAGAGAGAGAGAGAGAGACATCAGTAACAGGAGAGGAGAGAGAGAGAGAGAGAGAGAGACATCAGTAACAGGAGAGGAGAGAGAGAGAGAGAGAGAGAGACATCAGTAACAGGAGAGGAGAGAGAGAGAGAGAGAGAGACATCAGTAACAGGAGAGGAGAGAGAGAGAGAGAGAGAGAGACATCAGTAACAGGAGAGGAGAGAGAGAGAGAGAGAGAGAGAGAGAGAGAGAGAGAGAGAGAGAGACATCAGTAACAGGAGAGGAGAGAGAGAGAGAGAGAGAGAGAGAGAGAGAGAGAGAGAGAGAGAGAGAGAGAGAGAGAGACATCAGTAACAGGAGAGGAGAGAGAGAGAGAGAGAGACATCAGTAACAGGAGAGGAGAGAGAGAGAGAGAGAGACATCAGTAACAGGAGAGGAGAGAGAGAGAGAGAGAGAGAGAGAGAGATCAGTAACAGGAGAGGAGAGAGAGAGAGAGAGAGACATCAGTAACAGGAGAGGAGAGAGAGAGAGAGAGAGAGAGAGAGAGAGACATCAGTAACAGGAGAGGAGAGAGAGAGAGAGAGAGAGAGAGAGAGAGACATCAGTAACAGGAGAGGAGAGAGAGAGAGAGAGAGAGAGACATCAGTAACAGGAGAGGAGAGAGAGAGAGAGAGAGAGAGAGAGAGAGAGAGAGAGAGACATCAGTAACAGGAGAGGAGAGAGAGAGAGAGAGAGACATCAGTAACAGGAGAGGAGAGAGAGAGAGAGACATCAGTAACAGGAGAGGAGAGAGAGAGAGAGAGACATCAGTAACAGGAGAGGAGAGAGAGAGAGAGACATCAGTAACAGGAGAGGAGAGAGAGAGAGAGAGACATCAGTAACAGGAGAGGAGAGAGAGAGAGAGAGAGAGAGAGAGAGAGAGAGAGAGAGAGAGAGAGAGAGACATCAGTAACAGGAGAGGAGAGAGAGAGAGAGAGAGAGACATCAGTAACAGGAGAGGAGAGAGAGAGAGACATCAGTAACAGGAGAGGAGAGAGAGAGAGACATCAGTAACAGGAGAGGAGAGAGAGAGAGAGAGAGAGAGAGACATCAGTAACAGGAGAGGAGAGAGAGAGAGAGAGACATCAGTAACAGGAGAGGAGAGAGAGAGACATCAGTAACAGGAGAGGAGAGAGAGAGAGAGAGAGAGAGAGAGAGAGAGAGAGAGAGAGAGAGACATCAGTAACAGGAGAGAGAGAGACATCAGTAACAGGAGAGGAGAGAGAGAGAGAGAGAGAGAGAGAGACATCAGTAACAGGAGAGGAGAGAGAGAGACATCAGTAACAGGAGAGGAGAGAGAGAGAGAGAGAGACATCAGTAACAGGAGAGGAGAGAGAGAGAGAGAGAGAGAGAGAGAGACATCAGTAACAGGAGAGGAGAGAGAGAGAGACATCAGTAACAGGAGAGGAGAGAGAGAGAGAGAGAGAGAGACATCAGTAACAGGAGAGGAGAGAGAGAGAGAGAGACATCAGTAACAGGAGAGGAGAGAGAGAGAGAGAGACATCAGTAACAGGAGAGGAGAGAGAGAGACATCAGTAACAGGAGAGGAGAGAGAGAGACATCAGTAACAGGAGAGGAGAGAGAGAGAGAGAGAGAGAGAGAGAGAGAGAGAGAGAGAGAGAGAGAGAGAGAGAGACACCAGTAACAGGAGAGGAGAGAGAGAGAGAGAGAGAGAGAGACATCAGTAACAGGAGAGGAGAGAGAGACATCAGTAACAGGAGAGGAGAGAGAGAGAGAGAGAGACATCAGTAACAGGAGAGGAGAGAGAGAGAGAGACATCAGTAACAGGAGAGGAGAGAGAGAGAGAGAGAGAGAGAGACATCAGTAACAGGAGAGGAGAGAGAGAGAGAGAGAGAGAGAGAGAGAGAGAGACATCAGTAACAGGAGAGGAGAGAGAGAGAGAGAGAGAGAGAGAGACATCAGTAACAGGAGAGGAGAGAGAGAGAGAGAGAGAGAGACATCAGTAACAGGAGAGGAGAGAGAGAGAGAGAGAGAGAGACATCAGTAACAGGAGAGGAGAGAGAGAGACATCAGTAACAGGAGAGGAGAGAGAGAGAGAGAGACATCAGTAACAGGAGAGGAGAGAGAGAGAGAGAGAGACATCAGTAACAGGAGAGGAGAGAGAGAGAGAGAGAGAGAGAGACATCAGTAACAGGAGAGGAGAGAGAGAGAGAGAGAGAGAGAGACATCAGTAACAGGAGAGGAGAGAGAGAGAGAGAGAGACATCAGTAACAGGAGAGGAGAGAGAGAGAGAGAGAGACATCAGTAACAGGAGAGGAGAGAGAGAGAGAGAGAGACATCAGTAACAGGAGAGGAGAGAGAGAGAGAGAGAGAGAGAGAGACATCAGTAACAGGAGAGGAGAGAGAGAGAGAGAGACACCAGTAACAGGAGAGAGAGAGACATCAGTAACAGGAGAGAGAGAGACATCAGTAACAGGAGAGAGAGAGAGAGAGAGAGAGACATCAGTAACAGGAGAGAGAGAGAGACATCAGTAACAGAAGAGAGAGGAGAGACATCAGTAACAGAAGAGAGAGGAGAGACATCAGTAACAGGAGAGAGAGAGAGAGAGAGAGAGAGAGACATCAGTAACAGGAGAGAGAGAGAGACATCAGTAACAGAAGAGAGAGGAGAGACATCAGTAACAGAAGAGAGAGGAGAGACATCAGTAACAGAAGAGAGAGGAGAGACATCAGTAACAGAAGAGAGAGGAGAGACATCAGTAACAGAAGAGAGAGGAGAGACATCAGTAACAGAAGAGAGAGGAGAGACATCAGTAACAGAAGAGAGAGGAGAGACATCAGTAACAGAAGAGAGAGGAGAGACATCAGTAACAGAAGAGAGAGGAGAGACATCAGTAACAGAAGAGAGAGGAGAGACATCAGTAACAGAGGAGAGAGGAGAGACATCAGTAACAGAGGAGAGAGGAGAGAGAGGGAGAAACAAATAGACATCAGTAACAGAGAAGAGAACAAGAAAGAGGAGAGAGAAACAGATAGACATCAGTAACAGAGAAGAGAGAGAGAGAAAGAGAAACAAATAGGCATCAGTAACAGAGGAGAGAGAGTAGAGGCAATACCAAAGCAACAAAGCCAAGCAGAATAAAAAGGAGAGCATTGATATCATATAAATAGGATCTAGCAGGGGCTGGAGGATGACTAGGCAAGCCAAGGACATGTGTTTTCAGAGGAGAGGAACCTTCTCTGACCAAGACTTCCCTTGTTGTCAGCATGTACAGTATGACATTACTTTTCTCAAAGGCCAACCCTCTAGCCTCCCCATCTGCCCTCGATTCCATGGGTGGTAGATCAGTCGTCACACCCTTCATTTTGAAGTGTTGAAGAGCGACTGAACGCACAGATTCTGGCTCTGCTGCTCATTAAGAAAAAAAAACATGATTTCAGTCTTGGTGGTGTGGTTCGATGTGGCAGTTACTGATGTTTGTCCCCCATGAGACACCATAAGAACAAAGCCAACATTACTTCTTCGAAATAGTAAATGATTCTAAGAGAACACAAGAAATATGTCATTAATTGACGTTTTTGCAGTTTTACATCTAGCTAAGGTGTTTGGTGCAGTATTTCTCAAGTAAAACAAATTTGCGACGTGTTGTCTTATGTAAACAAAGTCAGAGCCAGTGCACTGATGGGTAGGTCTGTCTCACTGTCTGTGGTAGGATTAGATACAGTGCAATCACTGCAGCTGTGTATCCTGTGTTAGTGAGCATTGTCGAAATCAAAACCCCCAACCCTAAAGTAAGTCATGACCAACTCACTTACAAAACTCAGCTTTGGACTTTATGAACAAAATTATCCTATTTACACTTTCCAGTCAATTGAAACTCTAATGAACGTGTCTGACTAATATGGATGCCACATAGGCGGTTTCTATCAGTGAAGATGTTTATTGCCTTCAGATGCGCTTTAACAGGGAAAACTAGGCAGCCTCAGTCACCCATTCCACAGTCCAAAAATACACCCACATGCCTTACAGGAGAGTCAAGAGCACCACTAAGGAATTACATCCATTCTTAAGCATGAAGACAAACAGGTTATCTGTCAGTAACCAAAGGTGCAGTTGTAGCGCATTGGGATGACAAGATGACGCAACCTCTCACGCCTGTAGCAGGCTCAAGATCAACGGACAGCATTCATCAGATCATTTATGATTGATAGCCAGCCTGCAATTAACTCAATTGGAGGAAAATAGGTGTTACTTATACAAATCACTCAAACTTCAGCAGAAACGGCCTACAGAGAGGAAGTAGGCACTCGGACGATGTGGTGCCAGGTAAACAACCTCTCCCTCAGCGTCAGCAAAACAAAGGAGCTGATTGTGGACTTCAGGAGTAACCAGGCTGTCCTCATCAATTGAGACTGTCAAAAACGTCAAGTTCCTCAGCATACACATCTCTGAGAAGCTGATATTGTCAAACTACACGGACACCGTGGTGAAGAAGGTACGACAGAGACTCTTCAACCTCAGGAGGCTGAAGAAATTCGGCATGTCCCAGAGTGCCCTCAGTGTTCTACAGGAGCACATCGAGAGCATACTGTCGACCCCCCACAACTGACATTTACCCTGCCCCCACCCCCCATGGACATTTATCATTGCTATAGTTGTAAATATGTATAGTATTATTATTATTATTATTATTATTATTATTATTATTATTATTATTATTGTTTCATTCACTTCTCTTTGACCTGCACTGTTGGAGCTCGGAGCTTAAGAACGTCACTGTACCCTGCAATTACATCTGCGACCCTGTGCATGTGACTAATCTAATCTAAAACAGAACAGTCATCCATTCTGTGACCAACTATATAGGCTAGGCCTATTGGGGAACCAGCAGACTGTTTTATTGAACAATCTCAGATTAGCCTAATTAAATATTTTGAGTCCTGGGTGGCCAGCGGTCAAAAGCACTACAACGCAGCGTTGAGGCGTGTCACAACCGGGCGCCCCATAAGACGGCGCACAATTGGCCCAGCACCGTCAGGGGTAGGGGAGGGTTTGGCCGGTGGAGCCTTCCTTGGCTCATCACGCTCTAGCGACTCCTTGTGACATGGCCAAGCGCCTGCAAGCGGACTCCGGTCGTCAGTTGAACGGTGTTTCCACGGAGTGTATGTGTGCGCGACCAATAAAATAACATTTGACCATGAATGCCGTCGTGGTGGTTGGTGACTACACTGACAGCAGTCCGGAAAATGCTGTAGGTTAAGAGGGATGGATGTTTCAGGTAGATGTCTTTACAGATCCACCTGCGCCCTAATACCCAAGAAGGTCCAGATCCAAGATTCGGGAATAATGTCACAGGTATGTGTAATTTTAACTAACTTGTCAGGAAGGGCCCATACAGATCCGAACGCAGAGAGAGCGAGAGAGATTGTATAATTTATGCTGCTGCTCTTGCTTTTCATGAGAGTGGAGCATGTAGCTTGTTGTTGGCCAATCAATCATAACTCATCAAAGCGGCAATAGGCTACAGTCATAGAGCCTCGCTCTGTGTGTTGCAAAAGGTAGGAGATATTGAATCAATGGAAGATGGAATTAAAATCATGGAATTAAAAGTTAAAGGAGAAGGATAGGGTTAAACATATATTTATGCATATCGGGTAAGGTTGGGAAAGCCCCAGGTCCATTACGGAACAGGTCCAACTTTATGGACCCGTGAAAACATCTAGTTCCAGGGCAGTGGCACGAATGAAAAACTGCCAAACGTTTAACACTCGGTGTCTGAACCTCACTTTATATTAGGAAAAATGTACTTCATGCCATGACTAACGTTCTGAACCTTTTAGCTTGTTCTACCACTGCCAGAGCCACCAGTACAGACTATGAAACACCAATTCCCCCACTACACAGTCAGTAGTACAATAAGTTATGCATGGATGATACAGTAGTCCTTTCCAATCTGCAGTGACTTGTTTTGGCACACATCATAGGCTGTAACATTAGTTATCTAACTAACGTTATGTATTGGCAGGAGAAGAACGCTTACGAGTGCCACACAGGACAGATATATTTTATTCACTAACAATGTTGACAGTTAGCTAATGTTAACATGAGTTAGGAATTTCAAACCCCTACCACTGGAGAATTTGACAGCAATGGCTGCTAGCAGTGCGGCTAACTAGAAACCGTGGCTAGTTGGAATTATGTAGCTAGCTCGTTTGCCAGTCATAACAATTCGTTTACTTGTGTCTTGTTCGGGTTACTTCTGGTATCAGATAACGTGTCCCATCATTTGATATCCAATTAAATTATTTTCTTATTTAACTTCGCTGAATACCTTGTTGTGTACCCCATCACGAGACGGTCAACCATGAAACCAGCTGTGCCCCGATATTCCGTGCTAGTTCAGCTAGTTAGCACAGTTAGCTAGCTAACTAAATTAGCAAGCATTATTTGGTTGGAGGTAAATAGTTAACGAAGTCAAGTTAGTCAAAATACGACCGCTAGTAACTCAAACGTTTGATAAATGTGTGACGGTTGGATAAAAGGCAACCAGTGTTTTCATATTAGGAAAAACATAGCTAGCTACGTTCCGCATGAAGTAGCTAACTAAGGTTAGCTAGCTATATATAGCCAACTGGCTCGTGCTAGCAGGAGAGCACCCTTGCAGTCGAGTCGCTGCACCTAATCGGCATAGCTCGTAGCCATCACTTCGCCCACCGTCAAAAGATGATACTCGTAGAATATATCATTGCTAATGTTATAAAATGATCATTACCTGAACATAGTTGCTTTCGCAATACTCGGCGACTCTTTCCAAATTGGTAAAACTATCTAATAATGCACTACGTCCAGCTGGAATCTCCTCTTCCAAAAGCATTTGTAACTCCGCCATTTTCACATCTTTGGCAATCAATGCAAGCCAGATCCCAGCCTCTCCACTGCTCCTGTCATGCAGAGGTGGCGTTGGGCATCCCAACTATGACGGAATGTGTGACAGTCCGTGACAAATTTAATAATAAACTGAAGTGTCTGTGATACTTTCAATTCTTTGGAAATGTACATTGTGACTGGTGTGAATTATGAGAAAACCTCCTTTAAAGGAAACAATACAACATGGGAAAAGGCTGTCAATAAATCCAGAAGTTAGATATTATTTTAATTTTAAACAATTACACATTTTAAACAATCAATGCTAACATAGCGATACAAGGGAAACAGGGCTGGGGATTGAAACAGATATCCTGCAGATAGAGTGAGCACTTGTTGACAATAATGGCCTAGACCTCTTGACAGAGGCAGGACACACTAACAACAGGGGGCTGCAGAAAATGTGAAAAATATGATATTCCTATCCTAACACACTAGTAGAGCACACTTTATTAAAGGATGAACTATCTAAATTCCATGTATCTGGGGGAATGTGGACTACGCGTTTTAGAAGGCAGTTCAGCTGGAATGTTGTGCAGAAGTCCAAGAGTAGAGATAAAATAGCCACCTCTTGGGCAGCATGTGGTTTAAGGCAATGTTTAAGACAAAAACACCAATGGTCATGTAGCTTGAAAAGATAGGTAATGGTTCTTATATTGAAATAGAAGGGACAAAAAGCTACTTCAGGTGGTAGCTCAAATTACCGTGTCGCCATTGTCACCGACTTGAGCTAATCAAAACCATCTTCTGACAAGTAGCCCTATAAAGCTCACCATCATGTTTACAGTTATTTTAACAGTTCCACTGGGTCTAGAACCTGAGCCAACTGACAAGTACCTTCCCAAATAACATAGTTCCTCTTCCACAGATGGAGTTTGAGACAAATGTCCACTGTTAGTTAGCTTCTTCTGCTCACAGTGATCCATGTGTCATCTTTAGGCGTGGACACCAGCTCAGATCTGGCCTCTACCACCTGTCCCTTCACCTGATGCAGCTTCAGTTGGCGCACCACAGTGCTGAGGAGGACAATGGCCACTGGGTATGCAAACCTGAAAGGTGGAGAAATGTTGTTGTATAAAAAGTTAGTAACAAGCCCACATAGTTATTCTTTGCCTGGTAGTGACAATGGTGGTTAATTTCAAGTGCACACCACTATCCTTTCTCGTGCCCATTACCTCAGTTCAGGACAGGCCTGGTTCCCTGAGAATCCAAGCAGAGAGAAGCTTTTCCTGGCTGAATCATCTGCGAATCGGTCTGGGTCAAACCTGAATGGACAAGGCGTAAGAATTCAAAATTAGTACCAAAAAACCCCAGCAAAAATGGCCTCTATAGGTGGCAAAAGGTTCCAACGAAAATACATATGAACAGACTTGTAGGGACGGCTCCAGGTGTCTGCATCCTGTAGGACTACCCCAAGGGCATAGATCACCAGTGTCTGAAAATAAAACATAGGAATACAGTGTTTTCATTATTAACTTTAAAAATCAAAATTCTGTTAATTTTAAATCCACAAGCACTTGCTGGCTGTGACAGTGAGATGTGGATAATAAAGGGACTAAGTTGGGAAGAGGAGAACCAAGGCCCAACCGACTGCAGTCCATATACAGGGGATGGATGTGGAAATGGTTGGGTCATACAGGTTCCTGGGAGTCCATATGGACAACAGGCTACAATGGGCTGGTAACACCGGGGCTCTGTACAAAAAGGGCCAGAGCCGACTCTACTTTCTAAACTACTGCACACTTTCTACCAGTCTGTGGTCTGTGGCCAGTGCCATCTTTTTTGCAGTGGTGTGCTGGGGCGCCAACATAAAGGCCGGTGATGCTTCTCGGGTAAATAAGCTGATCAGGAAGGCTAGCTCTGTTCTGGGGATTAGCCTTGACACTCTAGAGGAGGTGGCGGAGAGACGGATCCTGGCCAAACTGCTGGTGATCACGGACAACGTCACCCACCCTCTTCATGCCATGGTTATGATGCAGAGGAGCACTTTCAGTCACAGACTGATCCCACCACGGTGTGCCAGAGAGCGCTATCGGAGGTCCTTCCTGCCGGCGGCTATTAGACTATTTAATGCCTCACCAGGGTGCCGTGCCGTCAGCAACATAGACCTGGAACTATTGAGGTGTTAAGACCTAGTTTTACAATTATGCATCCATCCGTGAGTAACTCTGGCTGTAATCATTCATTCACTCAGGACTTATTCATTCAGGACTGTATTTACATATTCATGTACAGTTGTTATATCATATCATGTGCAATTTTGTAATTCTTGGACTGAACTTACGTAGTCATTCACTCATGAATGCATATTAGTTGTATCTTTTTTCATTGCTTTTAGTATATTGAATGTGCAATACCTGCATTTATCTGTAATTAAACCCTGCACTAAGGACTGTACTTTAGGGGAATTATTATTATTACCCTAAATTATATCATATGCACATTTAGCTATTTAAGTATCTCTTCCTGTCATTTACCTGTACAGTTAATGTAACCATGCAAATATTCAATTACCTGTACATTTAAATGTACATTTACCTGTACAGTTAATTTAACCATGCAAAATATTCACTTACTTGTTCATTTAACCAGACTGTATATTAAGTAAACTGTTATTACCCTCACTTATATCATACGCACATTTAGCTATTTAAGTATTTCTCTGCCATCGACCTATATAGTATAAGTAACCATGCAAATACTCCTCATTTATCTATATCAACTTGCAATATTTTTATATATTTGTTTCACCTAACACTCTATAACAATGTATAGTGTACATATTCAGCCATACTATGCAATGTCCTTTTATAGCTTTTTGCACTCCAGACTTCTTGTATTTTTAGACTTTTTCATACTGCCGCACTATGTATCATGTATCTGTCTTTTGTGTATTTTCGTTCTGGCATTTTGCACCAGCCCTGTATTTTTTCGTAGCTGTTTTTTCATAGCTCCCCTCGGGGAACAAAAAAGTACACATTTTCATCTGTAGTATCTATCTATATCTTTCTATCTAGAATAAGATACCTCTTTAGGAATAATGTGCTGATCGACTTTTCCTTCATTTTCCTGGAGCCGGGCTGCAATGGGCGTCAGTTTGGCTGTCCGCACAGTCTCGTTCAAAACCTGATGGAAGTACCTATAATATAGAATATGCATTTGATCATGCCTATCAAATACATTTCTATAAATATACCTTGAAGACAGGCTGCCATGAGGATAACTGCCCCTTCTGCTGTGACCAACTAGGGTTTGAACCCGGGTGTCATGTGGGCCGTAAGGCTGTTAGCCCCTGTTAGCTTAGGCATTAGCTCAGGAAGCTCACACCAGTCTTCAGGTCTCAGATAAGGTGCTCGTCGTGCTAAAGTGGATCTGAAAGACCTCTGTTACACTGAATCACATCGTTTATGTTACTTGGCTGTCAGACAGAGTCAGAGGTCACCTGAGCTGTGGGATCTTATCCAGAGAAACAGGCTCAGAGCCCAAGACATCCTCCAGCTCCTGATGCAGCTTCTCCTGAACTTCCTCTGACGTGGACAGGAAGTGTACTGCCCAGATGCACACTGGGAAAATATTACAACCAGAGAAACATGAACACTTAGAGAGAGATTTTCTGACAGAATACTGACCAAATGTATGACTTAATTAACTTAGAAAGAATTGACGATTGGATACACCATAAAAGCTCCAAGTTATTATGACGTAGATAGGCAACTAGTCATAATCTATTTATTACTAATACTCACAATTAGCTGTGATGATACAACCTGCCAGTGTGAATACCATGCTGTCCTCCATTACCTACAAAAGAGGAACCATGAAAACAATCATTCATTAAAACAGTTTTATTTTCATCAAAAAATGTGGATAACAGCAATATGATGCTCTATGCTCTGCCTCAACTAGTCTGTTCTCCTTATAATCAAAGAATCTGTGCATCACCTGTCTCTCTGTGAGGTTGGACTGGAGAAGAGTGTCTACAAACGCTGTCTGGCTCCCTTGTCCTTTCCTCTCTTTAGCCACAGACATCAGCACTTTTTCCATTTCTGCCAGCGCTGTAAACAAACATAATGTACTTAGCAACTTAGCATGGGGACAGAGAATTTATAAACATTGGGGAGATACACAGCCATCTCCCCAATGGCATCTCTTTTTATTTCAGACACATTCAGTAAGGAAGTGGAAGTTCTCTTAATGCTGAGATGTACAGGTAACACATATGATCCATAGCAGTGAACTAGTTCTCACTCACCGCTCTCATAATGCTCCTTTCTGCTGGGGCTCTTCTCCATGGAACCGTCCAAATAGCCTTTTCCGATCTCCGACCAGATCTGACAAGTCAAAGGGAATTATCAGTGAAAACCTGCAAACACAGGTCGTAATTGGCATATTTTCACCAGAAACTGTGACTTTAAACGTGACTGTTCACTCACTGCCTCATGGTTCTTTCGGAAGCCAATGACTTCAGCATCATTCCGGAAGCGGTCACCCAGAGCAAGTTGAGTGACAGCCTTCATGGCCAATCCTAGCAGATGGGCACAGAGGGGCATGTGCTGGTCCTTAGGGAAAGACTGCCACTTCCCCACTAACTCCTCCACCAGCTAGAACAGGACAAAAGGGGGATGGAGGGAGGGAGAGAGAGTGTGTCAATGAACTATAAGCACAAAAAGCTTTTGAAGTAAATAAATACTAATGGAGAAATAAGAAAGTATTGCAGAATGTTACAGCCAAATATATTTTTTAAAAACAGCTAAATGAGCCATTGTGCAAAAGGCAAACCTTCAGCAGCAGGGGAAAGTTTTTCTCCAGGGTGTTGTTGACGGCACTCTCATACAACTTCTTCCTCATTACAGCCTCTGTGGCCCCTCCACCCATTCCTGACTGGTACCCTAGCAACGACTTCAGCATCGTCTCAAAAGAGTCAGCTACAAGTAAGGGGGGGAAGATGTCACAGTGGAAAACATGTTACTGTTTCTTAATTTCAAGACAACACTGTATAAGTATAAAGGAAATCACCTGCATCTGTTTCAATGTCTATCTATCTATACCTGCATTCCACTTAGAATGGTGCAATCTATTAAGCATTCATTTTAAGTGGTATGTTAGTAGGGACAGAGCACCTGTTTCCCTTTCCCCCAATAGTTTCCCTCCCTCACTCCCCAATACTCACTAGTCCTGTTAGGGTTGATGTGCTGCCGTAACTGTTCCACTGAACCCAGGCTGACCACAGGGCGTCCTCCAAACCAGAAGGATGCCACAGGACCAAACTGTCCATGTAGACTAGCAAGGAACTCATGCAGACTGCCTCGGTTCACTATGTCTTGTAGATTTCCATCCCTAGAGTAAGAGAATGACATGAATAAACCAATATTAACTTAGGTCAGGCCAGGGCCTGTATTCAGAAAGCTTCTCAGTGTAGGAGTGCCGACCTAGGATCAGTTTAGCCTTATATATGAAGATGAATAGACAGGGGGATCTGATTCTGGATCAGTACTCATACAGAGAAGCTTTATAAAAACAGGCTCAGGTCAAGTATGGTGACCTTACCTGAGTGCTAAAGAGAGACAGAACTCAGAAAGTCATAAAACATATCTGGTCGTAGGCTACTCACTTCTCTTCTGTAGGGTTGAGACCTGGGATACCAGAAGCACGTCTTGATGACTTGATAACAAATTAATCAAGCATGTTACTTTCGGTTTCAAGAGAGACATAACATAAATTAAACATGATAAAAAATGCTGTGGGTTTTACATATTCTAAGACCATGGCAGTAACCTCTAAAAACGTGAGCTTTTAAAAAAATAATATGTGTCCACTCCACAGTCCACACCTTTGCCATATGTTCTAGTCAGAGTCAAAACTGCTGAAACATTTGAGTGCTAAAGGTATATGCATAAAATTATACAGGATTTTTTTTCAGTGTAAAACTGTGCACAAAGTTAGCAACTTACAAGTAGCTAGTAATGACATATATACAATGTGGCAAATATTGGCTAATATAAGCACAGGCATTGACTTACTGGATACAAATAGAGGACTGCGCCGAACAGAATGATGACAAAAGTCACTGCAAATATCGCAAAGTCCAGCATGTTTGCTGGTGTTACTCAAAAAACCGTTAAGATAGATAGCTAAAGAAAGACTACATACGGCATAGCTACCACGTCTACGGCAGCATCATCATCACTCCGTGTTCTACTGCAAAGCCTGCACACGGTCAGTGAGGCCAGAGCAATGCATCTCAGAGCGCATGGATAACTCAGAACGCACAGAAGCGGAACAAATCGAACTAAAAAAGGTTACTAGCATCTGAAGTAATTGATCTGGCATAGCACAATTGGTCAAATTAATTAAACTGATTTTCACCTATCCAGATAACTTAGTGATTAGACCTAGGAAGGGAGGGATCAAAGGTGCATCAAATAATAATAATCGAACAGCACACTTATATTTTGGGCAATGACAAAAGTGGAGGTGGATCATAAGTAGTGCTAATAAAGAAAGACAGGCGATTAGATGTAGTATCTTAATATGATCACCTGTTGCAGGACAACACTTGTAGTGTATTTGAGGTTTAAAAAGGCTTCTGAAGGTTGTAATTTTTCCACTTTGACATTTCAGAACCTTACAAAAATGTAGATTCATTATAATACACATAATTCACATGTATTGTTGCTGCAGGAATATATTCCTGCTGTAGCAAACTGACTCAAAGTAAGCCAGTTAATATACACTACATGACCTAAACGCGTTCTCTGGCGTGATCAATCACGTTTCACCATCTGGCAGTCAGACGCCAGGAGAACGCCAGCTGCCCTAATGCATAGTGCCATCTGTAAAGTTTGGTGGAGGAGATATAATGGTCTGGGACTGTTTTTCATGGTTTGGGCTAGGCCCCTTTGTTCCAGTGAAGGAAACTATGAACCCTACAGCATATAATTATGTGCTTCCAGATTTGTGGCAACAGTTTGGGGAAGGTTTTAGAAATATCTTTGGAAATAGCTACGACATACCTCATACATACAACGCATCTAAAAAACGAATGGTTTTGATCACTTGGAAAGGAAGCTTCTCCTCTCCTCCATGCTGTTCTGTTCATAAAAGGATTACTAACTTTACCCTATATCTACTTGTGAATAAAGTTGAATCCCCCTGTCCTACAATTAATGTTTTATGACAATATTTATTTACAATTTCAGTTACTGTCCATAACTGTCGGTTACACGACTATACGATAATTGTGCCAGCCCTAGTTCCAGTGCAACAAATCTGACTTAATGGTGTGGTAATAGTCTGGTTTAATGGTTTGGTAATAGTCTGGTTTAATGGTGTGGTAATAGTCTGGTTTAATGGTGTGGTAATAGTCAGGTTTATTGGTGTGGTAATAGTCAGGTTTAATGGTGTGGTAATAGTCAATTTTATTGGTGTGGTAATAGTCTGGTTTAATGGTGTGGTAATAGTCTGGTTTAATGGTGTGGTAATAGTCAGGTTTATTGGTGTGGTAATAGTCTGGTAGTCTGGTTTAATGGTGTGGTAATAGTCTGGTTTAATGGTTTGGTAATAGTCTGGTTTAATGGTGTGGTATACAGTGCCTTCAGAATGTATTCACACCCCTTGACTTTTTCCACATTTTGTTGTGTTACAGCCTGCATTTAAAATGTATTACATGTTGATGTCTCTGGCCTGCACACAATAGCCTATAATGTCAAAGTGGAATTATGTTTTTCGAAATGTTTACTAATTAAAAATGAAAAGCTTAAATGTCTTGAGTATTTAACCCTTTTGTTATGGCAAGCCTAAATAAGTTCAGGAGTAAAACTTAGCTTAATAAATCACATAATAATTTGCATGAACTCGGTGTGCAATAAGTGTTTAACATGATTTTTGAATGACTACCTCTGTATCCCACACAACTATCTGTAAGGTCCCTCTGTCAAGCAGTGAATTTCAAACACAGATTCAATCACAAAGATCAGGGAGGTTTTCCAATGACTCGCAAAGAAGGGCACCATTTGGTAGAATATCCCTTTGCACATGGTGAAGTTATTAATTATACTTTGGATGGTGTATCAATACACCCAGTCACAATAACAATGCAGGTGTCACGACTCCATCCGAAGTTGCCTCACCCCCTTGTTCGGGCATGCTTCGGCGATCGTCGTCACCGGCTTTCTAGCCACTGCCACTACCTCCTTCATTATCCATTAGTCTTGTCTTGACGCACAACTGGTTCTCATTTCCCCCCAATTACTTCATGTATATATGTTCCCTCATGTCCTTGTCGGTTATTGTTTATTTGTGATTGTGTATTTACAGAGTGTGTGTCTAGGCTATGCCTAGTTATTTGTACACCTTTCGTGATTACTGGAACAGTTATATTTTGTCTGTTCAGTTGAGAATTACCTCTTTGGTATTAAATTCCTGCGCCTGGCTCTCCATTATATATCCACCGTCACAGCAGGCGTCCTTACTCCTTACTAACTCAGTTGCCAGAGTGGAAGGAAACCTCTCAGAGATTTCACCATGAGGCCAATTGTGACTTTTAAACAGTTACAGTGTTTAATGGCTGTGCTAGAAAACCGACGATGGATCAACATTGTAGTTACTCCACAATACTAACCTAATTGACAGAATAGAAGGAAGCCTGTACAGAATACAAATATTCCAAAACATTCATCCTGTTTGCAACAACGCACTAAAGTAATACTGCAAAAAATGTGGCAAAGCAATTAACTTTTGTCCTGAATACAAAGTGTTAGGTTTGGGGCAAATCCAATACAACACATTACTGAGCACCACTCTTCATATTTTCAAGCATAGTGGTGGCAGCATCATGTTATGGGTATGCATGTAATCATTAAAGACTGTGGAGTTTTTCCGGATAAAAAAATAAACGGAATGGGCACAGGGAGAAAAACCTAGTCCAGTCTGCTTTCCACCAGACACTGGGCCAAAATATACACTGGAGTTGCTTACCAAGAAGACTGTGAATGTTCAGAGTGGCCGAGTGACAGTTTTGACTAGTGAATACTTTCTGAAGGCACTGTACTTAATGGTGTGGTATACAGTATAACAAGGCAAGACACAGCCTTGCTGTTTCAGGTCAATACACTAGAAATGGTATGTTTGGTTTAAAGTCCCCAAAATGATATAGAAGCATCTCAGTGGGATACAATTCTTATTATTTCCAATGGTAATCAATACATTTGACAAAACAAGCACGCATTCGGGTCATACAAAAATAAACTGATTATTACCACAAATAATGTGTACATTTTGTGTTGGCTGATAAAATACAGTACAAAAATAGATGTGCAAGCTAAAATGGAAAACGATTCTTCAAGTAGACATTTCTGATTTCTCCTCTGGTCTCAAGGACTCGATCTCCATAGCCATTAGGAACCCTGTTTTGGAGATAGATGGAGAGAGAATGGAAGCCCATGTTATTTCTAAAGGCAACTGACAAACAAAGCTGATCATCACTTTTATACACATGAAAAAGGAAAACACACATCTCCGAAGGGCCTTTAACATGAGCGTCATTCAGTAAGGTTGTTGAGTCAAATTGCTGTGGTCCGTCTGAGGTGCTTTGTCCCTTCTAGTAATTCTATTTCTATGGTGTATACAACTTCAGTGTGGTGTATAGAAAACACTATAAACTGGGTGGTTCGAGCTCTGAATGCTGATTGGCTGACAGTCGTATACCACAGGTATGACAAAACATGTATTTTTACTGCTCTAATTACATTAGTAACCAGTTTATAATAGCAATAAGGCACCTCAGGGGTTTGTGGTATATGGCCAAGAAAAGCCCTTAGCCGTGGTATATTGGCCATATACCACACCCCCTTGTCCCTTATTGCTTAATTAAACAATATACAGTATCAGTCAATGAGTTGGGCATACCTACTCATTCAAGGGTTTTTCTTTATTTTTACTATTTTCTACATTTTAGAATAATAGTGAAGAAATGAAAACTATGAAATAACACATGTTATATTTGAGATTCTTCAAAGTAGCCACCCCTTGCCTTGATGACAGCTTTGCACACTCTTGGCATGCTCTCAACCAGCTTCATGAGGTAGTCACCTGGAATACATATCAATTAACAGGTGTGGCTTGTTAAAAGTTAACTTGTGGAATTTCTTTCCTTCTTAATGCATTTGAGCCAATCAGTGGTGTTGTGACATGGTAGGGGTGGTATACAGAAGATAGCCCTACTTGGAAAAAGACCAAGTCCAAATAATAAGCAAAGAGAAACAACAGTCCACCATTAATTTAAGACATGAAGGTCAGTCAATCCGGAAAATTCTCAACTCAACATAAACTGTTCAGAGGAAACTGCATGAATCAGGCCTTCATGGTCGAATTGCTGCAAAGAAACCACTACTAAATGACACCAATAATAAGAAGAGACTTGCTTGGGCCAAGAAACGCGCGCAATGGACATTAGACCGGTGGAAATCTGTCCTTTGGTCTGAATAGTAATAATTTGAGATTTTTGGTTCCAACCGCCGTGTCTTTGTGAGACGCAGAGTAGGTGAACGGATGATCTCTGCATTTGTGGTTCCCACTGTGAAGCATTGAGGAGGAGGTGTGATGGTGTGGGGGTGCTTTGCTGGTGACACTGTCTGTGATTTATTTAGAATTCAAGGCGCACTTAACCAACATGTCTATCACAGCATTCTGCAGCGATACGCCATCCCATCTGGTTTGTGATTAGTGGGACTATCATTTGTTTTACAACAGGACAATGACCCAACACACCTCCAGGCTGTGTAAGGGCTATTTGACCAAGAAGGAGAGTGATGGAGTGCTGCATCAGATGACCTGGCCTCCACAATCACCCAACCTCAACCCAATTGAGATGGTTTGGGATGAGTTAGACCGCAGAGTGAAGGATAAGCAGCCAACAAGTACTCAGCATATGTGGGAATTCCTTCAAGACTGCTGAAAAAACATTCCAGGTGAAGCTGGTTGAGAGAATGCCAAGCGTGTGCAAAGCTGTCATTAGGGAAAAGGGTGCTGCTTTGATTTGTTTAACACTTTTTTGGTCACTACATGATTCCATATATGTTATTTCATAGTTTTGATGTCTTCACTATTATTCTACAATGTAGAAAATTGTAAAAAATAAAGAAAAACCCTTGAATTAGTAGGTGTGTCCAAACTTTTGACTGGTACTGTACATAGATAGGTATTGAGACTGTGGTAACATATAGGACTGAGCATGCCAACAATGTCTGTCACAATTTATGTACGTCTGAGCAGGTGTTGTTGTTTTAGTCTCATCTTTCGTCTCTGTTTATTGTGACTGTTGTGCATTAAGTCTTTGCCAACGTCATGTCCATTTTTTTTTGTCTGTGGAAATGTTAAGTTGCTGTTTAATTAAATCTACAAAAACTAAATAAAGGAACTTCAGCCTCACCTTCGGTGTAGTCCATCTCAGGCCTAGTGGAGATAAAGATCCAAGCCATCCCCACCAGCACAGCCACCACCAGGTTCACTATGATCCACGGGTTCAGGATCTGATGCTCTGACCCAGGAGGCCTGGAGAGGGGAGGGGGTGTAAAAGTCACAATGCGTTTTTTTTGTTTGTTTGGCAGAGGAACTGAAGAAAAGGGGATTCTCTTCTCTCCGACTCCAACAGTGATACTGCTGAGTAGGATAATCAATATACAAGAACTAACTCAGAACTCTATGTTAATATCAAGATAATAAGAACACCGTTAGTTAGCACACCATAAGGTCCCGTTAGCGCTGGGGTAGAGGTTGATGCGGTCACTGGTCATCTGCTGGCTGAGAGAGAGGACCAGAGCTGAGAAGTACACTGCAGGAGGACAGGGAAAGTTACTTCAGTCAAATGACTATTCGCCAAGGCCGGAGAGACGAAGTGCTTACAGGTTAGCTCTGTCTGTCCAGATTTAATCGAGTAACATACTGTAAAGATGTTTTCACTCACAGAAAGAGGCTAGAGCAACCGGGTCCAGGGTGACAAGCTCTCTCATGGCCATGGTGCCTTTGGCCAGATTCACCCTGAAACGGAAAAAGAATGAGTCTCTTTCCACAAAGACACGCAGGAGGGACGCGACACACTGGGGTTGGCCTTTGATGTAAAAGGTGTAAGCCTGTAGCTAGAGCAAGATGTGTGTGTGTGTGTGTTTGTGAGGAACAGAACAACAGTGATTTGTATACATACATACAAAAACACATTCTAGCTTTAGCCACAGGCTTCCCATATTTTCACAACAATGGCCGCATTTATTTTGGGCCGGACCCCAGTGTGCCACACAGACACCAACCCTCTCTCCCCCCTCCTTACCTGTCAAAGGCTGACACGGTGCTTATAGTCAGTAGCAGGTAGAAGAGAGACTGTGCAGGGTAGGCCAGGCTGTTGTACTGCTGCAGTAGGTTAGGTAGAGTAGTGAGGTGCTTTCCTGCCAGGGCATAGATCACTATGATGTTCCACACTGCATAGCCTGCTAGGAAGCCGTGGCAGAACAGCCCAATCACCCTGTATATTGGAGAGATAGAGACGTGAGATAGAGGGAGGATTCACACACACAGTCTTTCAAACAGACACATGCACACACACAGACACCTGTGACTCACCTGAAGCCACCATGTACCCTAACAGACACATCCTTGGTGGTCCACATCTGCTGAATGTCCATGAAGTTGTCCACCTGATCGCTGGACTTCGGTCTGTCTGACCGATCGGCCGCTTGAAACCTCTCTGAAAGTTAAACAACACATCATTATCCAACATCGAAGACAGGACACACAAGGATGTCCAAATAATTCATATAAGGCCACATTTTTGGGACACAGAAACAAGACTACTCCTCGACCAAGTAACGCTTCCAATAGTTTTCCATTGTTATTGCTTTATTGTCCAGGACTAAGTTAATGCATCAGTGTCCTGGAAACCAGCCCATATTCTTAAACTCTACCATGTAGAGCTAACATAAAAAGAACAGAAGAGAGGCGGACACTCACTGCTCCTCTCTACAAACACCTTCCCCACTGGCTGGCTCTGTCCCAGGGGAGCAGAGAACAGGGAATGCTGGGGGATGGGTGGCTGAGCGTCTGTGATGATGTCATCATCCTCTACATCAAGCTCGTTGACGTACTGCGTCTCTGACACTTTCGACTTCCTTGGGAGTGACCACGAAGGAAGGAAGAAACTGAGCTCAGCTTATAAAAGCAAAGGATCTATTATAATAGAACCATATAAGTGAAAACCTACCACACATTTGACTCTACTTTCAACATCATAGATAGGCCATATTATAGTGTCTCTTACTTCTTCCTCTTGGGTTTTTTGATCACTTCTTCCCCTGCCTCGGCTGTGTTCTGGACCAATCCATCCCCATTCACCAGGTCAGCCTGGTCATCCTCCATGTCTGAGACACAAACAAGCCAACGAACAACGCTCCACATGTAACCTGATACATTTCACAAATACAGTAAATACAATGAATGTATTGAATATAAGTGGAATATATTCGTAACCATGCAGAAGTGCTAGAAGAGCTAATACACAGACAAGATCATGTTTGAGTTAAAATGTAGGAAGACTAGGTACATATGGTTCCTCTGAGGCATATTGTTTACCTATAGTCATGCATGTTGTTTACCTACATTCAGGCATGTTGTTTACCTATAGTCAGGCATGTTGTTCACCTATAGTCATGCATGTTGTTTACCTACATTCAGGCATGTTGTTTACCTATAGTCAGGCATGTTGTTCACCTATAGTCAGGCATGTTGTTTACCTATAGTCAGGCATGTTGTTTACCTATAGTCAGGCATGTTGTTTACCTATAGGTAGGCATGTTGTTTACCTATAGTCAGGCATGTTGTTTACCTATAGGTAGGCATGTTGTTTACCTATAGGTAGGCATGTTGTTTACCTATAGTCAGGCATGTTGTTCACCTATAGTCAGGCATGTTGTTCACCTATAGTCAGGCATGTTGTTTACCTATAGTCAGGCATGTTGTTTACCTATAGTCAGGCATGTTGTTCACCTATAGTCAGGCATGTTGTTCACCTATAGTCAGGCATGTTGTTTACCTATAGTCAGGCATGTTGTTAACCTATAGTCAGGCATGTTGTTTACCTATAGTCAGGCATGTTGTTAACCTATAGTCAGGCATGTTGTTTACCTATAGTCAGGCATGTTGTTTACCTATAGTCAGGCATGTTGTTAACCTATAGTCAGGCATGTTGTTAACCTATAGTCAGGCATGTTGTTTACCTACAGTCAGGCATGTTGTTTACCTATAGTCAGGCATGTTGGGCATGTTGTTTACCTATAGTCAGGCATGTTGTTTACCTATAGTCAGGCATGTTGTTCACCTATAGTCAGGCATGTTGTTTACCTATAGTCAGGCATGTTGTTAACCTATAGTCAGGCATGTTGTTTACCTATAGTCAGGCATGTTGTTAACCTATAGTCAGGCATGTTGTTTACCTATAGTCAGGCATGTTGTTTACCTATAGTCAGGCATGTTGTTAACCTATAGTCAGGCATGTTGTTAACCTATAGTCAGGCATGTTGTTTACCTACAGTCAGGCATGTTGTTTACCTATAGTCAGGCATGTTGGGCATGTTGTTTACCTATAGTCAGGCATGTTGTTTACCTATAGTCAGGCATGTTGTTAACCTATAGTCAGGCATGTTGTTTACCTACAGTCAGGCATGTTGTTTACCTACAGTCAGGCATGTTGTTTACCTATAGTCAGGCATGTTGTTTACCTATAGTCAGGCATGTTGGGCATGTTGTTTACCTATAGTCAGGCCTGTTGTTTACCTATAGTCAGGCATGTTGGGCATGTTGTTTACCTATAGTCAGGCATGTTGTTTACCTATAGTCAGGCATGTTGTTTACCTATAGTCAGGCATGTTGTTTACCTATAGTCGCTGCCTTTTTCTTCTTCTTCCTTCTCTGTGGTGCAGCTTCCTGCGACTCGGGGGTCAGGGGCTGGATGACCTCAGATGACCTGCGACTGCTGGACTGCATTTGGGACATCTCCATCTTTGGGTCTGCTGCACATACAAACAACACAACTCTCTTATTATATACTTGAGCTGTACTTACTATGTGGTTCAAGTCATTAATAGTACTTTAACAGTATATATATTATAATTTGACAGTGGAATGCAAGCTTTTGATAGCTTGAAACTTAAAGGCAAAAGTGCCTCCAAAATGCCAAACTCTGGAACAATGCTGTTGACCAGCAGTTCAACAGAAGGAGCTCCCGAGAACTTTTCCTTGGAACTATTCCTTTTCCACCCACCCTCTGGGCTTTCAAAACCATCCACCTGACTCTTTGACTTCTTCCTCTTGCTTTTAGGGACCGGCATCTCGTCTACATAGGAGACAAAACAGATTAAGTAAACTATATCCAAGCCAGCAGCGTCACCTAAATTCAATAGTTAAATTATCTATTATAACGTCCATCTAAAGGCCACTCACCACCTGTGTCTTGACTTCATGCAGTTGTTCAAATGCCATTCATAAAAAGGGAAAGAGAGAGTGTGAGAGAGAGATATTCTAATGGGATAAATGAGTTGAAACAGTATCACAACAGCATAAGGTGGCTAGACTCACCTTGACATTGGGGGCAGGGCACGCTGTCCACGCTGAAGAGGACAACCAGGAAGAAGAGAATGAGGCTTGGCCAACATCTTACATAACACACCTTAATGTTTACTTCATATACTTCATTATTTCCATACATGCCAAGAGAGTACAAGGCGTTCTCCAAAAATTGCTTTCAAATTAGATAACAATCCAAGTCACAAACAATACATTTCTCTAATTGATCTCAATGATAAAATCCTCCAAAACTCAACAACCTGGATTCAGCAAAAAGAGTCCTTTTCGTACAAAGAGAAGATCCAGCAGCACCAGGGCCAGGTTTCCCAAAACTAGGCCCAGGACTGTGTATGAGAGAGAACTTACCGTGAGTTGTTTTCTCATCATTCCATCCAAGAATCAGGAAGGGCTCTGAGGATATTCCTGTGCCACAGCCTTGGTGACGCTGCCTAATCCTGGGCTAAATCTGCAGTATGCATCTGCCAAGGTACTGGATTACCAACCAATCAAGGCATAGATCAGATCAGACTATTCCGACCTATGGAATTTGACGCCTTGAGGTATAAAGTGAATAAGACGCTCAACGAAAGTAGCCTAGACTAAACTACAACACATTTATTGATGTAATAATTTGGTGTAAGAACAATGATGATATTTTTATTTCCCTCTCATAGTGGGCCACTGTTTTGAAGTGTCATAAGCTACATCCACCTCTTCATGATGCTGTTGACCTTTGCCCCTAATGCTGTATGGTTCGGCAGCAAGGTCCCCATCACACCCTCTCTGCTTTGTTGTTGCTGTGCCCTCTGCAGGTCGCTGATCAGGTTGCTGAGTGCAGACACCAGAGAGATCTATGGGAACTGGTTGTCTGGGAGCAGTCTATTGACTGGCCTTGTGCTCATAGGCTACCAATGTGCTGCATACTAGCTAGTTACAAGTCGAAATACACTTAAGATTTATGATATGGATGGTCGTGTAAGTGTAGTGTACCTGTGGGAGAGGCGGGAGGTCCCTCCGTCGCGTGCTCTGTGCATAAATAAATATAGAGATTGAAAACATAAATTGCGCACACACTGGAATAGGCCAAAATTCACTAGTAATAACGAATTTATAGATATATAGTTAACATTATAGCTAACTAAGATATAGCTAAATTATAACTAGCTAGTCAGCTAAATTAGCTCGCTAGCATTCTATCTAGCCAAACTTGCGAGCTACATACCTGGAATCCTCCTGTGTCCATTTCTGCGGGATACCCCTTTAAAACAGAACCCCGAGAAGAACGTGTTAGTTCGCTACCTAACTGTTAGCTGTTTAAAGTCTTGGGCTTGTAAAGTCTGCATTTTGGTTGCCACGCTGTTGTTTTACCGACCACTTTGTTTACTCTCGTTGCCTTGCCTTTACAGTGATTTTTAGCTGAGAACACAAAAAGGAACTTCCGGTTTTCAGAATAAAAGCCTTCTGTCTTCTGCACATGTTGACACAGAAAGCCACACAAACACATATTCAAAAACACGTGTTCACTCACAAAATTGTATTTTTTAAAATTAGTAACAGTATACATCACATCTTTTAGCATTATTCCACATCCCATTATGTTACACTATAAATATTATATATAATAATAGCCTTTAATTACACCCTGTACTGAAGGTATCCTTCAGTATTATGACAACATTGTGTTCAATGTTGAGCACACAACCACTTACTTGCTCACCTTCCTACTGAAACACTGTACAAATCTAGAGCACTTGCATATACGTTCTTTGGCATTAACATTCATTTTATTAAATACAATAAAAACATTAAGAAAATACACAAATTCAGCTTGGACAATTATTTGCTCTAATTGTAAACGAAAGATAAGAGGTTGACCTACAACCTCTCATAGCATGCCTATCTAGCACATCAATACATGATCATAGCCTTGAATATGTAAATTATTCAACAACAGATTCAAGCAGACACGAGGACAGAAATCTGTTTGAGTCTATCAAACTCACACTAAACAAAACAAAACAATAGATCCAATCCAAAACAAATTCCACTGGAGAGCAGAGGGTATATTCAGAAGTAGCAGCAAAAGGTGACAGCCACTCCTCATCCATGTTGTCCTCCATTCCCTCTTTTACGACGCCCTCCATCTGTTTGTTATCCTTTCATGTCCTCCCCTCCTTTTTTCCTCCTCTCCTCTTCTCCCCTCCTTTCTCATTAGAACTCCTCTGTGGGTCGTATCCAGTTGGCAGGAACCCACTGTGGCTCGTCCTGAGCCCTCATCACAGCCCTCAGTAGCTGAACACAGGAGTCTTGCAGCCCGTCGTTCACCATCACATAGTCAAATAACTGGCAGTAGTGAGACTCCATCTTTCTGGCTGCCTCCTCCATCTCCTGGAAGTCTTCCTCCTGTTGGGAACAGAATAACATGACAGATGGTCACCATCTTAACTATGGCATGATGGTCAGTATTTCAACCATTTGATCACCATAGGGATGGCGTATTATTACCAGGTCTCTCTGGAAAAAGTGGTTCAAACCGTGACAGACTTCCTGGTCAATAAAAAAGGAGGAATGATAATAAAACCATAAGAGTGCTTACTTTGAAAGGTCTGTTGACAAAGTAATTGGTGGTGATCTGAGCGTCCTTTCTGGTCTCCCTCATGCGTTCTGTGGTGGGCGGCTTCACATAGATGATGTAGGCCTTGAGCTCATGTGTCCTCACTGACTGGATGGCCTAAAAGGGGACAGTTATCATACTTGGGTCAATTGAGAAGTAATTCTCATTTACAATGAAGATCTGGCCAAGATGCAACGGAGGTAAACACAGAGCTAACTCCACAATAGGTCCAAGTCAATGATGAAGCCCCACTGAGAAGAACCCCAGCGGGACTCACATGAGGCTCGATGTCGATGACACAGATCCTTCCACTGTTCAAAACATCCTTCACAGCATCAAGACTAGTGCCGTAGAAATTACCTTTGTACTCCCCATATTCCAGAAACCTGGTTTAAAACAAAACAAAACACACAAACACAAAACTCTGGCTTATAATCAGGTGGTCCACATCAATGTTATTAACTTACTTAATCCTCTTTGTCCCCATTAGGACATAAGGCCACGAGTCACAGTTGATTTAACGAGATGTGTTTGTGAGAGGAAAGTGAGCAGCTGTTATTCAGTGAGTACCTACCTGTTGTTGTAAACCATGTTCTCAAATAGTTCTCTGCTGATAAAGTGATACTCTTTACCAGACTCCTCATAGCTCTTAGCGGCTCGAGTCGTGTCTGGATGAAGAAGAAAATAGATTTCAGATGACATCATAGGAAGACAAGACGTCATATTAGACATCATAGGGCGACATCAAATAAGACATTGATTGTATCCATGTCAACAACGAAAGAATGTCATATAGACTGACAGGTTCACAGAGGTTAGGTGGTGTACTTACGAGGCACTGCCCCTTGAAAGGTCACTGGGTTGATTTCGATTAACCGTTTGCGAAGTTCGTTCACTCCAACGCCAGAGGGACCTGAGAGAGAACACACGTGAGGTCTCTCATGTCATCACACATGCATTCTGTGTCAACACAAGTAGAGACACACTGCCCATGTACAAAAACAGTAGCACAACATAAGTCATACTGTCTCTGCATTATAGGCTGCAGAACCATATACAAGCTAGTATGTATTCATGCCAGTCAATAATTATCTTAATCTTGTGCCAATCTATTTACGTAGCTGTTTAGTGCCATAATGGTGTCTTACCCACGAGGGCAACCAAGCGGTTTTTGTCCTGTAGGTTGCGCTGGTAACGTACCACCTCTTCGTATGGGTTGTTGAGGGCACTGTAGCAGTTGCTGGGGCAGCGGGTGTAGCAGGACTGCTGACTGGAGCCTGTAGTTAGGGACTGCCGCCGACACAGACGCAGGCTACGTCTAAACCCAGTTAGATAGATCCCCTCGATGTTAGTGCTGAACTCACCCTCCTCTAGAAGCAGGGGAACAGGGAAGGAGAGAGCATGGTAATGGGATGAATGTGTATGTCACTAGACAGGGTGTTAGAGTTTATTCTAATTTAGATCAAAGGAGAGCTCAGTAGAGTCTGTGTTTGTGCTTAACCTTACCTAAAAAGGTCATGCTCACCTGCTCTTAGCTCCTCTTACATTCCAAATTGCAATTCAGAAATGGTTAAAGAAAACAGTGTTATAGTTGAGTGATACTGTATTCTGTATAGAATAGGCTTAATGATTAACTAACTTCAACAAATTACCTACCAGATTCAAAAGCTTCCTCATCTGTTAGAACATAGAAACATCCTTTTTAATAATCCACCAAAGTCATCTTGCAGTAAACAAATGAGTGAAACAATGTGATTTATTGTTAGAGGAAATGAGGGAAATCTTACCAGCTTCAACACACTTTTCATCAATGGATATCTGGACTTCCTCTGAAAAAACAAAGTATGACAGGTCAGTGCAAAGTCAATAATAAAACACACTATTTATACAAAAGTATTTGGACCCCTTCAAATGAGTGGATTTGGCAATTTCAGCCACACCCGTTGCTGACAGGTGTATAAAATCTAGCACACAGCCATGCAATCTCCTTAGACAAACATTAGCAGTAGAATGGCCTTACTGAAGAGCTCAGCGACTTTCAACGTGGAACCGTCATAGGATGCCACATTTCCAACAAGTCAGTTTGTAAACTTTCTGCCCAGTCAACGGTAAGTGCTGTAAATTGTGAAGTGGAAACATCTAGGAGCAACAATGGCTCAGTTGCGAAGTGGTAGGCCACACAAGCTCACAGAACGGGACCTCCTAGTGCTGAAGCGCGTAGCGTGTAAAAATTGTCTGTCCTCTGTTGCAACACTCACTACCGACTTCCAAACTGCCTCTGGAAGAAATGTCAGCACATTTTGAATTGTTCATCAGAAGCTTCATGAAATGTGTTTCCAAGGCTGAGCAGCCGCACACAAGCCTAAGATCACCATCCACAATGCCAAGCGTTGTCTGGAGTGGTGTAAAGCTCGCCGCCATTGGACTCTGGAGCAGTGGAAACGTTCTATGACAAACTAATCTGGGTTTGGCGGATACCAGGAGAATGCTACCTGCTCTGATGTATAGTGCCAACTGTAAAGTTTGGTGGAGGAGGAATAATGGTTTGGGGCTGTTTTTCATGGTTTGGGCTAGGCCCCTTAGTTCCAGTGAAGAAAAATCTTAACGCTACAGCATACATGACGTTCTAGATGATTTTGTGCTTCCAACTTTGTGGCAATAGTTTGGAGAAGTCCCTTTCCTATTTCAGCATGACAATGCCCCCATGCACAAAGCGAAGTCCATACAGTAATTATTGTTCAAGATCGGTGTGGAAGAACCTGACTGGCCTGTACAGAGCCCTGACCTCAACCCCATTGAACACCTTTGGGATGCCGACTGCGAGCCAGGCCTAATCGCCCAACATCAGTGCCCGACCTCACTAATGCTTGTGTCTGAATGGAAGCAAGTCCCCAGAGCAATGTTCCAACATCTAGTGGAAAGCCTTCCCAGAAGAGTGGAGGCTTTTATAGCAGCAAAGGGGGACAAACCTTTGGAAGGAGATGTTCGACGTGCAGGTGTCCACATACTTTTGGTCATGTAGTGTAACAATAACTGCCTCACATTGAGAACTGGCACCATAAAAAGGATCATAGTTCTTACCTTCACTCACAGTGCTCACTTCAGGCAAGCAAAAGGAATACGAGAATTGTAATGTGTTACTGTTATGGTTATACAGTAATAATTGTTACCAGCTGCTTATAATTTAGTCTAAAAGAGCGGAAAAGCCAGATATAAAGATGAGACTGTAATCTACTCACAGGGTTTGATGTAGGTGTGCGGCTGGTAGGGCTGAGACCACCAGAACTCTTTCTGTTTCCTCCTGAGCAGGTTGGTGGAGGGGATAAGGCCAGCGCAGGCTGAGGTGCTGGGTAGTTTCTTGGCCTGCCACCAGAGGGTGTCTGACTGGTCCACGATCTCCAGCAGGTCTCCCTTCTTGAAGTCCATACCTGCCTCGGCGCAGGGGATGGCCGGGTCCTGCTGGGGATTGTAGTCTGCCATGGCACGCACATACAGCTGGGACACCAGGAGACACAGTACAAGAGACAACGACAATGCAATGAAAATATCTCTACTACAACACTGAAGGCAGGAAGTGAACAATAGGTTTCTTGGTAATAGCAACCTCCTATTGTCAAGAGAACGACTTTGGTTTCGGGGCCATTATGGTTCAATCGGTAAACATGCCATTACTCACCATCGTCTGGTTGTTGACTGGTCTATCTGTGATGGGAACCACTTTGAACATGAGGGTTCCTTGAGACTGGGCCTGTGGGTCCAAAGACAGATAAATACCCATGTACATCACTGGTGGATGAAGACCTACTACAGACACCATCTGTGCTGACTGTGTGAAATGTGTGGATGTTTGGGCAGCCAAGCAGTTCTGCTGGTAGACTCACCAGTATCTCAATGACCTGCTCAGGCTCCAAGCCATCCACTGAGTAACCATTCACCTCCGTGATCCTGTCCCCTGCATGCAGCAGTCCTAGAGAGAGAGAGGGAGGGGGGCACAAATGAAAAGGAAGAAACCGATTACATACACACACAGAGAGACAAAGAGAGACAGAGAGAGGGGGGGGGGCACAAATGAAAAGGAAGAAACCGATTACATACACACACAGAGAGACAGAGAGAGACAGAGAGGGATGGGGGACACAAATGAAAAGGAAGAAACCTATTACACACACACACACAGAGAGAGAGAAAGAGAAAGAGAAAGAGAAAGAAAGAGACAGAGAGAGGGGATCTCACCACTGCGGTCCGCCAGTCCTCCATGGATCACCCGTGCCACAAAGATCTCCCCTGTTGTCCCATTTCGCTTTATCGTGGCTCCCTAAGAGAGAGACAGATGGGGGACATGAACCCAGGGTTAAAACCTTCTCCAGTAGCTCTCACAGGTAGGTAGGTAGGTAGGTAGGTAGGTAGGTAGGTAGGTAGGTAGGTAGGTAGGTAGGTAGGTAGGTAGGTAGGTAGGTAGGTAGGTAGATAATACATGTTACGGAGGTGTCATGTGATATGAGATGGAAACATCATGAGTCAAAAGGGAATAATGGACATGCTTTATTTACAATTGCAAAATTAAATAATGTGAAAATAACAGATGACATTCAGGAAACACAGATTCGGGAAACACAGAGTGGCATGAAACACAGATGGATGGATTGAGGATGGAAACGCAACAATGGGCATGACATCAACGATCCCGCTCCATAGCCACACGTCACAATTGCGGGAGGAATGGTGGGCGACGTCATGGTGATGAAGACAACAGAAGAAAGGATAAATGCCTTTTGAAGCCGAGGTCTCTGAGGGAATCTTGAGGAGAGGACCGTTCCCTGAAGCAGAGCAATAGAAGGTCTCCTGAAGACGCCAGAGCACCACTGTCCTCCTGGCTGGATCACTTCCTCTTTTTCTTCTTCCTCTGGCTGGCGCTGGAGCAGCTGCCAGTCTTGTTGTGGTTGGCGGCGGGAGGGGCAGGTGGTGGAGGTGTTGAGAGGCCGTTGTAGAGGTGGGGTTGCTGGGTCTGGGGTTCCACATGCTTCTTCTGAGATGTGAGGGAAGCACCAACATGCTTTTTGGGAGACATGGGAGGAACTCTGGTCTTCACCCCTGCCTTGGGTGACCCGTGGCAGGCTGAGGACTGAGGCTGAGAGATCTTCACTTGGGATGTGGATATGCCATCCATAGAGCCAGTGAAGGAGCTGGAGGAGGAGGAAGAGGAAGAGAAGGAAGAGGAGGACAGGGAGCATACTTTGGACTGGCGTGCAAGGGATTTGTTGCCTGACGTTTGAGTATTCAAGCTGTTGGCTGTGTGTTCTTGTTCGCTGACTGGTATGTTGACTGGTGGGCTACTGCTGCTGGTGGTTCCTCTGTGTGGTTCCGGTGTATCTGCTGCCGCCCTGCTGGCAGCGATGAGTGTCTGCAGTCTGCTCACCACCTGGGCCAACAGCGTCAGGGCCTGGGCATTCTCCTGGACGCTCTCAGACATGCGCTCTGTGGCGGCAGCCATCTTCTGCCCAAGCAGCCGGACGTCATTGGTGCTGCGCTCCATAGAGCTGGCAGCCTGCTGCACCGTGGACCTCAGCTCATCCAGGCTATCCTGCTTAGCCAGCTTCACATGGGGGTTGCGAGGCATCTCATCTACCCGCCGACGCTGCATGGGGCTGGGGGGAGCCGTGCGGACCCGGGGGCTGATGCTGTAGCTCCGGAACCGCGGAGGAGTGTCCGGGGGATGGTAGTAGTCACCCATGGAGAGATGGTATGCAGCCATACAGGGCGGGGTGAGAGTCCAGGGCTGGAGGGGTGGAGTGTGGTGTGGGAGAGGAGACAGGGTGTTGGCTGACTCTCTGTCTTCTCCACTGTCTAGCTCCTCGATCACGTTATCTCCAAGGGCAGGAAGGAGAGAGAGGTTGGAAAAAGAATAAACATAATTTTTTACAAAATCTATTAGCCTGAATAAGAGTAGACGTTACATTGTGTTGTATTATACTGAACTGATATGTATCGCAGTGTACCACTCATGGCAGTAGATACAGTATTGAATCATATTGTTTTTCAGGGTCTTTTCAACTGTAGTTAGTTCTTACCGATCAGGACAGAATTGCAGACCGAGGGGGAAGAGCGATTAAGACCTTCTCCTTTCCAGAGTGCATCAGTCTGGTACATTCTACAGTTACTCATTGGCTTAAAACGTGGCGGAGGGCGGGGCTTGCCCAGGGGTGGTGGAGCCACAGAAGATAGCACTTCAGCAGGTGGATAACTGACTCTCCTTGTTCTGGGTATGACTGGATGCTCCATCGCCCTGGCCCCACCGTGGATCAGCCTTCGGCAGGTCATCTTCCTCAAGGTGTCCCAGCGACTGCAGATCCCCCCTCCTGAGCTCCTCTTTCAGGGGGAGAGACAGGGCTAGACAAGTTTACCTCTGTCTGAGACCACAGATATATTTACATTTTACATTTTAGTAATTTAACAGATGCTCTTATCCATAGCGACTTGCATTCAACTTAGGATAGCCAGTGGGACAACCACATCTCGAACCTCTATAGTCCTGAAACAGGGATCTAAGGTACACAGGGTAATGTTAAAACTGTCTGCCACCAGGATTGGATTTAGATTTGTTCCAAACGGGGTCCAAAAGAGGTCGCAATGTCAGATGTGGATGGGTAGGTGCTTCCGAGTGAGTACAGCTTGATAACTATAGGAAACGTTTTGTGTTAAAATTTTGGTGTCCAACACTGACCCATCGCAACACTGATCATAAGCCATCCTGGAATTTGGAAGAATTAAAACCATCTCTTCTACTATTACTCTGATCGAAATCATCTGTCACACAATTGAACAAATCAAACTAATGGCATGTTATGAAAGCATCCTCTGCCCATTGTTACAGCTTCTGTCAGGTCCTCAGGAGTTGCTGCTTTGTATTCGATGTGCATAAAATATGACATTTCTGTAACATTGCATGGAGCAAAACATGTGAAAGTACTAAAGGTGTAAAAGGTTGCACCAGTGATAACTTTTAATCTAATTAATGTTTTGCTTTAAAACCTCTACAGGATCATGTCCCGCCCTCTGGACGCTTGAGCTAACGTGCGCTAATGTGATTAGCATGACGTTGTAAGTAACAAGAATATTTCCCAGGACATAGACATATCTTATATGGGCAGAAAGCTTAAATTCTTGTTAATCTAACTGCACTGTCCAATTTACAGTAGCTATTATAGTGAAAGAATACCATGCTATTGTTTGAGGAGAGTGCACAGTTTTGTACTTGAAAATTTACTTGATACAACATTTTGAACGGTAATGCAATGGTTCATTGGATATGTCTAAAACTTTTCACATACACTGCTGCCATCTAGTGGCCAAAATCTGGACTCCTAAGTAATATTATGTCCTTTCTCTTGCATTTCAAAGATGATGTGACAAACTCCCCCCCAAAAAACAGTTTTTTAAAAATCTTTTACCAGATCTAATGTGTTATATTCTCCTACATTAATTTCACATTTCCACAAACTTCAAAGTGTTTCCTTTCAAATGGTATCAACAATATGCATATCCTTGCTTCAGGTCCTGAACTACAGGCAGTTAAATTTAGGTATGTCCTTTTAGGCAACATTTTAAAAAAAGGGTCTGATCCTTAAGAGGTTTTAAGCCTTCTTCCTTAAAAACAAACAGTTGTATCCAATCCATGACTCACCAGCTGCTGCTTGTTCTTCACCAGACAGACTATCTTCATGGCCTCCTCATCGTCAGGGAGGTTGTCCGGGATAGGAGGCAGCACAGGGTCATAGTCCTTCTGGGCCACCATATCATGGGCTGATATCAGAGCCTAGGACAGAGCACAACTATTACGTACATTGATTAATTCATTCATTCAGGCAGACACACATAAATAATTGACACAACCCAGAAGACTTAAGTTACTGCAACAACAGACACAAAGGTTAGGATCATAGGAGCCCATGTTGCCTCAGGTTCTCTCACCTGGAAGTGTGGTCCCCTGAGGAGACTGTAAAGCTCCCTGGCCTCAGCAGAAGGGTTCGGAACTGTTCTGATGTCAGCCAGAATCTAGAAGAGAAGCAGAAAGACGGTTTGGAACACAGACCGCAGCAGAGTGGACACAGGACAGGACTGACACGACCGACACCTCTGACAATCCAATGAGGGAAGAGGGCGAAGGTCCTACTTGTTGGATGAGCTGTGTTGTGTATGGCAGGAAGGGAGCAGGAGGCGCTCTCTGGTGCTGCTGCAGACGCTCATAAACCTGGGTGGAGCAGAGACAGAGAAAAGGTTAAACCTACAACCAGAACAAGACAAGAGTATGCACCTGGACAAACACAAGTCAAAGACATCCTCCACTCACTGGGCGAAGACAGCAGAGAAAAAGTGAAACACAGCCTTTTTAAACCCCAGATGAGAGTATATCACAGACTCGACTCCCAGACTAACTTTGAGCAGAGACTTGAGCCAGGGGGTGTTGAGGAGGCTGTATAGGAGCTCTGCCCCGTTGATTTCCTTATTGATGGAACGTTTCACCTCCTCTACCACGTCAGACAGGATCTGCCTCAGGCCTGGAGGACAACACCAACGTTAACATAATCATGAAGATAAACTTGAAACAGCCACAGGATTATCACAATGTACAGGAGAGAAGTGCATTGCCATCAGCTAGAGGTTGAGAGAGAAGCTGTTTCCTTTTACTGACCATGGTCACTCAGTCTAGTGGACGACATCACCCCTTTGGCCTCCACAGCCTGCCTCATGGTGATCTCCCAGCACTGACTGCTGGAAATTCGCCGCAACTCAGACCTTGGAAAGAGAGAAATTAACAAATAAAAATTGTCCCTTGCTTAGTAATTAATCTAAAAGCTGAATGATAACATCTAATCGTCTTAAACATTTTAGATAACAATAACATAACATGAAACCAAGTAAGACTCTGACCTCTTTATATACATAGTCATAATTTCTGCTATGATGGATGTCAACTGGGTGTTAATAGCTTTGCAGATAAAAACAGCCTCCGCTGTCGCGTTAAACGCCCTGAGTGTCATTTAAAGCCCTATGTGTGAAACAAGGTCAGGGTTCAAAAGTCACACTTAAGCACAGTCGGGTGCATCAATTCACTCTAATATGTAGTAATACTTGGATTAAAAACAGTGGATCCCCTTGGAAAAAATTACAAATAAAACCCTGAAAACTAGAAGAGCACAATCCCACCTCCTCAACAGTCAGAGTGAGAGTCTACTGTATCTGGGCTCGGAGCCAACTATAAAAGACTTAACACACATTCCTGCGCGCTCACTACTTACCTCTGTGGTCTCTTATCTTCCCGTCCCTCTGACCCGCTTCCTCAACCCTTCATATAGTCTTTTTGGGCCGCAGAGACAGAATTTCCGGGGGCTCCGCTGGTAACAGGTCTGTGCTTTTACTACGTAGCGAGCCGGAAAGAAAGGAGAGAAGAGTGTAATCCTCTCTCTATCCCAGTTAATCCTGGGCCAGTGAGCCGTTGCCTCTCTCTCTCCGGAATTGACAGACGCGTGTCCAACCTGCTGCTTGCCTGTCCAAGGCAATCCTACAGCTCTGCTCCCAAAGCTTCTTAACTCTTTCTGCTTTTAAAACACACCAGACCATGGCCGGATGGAGCTCGCGTCCTGAATGGCACCCTTTTCCCTATACAGCGCACTACTTTTGACCAGATCCCTATGGGCCCTGGAGGGCTCTGGTCAAAAGTTTTGCGCTATATAGGGAATAGGGTGCCATTTGGGACACAGACATGGCCATACAGCTACTATGTGTTGAATGGAGGGGAAAGCCCAGAGTGTGTAATTAAACACATCACTGTACTGAGCTCCCAACAGCTGGAGGAGATAGGGACTCATGATGATGATGTCATTACACACTGTAGAACCTTACTACTACTTCTGCTTCTCTAACCATGAAAATGTAAGTCTCTCGTACACTCTCTTGCTGTGGACTTATTTGACCAATGCTTAATCAAACACATTCAGAAACTGGTGGTCGATGGTGATTTATGAAGTAATCTGTCAGGGAAAAAATATGATTTCATGTTGAGGACAATACAGAATTTATTTTAGAGATGATCTTCAATCTAAGATTATCTCGCTGCACTGTAAAAAGCTTTGGCTTTAAAATTCTTATTTTTGTATTGTCATTAATTCACCCTCTCTCTGTGTATCTGTTTAGATATAGAAATAGGACAAAGCTTAGAGGATTATCAGTAGCACTAGAGATATTTATGAAACAGTTTGACCTCCAATCTGACTGTTAAAACCAAAGCATTATTATCATTACGTTTATTTGTCAGGGACCATGTACAACATGCCATTGCACCAGATTTAGCTAGATAGATAGATAGATAGATAGATAGATAGATAGATAGATAGATAGATAGATAGATAGATAGATAGATAGATAGATAGATAATTTTAATCTGTAGTGTCTATCTATCTATCTATCTATCTATCTATCTATCTTTCCACACATACTGTATATACACACACATATACACATATATATTTACTTACATACACATACTAGGGGTCACAACCCCATGTGGGGTCGACTGATATGAAAATGGTGTGAAAAAAGGTAATAATAAAATGTAGTTAACCTTAAAAATCGAAATGAAAATTATTCAAATCTAAAAGTAAAAATTCAACAAGACCGTTGAACTTGAATCATTCCCACAGTGAATGGCTAAGGCCGCTAAGCTATGAAACCACACACTATTACAGGCTGCAACGTGAGGGAAGGCAGAGGCACAGAAACTCACATCAATACCTTTGTCAGATATGGGCCGATATGCCCATGCATTGACTTTTGTTCTTTACTTGTCGGGGGATGCTATTCACATGGACATATTGTTCGGTCTCACGATTCCCGAGCATGAAACTGCACAGGGAATGTTCAGTGGTCTGTGACGCTATATTGATGAAAAACAGATTGATGGGATCGAATAGTGGGCTTGGGCTCCTGAGTGCCGCAAACATCTAAGGCACTGCATCTCAGTGCAAGAGGCGTCACTACAGTCCCTGGTTCTAATCTAGGCTGTATCACATCCGGCCGTGAATGGGAGTCCCATAGGGCCGCGCACAATTGGCCCAGCGTCGCCCAGGTTTGGCCGGGGTAGGCCCATAGACTCACTACGCAAGTTGCGTATGGCCTCGCAAATTACGCAAGGGCCCCGCCTCCCCCTCGTATCAAAGCGGGTGTCAATGTTTGCAACTTCAATGAGAGAATGAAGCGGAACTATCCTTCTCACGGAAAGAGAAAAAAAAAACACCATGAGAGTGAATTGCAGGAACAGCAATCAGGTAAACTTGTGTTCTCTCCTCTCCAAGTTTGATGTCAGCAAATAACAGTAAAGTTAAGTTGATGTGCTAGCTGGGCAGTGCATCTCTCTCTAGTCTGCCTGTCTTGCTAACCTAGCTGGGCAGTGCATCTCTCTCTAGTCTGTCTGTCTTGCTAACCTAGCTGAGCAGTACATCTCTCTCTAGTCTGTCTGTCCTGCTAACCTAGCTGGGCAGTGCATCTCTCTCTAGTCTGTCTGTCTTGCTAACCTAGCTGGGCAGTGCATCTCTCTCTAGTCTGTCTGTCTTGCTAACCTAGCTGGGCAGTGCATCACTCTCTAGTCTGTCTGTCTTGCTAACCTAGCTGGGCAGTGCATCTCTCTCTAGTCTGTCTGTGTCTTGCTTGCTTGCCAGCCACTTCCAGGGCTGTGTTTGGTGACTTTGTGCCTGACAAATGTGAGAGCGAAATACAACTACTTTTTACGTTTGATAAACGCCTACGGGCAACGGTGTTAACTGCAGCTCAGAAAAGATAATTGCGTCTCATGTGAACATGTGCATGCACAAAATGAAACTTGCGCTTTCCAGTAGCAACCTCTGGGGACCAGTCCAGACAATATATGGGCGTGATGGCACTCCTCATAGGCGCACATAATTTTAAAACAAGACAATGATTATCTAGTCTCTCAATCAAGGTTTAGTTACAACACTAATACAAGATGGAAAGCAATGGATTGACATTGACTATTGATTTATATATTGAATTTAAAATGTTGATTAGCTGGGCATACGGGGCAATATGAATGCACATACAGTGGGGAGAACAAGTATTTGATACACTACCGATTTTGCAGGTTTTCCTACTTACAAAGCATGTAGAGGTCTGTAATTTTTATCATAGGTACACTTCAACTGTGAGAGACGGAATCTAAAACAAAAATCCAGAAAATCACATTGTATGATTTGTTAATAATTAATTTGCATGTTATTGCATGACATAAGTATATGATCACCTACCAACCAGTAGGAATTCCGGCTCTCACAGACCTGTTAGTTTTTCTTTAAGAAGCCCTCCTGTTCTCCACTCATTACCTGTATTAACTGCACCTGTTTGAACTCGTTACCTGTATAAAAGACACCTGTCCACACACTCAATCAAACAGACTCCAACCTCTCCACAATGGCCAAGACCAGAGAGCTGTGTAAGGACATCAGAGATAAAATTGTAGACCTGCACAAGGCTGGGATGGGCTACAGGACAATAGGCAAGCAGCTTGGTGAGAAGGCAACAACTGTTGGCGCAATTATTAGAAAATGGAAGAAGTTCAAGATGACGGTCAATCTCCCTCGGTCTGGGGCACCATGCAAGGTCTCACCTCGTGGGGCATCAATGATCATGAGGAAGGTGAGGGATCAGCCCAGAACTACACAGCAGGACCTGGTCAATGACCTGAAGAGAGCTGGGACCACAGTCTCAAAGAACACACTACGCCGTCATGGATTAAAATCCTGCAGCGCACGCAAGGTCCCCCTGCTCAAGCCAGCGCATGTCCAGGTCCGTCTGAAGTTTGCCAATGACCATCTGGATGATCCAGAGGAGGAATGGGAGAAGGTCATGTGGTCTGATGAGACAAAAATAGAGCTTTTTGGTCTAAACTCCACTCGCCGTGTTTGGAGGAAGAAGAAGGATGAGTACAACCCCAAGAACACCATCCCAACCGTGAAGCATGGAGGTGGAAACATCATTCTTTGGGGATGCTTTTCTGCAAAGGGGACAGGACGACTGCACCATATTGAGGGGAGGATGGATGGGGCCATATATATCGCAAGATCTTGGCCAACAACCTCCTTCCCTCAGTAAGAGCATTGAAGATGGGTCGTGGCTGGGTCTTCCAGCATGACAACGACCCGAAACACACAACCAGGGCAACTAAGGAGTGGCTCCGTAAGAAGCATCTCAAGGTCCTGGAGTGGCCTAGCCAGTCTCCAGACCTGAACCCAATAGAAAATCTTTGGAGGGAGCTGAAAGTCTGTATTGCCCAGCGACAGCCCCGAAACCTGAAGGATCTGGAGAAGGTCTGTATGGAAGAGTGGGCCAAAATCCATGCTGCAGTGTGTGCAAACCTGGTCAAGAACTACAGGAAACGTATGATCTCTGTAATTGCAAACAAAGGTTTCTGTACCAAATATTAAGTTCTGCTTTTCTGATGTATCAAATACTTATGTCATGCAATAAAATGCTAATTAATTACTTAAAAATCATACAATGTGATTTTCTGGATTTTTGTTTTAGATTCCGTCACTCACAGTTGAAGAGTACCTATGATAAAAATTACAGACTTCTACATGCTTTGTAAGTGGGAAACACTGCCGATTTTGCAGGTTATCAAATACTTGTTCTCCCCACTGTATCTCAGTAAATAATAACCATCAAGTATTCAGTCAAGCCATAGTATAAATAGTATTTTATATTTGAAAATGTATAAAAGGAAATCTGGGGGAGCCAGTTTGAATGGGCCTGATGCATCTGATAAAATTTATAATAGTATTGTTATCTATAATTTACAGGTGCTATGCTTAAGTTTGTCAGTGGAGGATATGCTGGATCATCAGCCAGTACAAGCACAGACTCAGTTGATCCTCATCCAGCCTCAGCCAGTACTAACACAGACCCAGTACAGCCAGCTTCAGCAAATACTAACAAAGACCCAGTACAGCCGGCACCAGCAAATACTAACACAGACCCAGTACAGCCGGCTTCAGCAAATACTAACACAGACCCAGTACTGGCAGCTTCAGGAATTACTAAGACAGGCCCAATACAGCCCTCTTCAGCAAGTACTAACACAGACCCAGGTGAAGTACAGGCAGCCTCAGCCAGTACTAGCACAACCAGAGGTGTACAGCCAGCATCAGATACAAGCAGCTCAGACCCTAATAGAACAGTTGCTGCTCCACCAAATGACCCAGCAGAATAAGTATGACCCAGTCTCTGGCTGAAAGAAACCTAGCATTCAGGGGTTCATCAGACAAACTCTTCCAACCTGATAATGGAAACTTCCTAAAAGAGGTTGAATTACTGGCAAAATTTGACCCACCTACGGAAAATCATCTCAGCAAAATTAAAGATGGAGAGACATGCTCATTACCTTGGGAAGCGCACACAGAATGAGCTGATACAGATTGTGAGTGACAAGATCCTGGAAGTATTTATTTTACTAGGCAAGTCAGTTAAGAACAAATTCTTATTTACAATGACGGCCTAGGAACAGTGGGTCAACTGCCTTGTTCAGGGGCAGAACGACAAATTTATACCTTGCCAGATCGGGGATTCGATCCGGCAACCTTTCAGTTACGGGCCCAACACTCTAACCACTAGGCTACCTGCCGCCCCAGGTAATAGTGACTTAAGTAAGAGACTCAAAGTACTTCTCCATTATCTTGGACTGTACACCTGACATTAGCAAATGTCCATTGTTCTGAGAAGTGTGGCTTTAAAGGGAAAGCCAGAGATCAAGGAGCACTTCCTCAGCTTTGTGAATGTTGAGGTTACAACAGGCTTGAATCTGTCCACTGTCATCTTAGATAACCTGAACGAGCTGAATATTCCATTTGAAGATTGCAGAGGGCATGCTTATGATAATGGGGCCAACATGAAGGGCAAGCACCAAGGAATACAAACCAGACTGCTACAAAAATTTTATCCCAGAGCCGTGTTCGTCCCATGTGGAGCACATACTCTAAACATTGTCATTGCAGATGCTGCCAAATCTTCAAAAGATGCAGTTAGGTTTTTTGGGCATGTGCAAAAGCTCTTCACCTTCTTTTCAGCTGGCCCACAAAGATGGAGTGTTTTGAAGAAACCCATGATCATAACTGTGAAGTCATGGAGTGACACAAGATGGGAGAGTAGGCTCCAAAGTGTATCAGGCTACTGAGGTTCGGGAGGCATTACTGGAAGCCAGACAGACGATCAACGATCCTGTGGCCAAAGTGGAGGCACAAGCACTTGCAGAGAAAGTTGGGGCCTACCGCTTCTTGATTTGCTGTGTCGTATGGTGCGAGATACTAACAATGACAAACAAGGTGAACAAGCTCCTCCAATCCGCCTCAATGCAGTTGGATATCGCAGTGAATTTAATCTCCAATGCAAAGGCCTCCCTCACTACATACCAGGAAACTGGATTCTCTGAGGCCCAGACAACAGCCAAAAGCATTTGTGAAGAAATTAATGAGGAGGTTGTTCTGAAAGAGAAGAGACTGAGAAACAGCAAAAGGCATTTCAGCTATGAGGCTCCTGATGAACCAGTGACTGATGCACTGAAAAACCTTGAAGTCAACTACTTCAACATTGTGGTCGACTCTGCTGTGACATCCATGGATGAGAGAATTGAAACACTCAACCAGGTGAAAACCAATTATGGAGTGCTGCTGGACTTCAGCACTGATTCACAGTCCAGTGAATATTTAAAGGCTCACTGCATGGACGTTGAAAACACTCTAACCTTCAGAGATGACTGTGACATCAGTGGAATGGATCTGGCACATCAGATTCAGAATTTACCTGATCTGCCATCAGATATGATGACTGCATTGGAGCTGCTTTCCTTTCTCTATGAGAAAGACCTGGAGAACTCATGGCACGCTGATTCAGCGCTCTCGTCTGTATTAAAAACAAATATCGATGCAGGTTGGATGAGGTGCGTACTATCGACCACGCCCCTTGACTTTGAGAATCTCCGACACGACATTCATCAAGCACACCCATCTCATTAGTTGTGGTGAGATAATATATAAATTATGTCTGACTAATTTACAATTGACTGTCATAGCCCCACATTAAAAGTATATGATCGTGAGTTGAGAATACAATCAGAAATACTGTTAGAATGTTTTGCAATTGACTGCCATAGTCGCAATTTTAAAAAGTATACATAGGCTTTTAATAACATAATATCATTTTTTTTTACCCCTTTTTCTCCCCAATTGGTAGTTTCAGTCTTGTCCCATCACTGCAACGCCCGTACGGACTCGGGAGAGGCGAAGGTCGATAGCAGTGTGTCCTGCAAAACACGACCCTGTCAAGCCGCAATGCTCGCTTAACCCGGAAGCCAGCCGCACAAACGTTTTTTGTATTATTATTATTATTATTATTATTATTATTTTGTAATATATGTATTTATTTTACAAAATTATTTTCAGGATACAAGAATAGAGAAATACAGAACAAACATATTCGTATACATAAGGAAACAAAAACACAAGTAGGGGGATACAAACAAATACACTGGTTTACATAAAGACCTTGTATGATGCACATATGTCTATGGTTTTCATAGTTTTTTTGTTGCAGGAATAAGATATTGTTTTAATATAATGTTCAACTTCATTAAAGAATATAACAAAAATAGGCTTTCGATTAAGAAATGTGCATTTATGAATGTGAAACTTAGCTAACGTGATAATCAAGTTGATTCATAAAAAAAGGTTTCTCCAAGTCTTTGCCAAAATCTGTCAAACCAAAAATCACATTTTCAAGTTTAAGAGGGAAATGTGCGTATATATTATCCAACACAAATCTGCAGATGCCTTTCCAGCCGCACAAACGTGTCGGAGGAAACGCTGTACACCTGGCGTCAGAGTGCATGCGCCCGGCCCGCCACATGAGTCTTTAGAGCAATTCGCACTCCGACCTGCGAAAGACAGCAATACGGTACACAGCGTAGAGTCTACCGGAAAGCCAAAAGAATAAGAAAAGTGGTTGCGCTGATGAGTATACTGATTTCCTTATATGAACTGTAACTAAAATCTTAGAAATTGTTGCATGTTGTGTTTATATATATATATTTCAGTGTTTTATTGAGTTACAGTTCATATAAGGAAATCAGTCTATTTAAATTCATTACACCCTAATCTTTAGATTTCACTTGACTGGGAATACTGATATGTATCTGTTGGTCACAGATACCTTAAAAAAAGGTAGGGGTGTGGATTTTTAAAAAACTGTCAGTATCTGCTGTGACCACCATTTGCCTCATGCATCTACTTCACATAGAGTTGAACAGGCTGTTGAATGTGGCCTGTGGATTGTTGTCCCACTGCTTTTCAATGGCTGTGCGAAGTTGCTGGATATTGGCGGGAACTGGAACATGCTGCCATACATGTAGATCCAGGGCATCCCAAACATGCTCAATGGATGACATGTCTTGTGAGTATGCAGGCCATGGAAGTTTCTTCCAGAAATTTTATACAGATCCTTGCGACATGAGGCTGTGCATTATCATGCTGAAACATGAGGTGGTGGCGGGCGGAGGAATGGCAATGGGCCTCAGGATCTCATCACGGTATCTCTGTGCAATCAAATTGTCATAGATAAAATGCAATTGTGTTTGTTGTCTGTAGTTTATGCCTGCCCATAACATTATCCCACCACCACTTCTCCAGCGTGCGAGTGGCCATCGAAGGTGAGCATTTGCCTAATGAAGACGGTGACGACACCGAACTGCAGTCAGGTCAAGACCCTGGTGAGGACGACAAGCCCGCAAATGAGTTTCTCTGAGGCGGTTTCTGACAGTTTGTGCAAAGATTATTTGGTTGTAAATAAAAACACTGTTTCATCAGCTGTTAGTTTATATAAAAATGGGTTCTTGCTAGATTATCAAGACAGCTGGAACGTTTGATAGGAATATTAGGACCTTAAAATAACTATTTATGCCATCCTATGAGATATTATCACCCATGGATAGACCTGTTATGGTGACCGTATTATTGCCACACCGGGGGACACGAGTCATGACCGCAGTTAAATTCCAAGTGAACATTTAGTCACCAAAACTTGGCTTCTCCAAGCTCTTATGCTGCTGATGGTAATTAGTAGCCTACCAAACTTGCTAACTTCCTGGTACTCAGCCCTCTATTGTCCCTCTAATCACTCTGACATCAATGCAAATGTTTTCAAAAATCTAATCAAACACTTAATGGGAACCGATGTTGCGCAACATTTCTATAGGCTATGCAATTGTGTTTTGAGGGCCTCTATTAAAAATAGGAGGATCCCATCAGCTTTCTATAGGCTAGGCCTACTATATTTATTTATCAATGAATGTCCTGTCTCTTTCAGATTAAAAACAAATATCTAAATAGGTCACTTAAAACATAGTTTTTAGTGTTTAATTATATATGAGAGAAGAAGAGTTCTACCAGAACAAATTAAAGCACACATTTATTTGATCACTGGCAACGACTTGTCTTTTTCAGCTTTAGACATTACTGTATTTCACTCATGAATTATATAAAAGAAAGAGAGTTTGAGCAGCACAAATGATTGTACACATTTTATTTTTCATTGACAGATGAATTAAGTTGACTTCAATGCAGTTACCAAAACACATTCATTATCATTGATTAAAATAACATATCTAGTTAAAAGACAATTTAATAAATACATTTAGTCATTTCATAGCCAATGCATCATTAAAGAAAAAGTATGTTTAGTATTTAAAAAAAAGAATCCACACAAACTAATGGTGAAAACATATCATCACACCATCTCTATCTGATACATGTTGCATCTATCAGCTCATTCAAATAGACAACTGCAGAGTGAAACTGTTTTTAGTGATGAGCACCAACATGTAAAATCAATACTATTTCTTCATTTAATCCAATTCACTGTTAACACATTTATAAAATGAGAATTCAATGATAGTGACTTTAATCTTAGCATGTCTGAGAGAACTGATGATGCTTCTCTCCTGTGTGTATAAGTTGGTGTGTTTTTAAGTTGCTCTGTCGAGAGAAACTCTTCCCACAGTCAGAGCAATGGTAATGCTTCTCTCCTGTGTGTGTTCTCTGATGACGTTTTTGATCAGAAGATGTTGTGAAATATTTTCCACAGTCAGAGCAGAAGTATGGCCTCTCTCCTGTGTGTATACGTTGGTGGGTTTTTAAGTTGCTCTGTTGAGAGAAACTCTTCCCACAGTCAGAGCAACGGTAAGGCTTCTCTTGTGTGTGTGTTCTCTGATGAAGTTTTAGAGCAGATAATGTCGTGAAACATCTTGCACAGTCAGAGCAGAAGTAAGGCTTCTGTCCTGTGTGTATACGCTGGTGTATTTTAAGGTACCACAGTTGAGAGAAACTCTTCACACAGTCAGGGCAATGGTAAGGTTTCTCTCCTGTGTGTATACGCTGGTGTCTTTTAAAGTTGCCCAGATGAGAGAAGGTCTTCCCACAGTCAGAGCAGGAGTATGGCTTCTCTCCAGTGTGCACTCTCTGGTGAACTGTCAGAGCCCTTGATGTCGTGAATCTCCTCCCACAGACAGTGCATGAATACTTATTCTCTCCTGTGTGTATTTTTAGGTGCATTTTTAGCTTGGATAGAAATGGGAAAGTCTCCTCACAATGTGGGCAGAGGTGAGACCTCTTAGCTCTGTGATCTTCCTGCTGTTGCTCTCTGGATGTAGAGAATGTTTCAACACTGTCTCCTGTGTGAACAACATCAAATGAACAAGTCAGTTGGTGTGATAAACATATTAATTAATATTAGTAGGTTATACAATACAACCATTAAATACAATTATTATTAAAAGTGAGGAATGTCATTATAGTTTCTGAATTGACTGGAGTTTAAAGGGAATTGGTCCCCAACCCTGATACACACACACTAATTTCATTGAACACTGGCAGTTTGTCTACTTCATTTCTTTAGTCTATTCTCTGATCAATACAAACAGTCCAGTGAATAAAACATGCTGGAAATAATGGTGTCAAACCATGAAAGTCTTAGTAGCATGAAATAACATCTAACTTGTCATTGAAACAAGTCATCATTAATCAATTATAGAGGAACATTTAACTTCGTAGCTGCCTAAAAAGAACACGGTTTCGTTGCTTTATCCCAGGGTAGATTACGTTTGTGAATAATACAAACCCTTTAACTCTGAACGTGTGGAAATGTTTGTTAACTATTTTGAGAAAAACATCATGAAAGAATTTCAAGTCAGTTTCTACATCAGGAATAATCTCAATCATGCTCCAGTCAAAATAAAACAAATCATGAAAGAAAGCCTGCTCATTAAAACTCTTAAGACATTCCGCGGAGGGAAAGCAGATGATTGAACCCAGGCCAGCCAGAGAGAGGGTTACTTTGGTAAACTTTGAGTAAGGAAGTGCAAATAGCGATAGAAAAATGTATCCGAGGTGAGTTCTTAACACCAGAAAAACTAAATAGTTTGTTGTACACAACAGGAAAATTGTAGATTTGCTCAACCATGAATGAATAGGTTATTAGTAGGTTAAAAACTACTAGTCACAGAGAAATGACTTGACATGCTGCCATCTTGGATTGATGATAACGTATTGAAGATAAACGACTTGACATGCTGCCATCCAACTTGTGAAGTTAACATATAGATAGATAGAACCTGCTCTTACCATGATAAACAGATTTCCCAATCTCCTCCTCCTCTTTTTCATCTTTAATGTTGACATTCAGCTCCAGAGTTTGACTGCATTCTTCCAGCTTCACTGATGCCATCTCTGGATCCTATGTTGCAAACTGCACTCCACTGTCACAATCAGGACACCGTGTTTGGACTCTGTGTGGAAGGAACTCAGCAGGCTGGGTTTGTCCTCACTGTCGATCTGGCAACTCTGGATAAGGATCCCAGTCCTAAATAGATTCTGAGATCAACCTGCTGGTCCTCCTCTGTGCAGGCCACACCCCTCCCTTTTTACTGTATGTATGAACACATTTTGAACAATGACTGCCTTAAATGCTGTGGTACTTACTAACACAATAGGAAAGGTTGTGGTAGACATGAGCCATCACAGGTGAGTTCACAGCTCTTTCACTCTGAGCATGCATATCAATGAGTCAACCTCAAATTGACCGTCAATACCAGTTCTGATAGACTATTAACATAATGAACTGGGCGTTTCAACAGCCTGACCCTCTATAGTCCTGCATATATATTGAGCTCTAACAATGGGGCCTGGAAAGGGTCTGTTGAAATCAATACTGTTGTGGTTTGAGGGTGGTAACACTAGCTTCCTCTCTGGTTCCATTCCCTACTAGTAAATGGGTCATACTTGAATTCCGTCGGTAATTCTGTCCCTGAACTTTGACACCATATAAAACTCTTAAAAATTACAAATAATACTTTGTTGTTCTATTTAACTGTCATTTAATAATAAAACATGTAGGCTGTGTCTTTAAAACATCTATTTTTATGCATTGTAGAAAATGCTGGGAACTAGCAAATTGTCTTGTGTTAATAGTGATGTTAAGAGGTGTAGTGACATGTTTACTAAAATAACGTATCTAATTAAAATACAATTTAACAGTGTATCATGAAAGAAAAAGTCAGTTTAGTACCAATATATAATCCACCCAAACTAATTGTGAAAACTAACAAGCTCATTCACACAGAAAACTGCAGAGTGAAACAATACCACACAGTCCACAATTAGTGAAGGGAACCGACATGTAAAATCTATATCCATATCAGTTTATTATTATCAAGGGCCGTCCACTTTGAGCATGGGCCATAAAAATGACCAACTGAAACACTCTGAAGATGAACATGAAGAAACGCCAGGACGGATGAGTCCCGGGGACCGAGGGGGGGGGGGGTCAACTGTGCCCAGAATTGATATAGGCTTATCCAAAGTTGTTACTTGGGGTATCAGGTTGATTGTGGAGGTATGCACACTGTGAAATGTATAGTAATTTAGACTAAGAATGCACTGAGATATCAAAATCAAGAAAAGTTCATGCTAGAAAAACAAAATGCATATACTGTATGCCAATGTAAATGTACATTCTGCCAGTATCGGTGTGTGCCAAGTTGAGGGTCTTAAATAAAAGTGATTGAATCTACGCTTGCAACTTGGTTGAAATCTGTGTTTGGGAGTTGGGGATAATTGTTTTATTCTCACTCCCATTAATAAAGTATAACCTTTATTATGATTATAGTATTACCATACTAAGTGGATTGTACAACCCAGAATGAAGGGTTTGAAATGATATAGTGTCTGGTTTTATGTGTTGATTTCGCTTACTTTAATATAAATATTTATTTTTTCAAAACGATGGATCAGCTTTAATATTGCGGATAGATTGTTGCTTCCATGAATGTAATTGTCTGAAATATTTTGATAGAACGTCCTTTGAGAGAAGCTAGAATCTAAATGTTTACATTAAAATGTAATGATTATTATCACACAAGTGATAAGAGGGTGGAATATGATGGAACATTTTATGTTGGTGCTTTTCTATTCTATATATATCTTTGTTCTATTCATGTGCGGTTCTAATAACCCATTTCTGTGTTCATGCAAGAATCCTCACTTATCAGTATCTGCAATTTGACAGTATGCCCAGACCGTGTTTTGAGAAGAAGATATCTCAGGTTCAAGGTCTCAGCTTAAAGAGAAGAAGACTTGTGAGGTGTTGGTCTGTCACATGTTATGAACCAGTATTGGTCATATGAATGCAGCAAACGGTAATGATTAATTAATTATGCTAAATCATGCAAATATAACTTGTCTGTGTATAGCCGTATATAAGACAACTGTTGGGACTGCCCCAGCAGAGCTTCTGACAGACATGTGTACTATGGTGCATTGAGTTGGTTGGAACCTCTCCAGCAGGCTGACAATAAACTATGATTCATTTAACATTGACTTTGAGTGTCCATGTGTAAAAGAATTACCACGACAAGAGTAAACTATTTTTTTATTTTTTTATTCTTAGTTTTTTCAATGCATGCAAAAACTACAGTATCCCTCCCTCCCTTCTCTCTCTCTCTCTTACCCAGTCTACTCCATCTTCAAGCTTTCACCCCTTCCCTGCTCTTCTATCACCATCTCAGTTCCACCTTTTCTTGAATCTTTCTAACCGTCTCCTGGAACTCAGCTTCAGCTTTCTCTCTCTTTTTCATCTCAGACCGCTTCTTCTCTTTCTTAATCCTGTCTTTCATCATGGTATAATGTATCTTAATCAGTCCCTCTGACCTCTTTTTCTCTGCCTTTTCCTTCTCTTTTCTTTTTTTAACTTCTCCCTCTTTTTCTCAGCCTTCATTACTTTCTTCTTCTCTTTCGCTCTCTCCTTCATCTCTTTCTTCTTCTTCTTTTTTTGTTCCTCCTCCTTGGCTTTCATCTCCTTTCTCTCTTTCTCGTCATCTTTCAACTTCATATTCAGTTTCTTCTTTTCCTCTTTTTTCTCCATCTTCAAATTTTTTTTTTTCTTATTGTAGTTCATGGCCAGAAAGCCCATTCTTCCCAGGATGGTCTCTGCTCTCTCTGACGAAAACATCCCAATGGAGCTCTTGGAATGGGAACAGTCCGCCTCACACTTCAAACCCTCCCTGGGTCTCACCTCCTCCTTGACGCTCCTCTCTTCACTTTCAGTGTCAAAGCCTAGCCAATAATCCTAACAGGAAGACATTGACTGTAGATGTAATATTGTTCCAATGTGTCACATTCAATACACATTAGAGTGATCAACATACATTGATGGATCATAGGACACACAATATGGAGGACAGTAATTAAGGTAGTTTGTTTATTTCCATCCCAATCAGATTTTATAACAGCCATAGATGTTCTTCCTGGATCAACACTACATGTAATACAAATGTTAACCCTAGTAAGGTGTGATGTTTTATACTAAGAGCAGCAGGGTTGGGGTTCATTCCATTTCAATTCCAGTCAATTCAGGAAGTACTCTAAAATTCCAATTCTCTTCAATGCTTTGAATTGAAATGGAACTGACCCCCAACCCTGTAAAGTAGTAGTGTAAAATAGTACACCTACCTTTGCCGTTTCCAGGGTCCAGGGCCTGGGTCCCTGATCCTCTGTCAAGCATATGGAGGCTCTCACTCTAACAGGCGTCTTAGTGGCCAAGCAGAACAGAGCGGTGGGCGGCTCATCATTGCAGGATGCCAGAGTTAAGTCAGCATCTGGAAGTGCTAGGACAGGGCTTTTATCACCCATCAGAACCTCTTTTTTGAAAGCAGAAGGAACTACACTTTCCTCTGTGTCAACTGAGCACTCTGTAGTGCCCTCACCTGTCTTCCATAGCTGTTTGTGGTCATTGTCATGGGTGCAGGGCAGGCTTAGAGAGAGAGTTGCAGTTGCAGGAGGACTTTTATCAGTCAAAAACTCCTCTTGGACGACACTGGAAACGGAAATGTCTGTTTCCCTGGCAACAGGACACTTGGTGTTGCCCTCTACTTCCTCCCCCGTTAGTTTGTAGTCAATGTCAAAGAGAAGTGACAGACTTGGAGACTGCATTGGGATGGGGCAATTAGCTGCTGATCTGTCCACTCCATCAACAGTAGCTGTGCCTGCAGTGGCCTCTGTGGCAACTGAGACCTCACAGGTATCCTCTACTGTCTGCTCTGGTGGCATGAAGTCATCGTCAAAGACAGGTGGCAGACTTGAAGGCAGCTCAGAAGGAAGACTTCTAGCTGCCCATGGGTTCTCTCTCTTGACAGTGGCTGTGCCTGCAGTGGTATCAGTGGCATCTGTGGCAACTCGGCACACTTTGGCTGAAACAGCAGGGTGGGAAGTTTCCGGGACATTGCATGAATTACCAATGAAGCGCTGAGCCAGTGGTGGGAGGGAGTAAGGATAGAATCTGTCCTCTTCCTCAACATTAGATATTGTCATTGGAGCAACGGAGACCTCAGTGCTGCACTCTACTGTCTGCTGTTGAGGCATGGAGTCACCGTCAAAGAAGTGTGGCAGGTATCGATGCAGCATTGAGGAAAGCCGTATATCCGTCAATAGGTCCTCTCGTTTACCTGTAGATACATCTGCAGTGTCCTCTGTGGCAACTGGGCACTCAGCAGACTGGCAGGTTTCAGGGACAAAGTATGAAAATACAATGAACCGTTGTGTGTCCTGAGCGCGTGTCTGGCCAATAGAGACGGGGGATGCAACATGTGGTGGGAGGGAGTCAATAGAGGGAGCTCTGAACTCAGTGAGAGGACGGTTGGTCACATCTCTCACATTCTGCGTGAGAAAAGAAACAGACATGATGAAAATGTTCACTTTCAGTACATACATACATACTTTATGAGTCAGCATTATTTACTTATACATCACATATACATTCAAAAGTTTGAACACACCTCCTCATTCAAGGGTTTTCTTTATTTTTACTATTTTCTACATTGTAGAATAATAGTGAAGACATCAAAACTATGGAATAACACATATGGAATCATGTTGTTATCAAAAAAGTGTTAAACAAATCAAAATATATTTTATATTTGAGATTCTTCAAAGTAGCCACCCTTAGCCTTGATGACAGATTTGCACACTCTTGGCATTCTCTCAACCAGCTTAATGAGGTAATCATCTGGAATGCATTTCAATTAACAGGTGTGCCTTGATAAAAGTTATTTTGTGGAATTTCTTTCCTTCTTAATACGTTTGAGCCAATCACTAGTGTTATGACAAGGTAGGGGTGGTATACAGAAGATAGCCCTATTTGCTAAAAGACCAAGTCCAAAATATGTCAAGAACAGATCAAATAAACAAAGACAAATTACAGTCCATCGTTTCTTTAAGACAGCCAATCCAGTTTCTTTAAGTGCATTCGCAAAAACAATCAAGCGCTACCCACCTGGTTTGCGCTTAATGGGACTATAATTTGTTTTTAAACAGGACAATGATCCAAAACACACCCCCAGTGTGTGTAAGGGCTATTTGACAGAGAAGGAGAGAGATGGAGTGCTGCATCAGATGATCTGGCCTCCACATTCACCCGACCTCAACCCAATTGAGATTGGTTGGGATGAGTTGGACTGCAGAGTGAAGGAAAGGCAGCCAACAAGTGCCCAGCATATGTGGGACCTCCTTCAAGACTGTTGGAAAAGATGGTTGAGAGAATGCCAAGAGTGTGCAAAGCTGTAATCAAGGCAAATGGTGGCTACTTTGAAGAATCTAATATCTAAAATAAATATATTTTGTATTTACGACATGATTCCATATGTGTTATTTCATAGTTTTGATGTCTTCACTATTATTCTACAATAGAGAAAATAGTAACAATAGAGAAAAACCCTTGAATGAGTAGGTTTGTCCAAACATTTGACAGGTACTGTATATATCTAGTCTCCTCTCAGATGCTCTGCACCAGTCTGTCTCAACCCTGGGCCACCTAGCCAATGTTCCAGCTAAGTGTAAAAATACATGACCCAAACCCAGCATAACATTTGAGTAATTTAGAAGACGCTTTAATCCAGAAAGACTTATGTTTAGTTAGTGCATTCAATTTAAGGTAGCTAGGTGAGACAGCCACATAATCCTGATATGAACGTCTATGAGAGAACACTTGTTTATTTTTTATGACAAGACAAGACAACCATAAGAACTGAGGACTAGGTACATAAATAAACTGAAACAGACAGACACGATAGAACATATTTTGACAAGAACAGTTATCAGCAATGCCATGCTATAGCCTAAAACTAAATCAAATAATACAAAACATTGTTAGCTTACATTCCATGGCATATGGACCATTTTGCCCTTATAGTAACTTCTATTTGCTGCAATTATTATTGTTCCATAGAACTCTAGTCGTCTGTCAAAATTGGTCTTGTTACCTCCTCAATCAGGCTCGGCATTTTCCTTGTCTCGAACCAAATCCTCTTCATCTCCTTCTCCTGATCCCTCTGGATCTGCCACACCAGAGCCAACCTGGCTCCCAGCTCCATCAAGTAGTCGGTCTGGATCGCCTCTTCCTCCAACTGACACTCACCCCTCCTCTGTGTCAGCGGTGAACCCTCCATGTCTTCCTCCTAGCTAACAATAACTCTGGAAAATACATAACGTTGTAGTAAGTGGTGTGTCGCTAACCAAAGAACAATGCATCTCTTTACGTTTTCTTCCCAGCTACTTACAATGAAGCAAGTGAGAATCCCCATGCAGAGATGATTACGCAATAGGCCAATCTGAATTACTAGTAAAAAGTTGACTACTGGAAAAGTGACCAAGTTCAAATGAATAGATTTTGGTTGTTCCTATCATTATGTGAACAATCATTGTGATGCAAGGGGTTGCCATTGGAGATGACAAAGCACAACACAGACTTTAAAAAGCAAACTTCAGGCTCTCTCTGTATCTTACTATCTAGCCTTATTCAACCCCCTCATGTAACGCTACTCCATATTGGGCTTGGTTCTCACAAACCACACTAATCACTTCTATGGTATCATTCAAAAAACTGTGTTTTGGGTAGAAAATGACTCTATATCCATGCAGGACCTTACTTGTTGTACAGTTTAATCTAAAACTCCAGTCTTCTCTTTGAGTGACCCTGAGTGCACCTCAATTGAAGAGGTCAATCAATTCAACAATTTGAAATGGATAACCAATCAACTAAGAAAACCTCATTCTTATTAGAAATGTAGCAGCTAAAAATGAGGTAGGCCTACTTGTTTTTTTAAACAACCTACCCTTTTGAGATCATTGATTATAACATACGTTGTTGATTAACACAGAGAGTTAGGGTTTCTTTCATCAATAGAATGCATTAGCCATTAGGCTGGCTCAATACAATTGTAACATTTAAAATATATATATATATTTTAACCTTTATTTAACTAGGCAAGTTAACTAAGTTTAACTAAGAACACATTTTTATTTACAATGACGGCCTACCTGCAGGGTCGACACCTGGAGCAAATTAGGGTTAAGTGCCTCGATCAAGGACACATTGACAGGTTTTTTCAACTTGTATTCAAACCAGCGATATTTTGGTTACTGGCCAAAAGCTCTAACCACTAGGCTACCTGCAACCCCCTCAGGTGTCAGGATGAACCATTTTCACACTGAATGCTTGTTAGGCCAACTTAAAATGTCTATTTGTACACAAGTAATTTTAAAAGTAGTTATACTACTGAAACATATTTACAGGAAATTATAATACAACTTACCTCTGAAGTAAGCAGTGTGTTCTCTGGCTAATGAAATAGGACATTAATAATCTGTCAGTGGTTAGTTAAATCAGTCTCTTTGCACTGTTCAGTTTGTCTGTGCAACAGTTAACCTCCCAGAATCAGAATCTTGTGATGTCACAATGGAGGCCCTGTTGCCATGATTACCCACAGCAGCTCTCAAATGCTGGAATTATTAACTTTCTTTGTACCTACAGTATGCATCACAGTCATACCTAATATACAGTTGAAGTAGGAAGTTTACATACACTTAGGTTGAAGTCCTTAAAGCTCATTTTTCAACCACTCCACAGATTTCATTTTAACAAGATTTTGCAAGTCGGTTTCACTTATTATTCACTATATCACAATTCCAGTGGGTCAGAAGTTTACATACAGTAAATTGACTGTACCTTTAAACAACTTTGAAAATTCCAGAAAATTTAAACAAAAAAAGATGTTTGGCCATAATGACCATCATTATGTTTGGATGAACAATGGGGACGCTTGCAAGCCGAAGTACACCATCCCAACCGTGAAGCACGGGGGTGGCAGCATCATGTTGTGGGGGTGCTTTGCTGCAGGAGGGGCTGGTCCACTTCACAAAGTAGATTGCATCATGAGGAAGGAAAATTATGGGGATTTATTGAAGCAACATCTCAAGACATCAGTCAGGAAGTTAAAGCTTGGTCGCAAATGGGACTTCCAACTGGACAATGACCCCAAGCATAGTTCCAAAGTTATGACAAAATGGCTTAAGGACAACAAAGTCAAGGTATTGGAGTGGCCATAACAAAGCCCTGACCTCAACCCTATAGAACATTTGTGGGCAAAACTGAAAAAGCGTGTGCGAGCAAGGAGGCCTACAAACCTGACTCAGTTACACCAGTTCTGGAGGAATGGGCCTAAATTCACCCAACTTATTGTGGGAAGCTAGTGGAAGGCTACTTGAAACATTTGACCCAAGTTAAACATTTCCAAGGCAATGCTACCAAATACTAATTGAGTGTATGTAAACTTCTGACCCACTGGGAATTTGATGAAAGAAATAAAAGCTCTCTCGGTTATTCTGACATTTCACATTCTTAAAATAAAGTGGTGATCCTAACTGACCCAAGACAGAGCGTTTTTACCAGGGTTAAATGTCAGGAATTGTGAAAAACTGAGTTTAAATGTATTTGACTAAGGTGTATGTAAACCTCCAACTTCAACTGTATATTGAGCTCTATCAATGGGGAATGGAAAGGGTCTGTAGAAATCAATACTGTTGTGTTGTCATTTCATAGCCAATGCATCAATAAAGAAAAAGTAAGTTCAGAATAAAAACAGAATCCACACAAACTGATGTTGAAAACGAATCATCACACCATCTCTATCTGATACATGTTGTATCTATTAGATCATTCCCACAGAAAACTGCAGAGTGAAACAACACCTCCCAGTCAACCATCAGTCTTAATTGTTTTTAGTGATGGACACAGACATGTCAAATCTATACTCTTTCATCATTTAATCGAATTCACTGTTCCACTTTCATGAGATAAAAAATGTAATGATGGAGTGACTTTAATCTTAGCATGTCTGAGAGAACTGATGATGCTTCTCTCTTGTGTGTACCCGTTGGTGTCTTTTTAAGCTGCTCTGTTGAGAGAAACTCTTCCACCAGTCAGAGCAGAAGTAAGGCTTCTCTCCTGTGTGTATTTCTTGGTGTCTGTTGAAGGTGCTCTGTTGAGAGAATCTCTTCCCACAGTCAGAGCGAGAGTATGGTTTTCTCCTGTGTTCACTCTCTGATTAACATTTAGCTCAGTTCAAGCATTTCCCACAGTCAGAGCAGAAGTAAAACCTCTTTCCTGTACCTCTTTCCTGTTTATTTTGTTTTAACTGATGTCGATATCATATTGGTTTGAATGAATAACATTGCAACTGTGTATCCAGACAACTGATTGCTGATTGCCTGTTGGAACAAGTGTGAATGTTCTGGGGGCCTAACCTACCCAACCAGTGGGAATACAATGGGAAGCAGCTGATGGCCCATCAGCAGGCAGTTAAGTAAGCAATATTAAACGATACCTATATAATATCGAGTCATTTGATGCGAGTGGTTGTAATAATTTGGGATCTATCGCATCCCAGTACAGTGTTTGGAATATTTATTTATTGCACAGAAGGACAAGTTGATAGTAGATTGACATAGTCTAGTGCTTTTGCTGTTTGTTAGGCCTACTCATCTTGTTGGCTGATGAAAAGTAGGCTAAATGTGGGCAGTTCTTCTAACATCTTCAATATTGGCCTTGGAATTCGATAAGAGGGATGAGAGCAGTTGCGTCCCCGATGTGTCTGTCTTCACTGTTAGATGGGATACCTGAAAGTGGCGTGTCCCAATGGTGATGAGTAGAGGTGTAGTGACATGTTTTGAGTAGATTAATATATATATATTGTTCTGAATGATTCAGTAGATCAATAAAGATATGCTACTCTAACAGGTCTCAACGTTGCTTATTTTGGAAAACCATGTCAGTGCAAAGACCAAAATTAGCTTTGTGATAGTAAAATGAATGTCTTTATGTTTTTATGAATTATACAAGAGAAGAGTTTGACCATCACAAATGATTGTACACATTTTAATTTTCATTGACAGGTGAATTAAGTTGGCTTCAATGCAGTTATCCAAACACATTCATTAACATTTATTAAAATAACATATCTAGTTAATAAATACATTTAGTCATTTCATAGACAATGCATCATTAAATAAAAAGTATTTTTAGTAATAAAAAAAATAATCCACACAAACTAATGGTGAAAACAGATCATCACACCATCTCTATCTGATACATGTTGCATATATTAGCTCATTCAAATAGACAACTGCAGAGTGAGACTGTTTTTAGTGATGAGCACCAACATGTAAAATCAATACTATTTCTTAATTTAATCCAATTCACTGTTTCCACTTTCATAAAATGAGAATTCAATGATGGAGTGACTTTAATCTTAGCATGTCTGAGAGAACTGATGATGCTTCTCTCCTGTGTGTATAAGTTGGTGTGTTTTTAAGGTGCACTGTTGAGAGAAACTCTTCCCACAGTCAGAGCAATGATATGGTTTCTCTCCAGTGTGTGTTCTCTGATGACGTTTTTGCTCAGAAGATGTTGTGAAGCATTTTCCACAGTCAGAGCAGAAGTAAGGCTTCTATCCTTTGTGTATACGTTGGTGGGTATTTAAATTGCTCTGTTGAGAGAAACTCTTCCCACATTCAGAGCAAATATAAGGCTTCTCTCCTGTATGTTTTCTCTGATGATGTTTTAGCTTAGCTGATGTTGTGAAGCATTTTACACAGTCAGAGCAGAAGTAAGGCTTCTCTCCTGTGTGTATACGCTGGTGTGTTTTAAAGTTATACAGTTGAGAGAAGCTATTCCCACAGTCAGAGCAGGAGTATGGCTTCTCTCCTGTGTGTATACGCTGGTGTATTTTAAAGTTCAAAAGTTGAGAGAAACTCTTCCCACAGTCAGAGCAATAGTAAGGCTTCTCTCCTGTGTGTATACGTTGGTGGGTTTTTAAATTGCTCTGTTGAGAGAAACTCTTCCCACAGTCAGAGCAAATATAAGGCTTCTCTCCTGTGTGTATACGCTGGTGTGTTTTTAAGCTGCCCAATTTAGAGAAGCTATTCCCACAGTCAGAGCAGGAGTAAGGCTTCTCTCCTGTGTGTATAAGCTGGTGTGTTTTTAAGTTGACCAGTTTAGAGAAGCTATTCCCATAGTCAGAGCAGGAGTATGGCGTCTCTCCTGTGTGTGTTCTCTGATGACGTTTTAGCTTAGCTGATAATGTGAAGCATTTTCCACAGTCAGAGCAGAAGTAAAGCTTCTCTCCTGTGTGTATAAGTTGGTGGGTTTTTAAATTGCTCTGTTGAGAGAAACTCTTCCCACAGTCAGAGCAAATATAAGGCTTCTCTCCTGTGTGTATACGCTGGTGTGTTTTTAAGTTGCCCAGTTTAGAGAAACTCTTCCCACAGTCAGAGCAATGGTAAGGCTTCTCTCCTGTGTGTGTTCTCTGATGACATTCTAGATCAAATAATGTTGTGAAACATTTTGCACAGTAAGAGCAGAAGTAAGGCTTCTCTTCTTTGTGTCTACGTTGGTGGGTTTTTAAATTGCTCTTTTGAGAGAAACTCTTCCCACAGTCAGAGCAATGGTAAGGTTTTTCTCCTGTGTGTATACGCTGGTGTGTTTTTAAGTTGCCAAGTTTAGAGAAGATCTTCCCACAGTCCGAGCAGGAGTATGGCTTCTCTCCAGTATGCTTTCTCTGATGAACTGTCAGAGCCCTTGATGTCGTGAAGCTCCTCCCACAGACAGTGCATGGATACTTATTCTCTCCTGTGTGTATTTTTAGGTGTATTTTTAGCTTGGATAGAAATGGGAAAGTGTCCTCACAATGTGGGCAGTGTTGAGACCTCTTAGCGCTGTGATCTTCCTGCTGTTGCTCTCTGGATGTAGAGAATGTTTCAACACTGTCTCCTGTGTGAACAACATCAAAAGTCAGTTGGTGTGATAAACATATGACTTCATATTAGTAGGTTATACAATACAACCATTCAATAAAATTATTATAAAAGTAAGGAATGTCATTATAGTTTCTGAATTGACTGGAGTTTAAAGGGAATTGGCCCCCAACCCTGATACACACACACACACACTAACTTCACTGAACACTGGCAGTTTGTCAACTTAATTCCTTTAGTCTACTCTCTGATCAGTACAAACAGCCCAGTTAATAAAACATGCTGGAAATAATGGTGTCAAACCATGCAAGTCTTAGTAGCATGAAATAACATCTAACTCGTGAATAATACAAACCCTTTAACTCTGAACCTGTGGAATGGGGCATGTTTGTTAACTATTTGGAGAAAAACATCATATAAGAATTTCAAGGCAGTTTCTACATCAGGAATAAGCTCATTCTTGCTCCAGTCAAAATAAAACAAATCATGAAAGAAAGCCTGATCATTAAAACTCTTATGAATAAAGTGTGGGTTTGTCTTAGGTACCTTAGTATTTCTCAATGGTCACTTAAATCATCACAGAAAACACCAACCGCAGAATATTTATGTGGAACATTTGTCAATATCAAATTTATCAGGGTAGATTTCTCTAGACATTTGAGATTTGGGCAGGTGGGTGAGTTAATCAACTGGGTAAGATTCATAAAATTATAATACATTTTAAAATCATCAGACACCGGCTATAACCAACACCAGTTGAGATCACCAACCAAGATCATATCACTGTGAAGAAGTTTAGATAGAGTTCCACCAGAGAAGAAAATGCATCACTGAGAGAAGATGGAGGGTCCATTACAGCCAATCACGGGGTCTATAACAGCCAATGACGGGGGTCTATAACAGCCAATCACCGGGTCTATAACAGCCAATCACAGTTAGAGAGAGACCCTTTGAAACCTCAAGATTCAAGGCAAGAAATTCCAAATGTTTTTTTACAAGGAATTTAGTCTTTAAATATTTAGCCACACCCCCAACGTTCTTATCTCCATCAGTACGATACACATTGTAACCGTTTATACAAATATCCTTATCAAGAACAGACTTGCTGAGCCATGTTTCAGAAAACACAATTACATCAACATCAGTTGATTGAGCCCAAATCCTAACCATACATTTTAGACATAAGGCTGTGTATATTTAGATGAAAAATACCAAAACCAGATCTAGATTTCAAATCAGAGGGGGTTTGGAGACATTGCATATCAGGACCAGGGTTAGGTTGAACGTTACCCGATATCAGCTAAAGAAGAATAAGTAGGCAACCTTGCACGGCTTCTATTTTTTAAGAGACCTACAAGAATTCTACAAGTGAGCTTCCAGACAATACAAAACAGTCATTTAAAACTATTAGACTTTGGCAGGGAGTTCGAAGTGTTCACAACATGGCACAAATGCATCGGGAGGCACTTGGACGAGTAGACCGAGTGAAAAAAAGCGAGTTCCCGCAGACACGCGTGGGGGCGATTGAGAGAACGTGTTGGGGATTGTTGAGCTGCCGCTGCCAGGTGGAGCGCGAAGGGGAGCAGCTTGGAGGAGACACTCCGTGGACGGAAAGCAGAGGATAGAACCCAGGCCAGCCAGAGAGAGGGTTACTTTGGTAAACTTCGAATAAGGAAGTGCAAATAGCGATAAAAAAATATATCCGAGAAGAGGGAGACCCGCGATCTTTACACCAGCAAAACTAAATAGTTTGCAGTACACAACAGGACAATTGTAGATTTGCTCAACCATGAATGAATAGGTTATCAGTAGGTTACAAACTACTATTCACAGACAAATGACTTGACATGCTGCCATCCAACTTGTGAAGTTAACATATAGATAGATAGAACCTTCTCTTACCATGATAAACAGATTTCCCAATCTCCTCCTCTTTTTCATCTTTATTGTTGACATTCAGCTCCAGAGTTTGACTGCATTCTTCCAGCTTCACTGATGCCATCTTTGGATCCTATGTTGCAAACTGCACTCCACTGTCACAATCAGGACACCGTGACTGTAAGTTTGGACTCTGTGTGGAAGGAACTCAGCAGGCTGGGTTTGTCCTCACTGTCGATCTGGCAACTCTGGATAAGGATCCCAGTCCTAAATAGATTCTGAGATCAACCTCCTGGTCCTCCTCTGTGCAGGCCACACCCCTCCCTTTTTACTGTATGAATGAACACATTTTGAACAATGACTGCCTTAAATGCTGTGGTACTTACTAACACAATAGGAAAGGTTGTGGTAGACATGAGCCATCACAGGTGAGTTCACAGCTCTTTCACTCTGAGCATGCATATCAATGAGTCAACCTCGAATTGACCGTCAAAACCAGTTCTGATAGACTATTAACATAATGAACTGGGCGTTTCAACAGCCTGACCCTCTATAGTCCTGCATATATATTGAGCTCTAACAATGGGGCCTGGAAAGGGTCTGTTGAAATCAATACTGTTGTGGTTTGAGAGTGGTAACACTAGCTTCCTCTCTGGTTCCATTCCATAATAGTAAATGGGTCATACTTGAATTCCGGCTGTAATTCTGTCCCTGAACTTTGACACCATATTCAACTCTTAAAAATGACAAATAATACTTTGTTGTTTTATTTAACTGCCAGTTAATAAGAAAACATGTAGGCTGCGTATACGGCAAAACATCTATTTGTATGTATTGTAGAAAATGCTGGGAACTAGCAAATTGTCTTGTCTTAATAGTGATGTTAAGAGGTGTAGTGACATGTTTACTAAAATAACATATCTAGTTAAAATACAATTGAAAAGTGTATCATGAAGGAAAAAGTATGTTTAGTATCAAAAAATATAATCCACCCAAACTAATTGTGAAAACTAACAAGTTCATTCACACAGAAAACTGCAGAGTGAAATAAAACCACACAGTCCACAATTAGTGAAGGGAACCGACATGTAAAATCTATATCCATATCAGTTTATTATTATCAAGGGCCGTCCACTTTGAACATGGGCCATTAAAATGACCAACTGAAACACTATCTGAAGACGAACATGAAGAAAAGCCAGGACGGATGAGTGCTGGGGACCGAGGGGGGGTCAACTGTGCCCAGAATTGATTTAGGCTTATCCAAAGTTGTTACTTGGGGTATCAGGTGTATTGTGGAGGTATGCACACTGTGAAATATATAGTAATTTAGACTAAGAATGCACTGAGATATCAAAATGTCATTACCACAAATGATGAGAAAAGTTCATGCTAGAAAAATAAGATGCATATACTGTATGCCAATGTAAATGTACATTCTGCCAGTATCTGTGAGGGCTTGGTTGTGGTAAGGCCTCTTACTCCCACCTAGGGGAGGAAAGAGGCACACAATCAAGTCCTCACACCCTAACTAGGGAGATTATCATCCCCAATCAGAGACAGCTGTCTAGCGTTGTCTCTGATTGGGGATAGTATTTAGGATCCACACTTGTCCACCTGTGTGTGGATCATTGTTCCTGCTTGTCTGCCTTGAAGTAGTCAGAAAGTAAGTCGCTGTTTAGTTTTGTTAGTTTGTTTTATATCTACTCTCCTTTGTTATTTTATGCCTCGTGAGGACATCTCATACAATAAAAAGGATGACACTCCACCAGCGCTCTGTGTATCGTCCCATCAATTCAAACCGTGACAGTATCGGTGTGTGCTAAGTTGAGGGTCTTAAATAAGTGATTGAATCAACGTGAAGCACTAAAGACTGTCATTCTAAATTTGGGTTGGATCATTTATCAATAGTTCTAATTATGATTTGGAAAGGAGAGGCTTCTAGAGACAAAGCTATGCCCTAAAATGTGAGAAGAGATAAACCTTGCCCCAATCTCATTCTTAGCAAGGTTGGTGTGAAACTATTCTAACATGTGTCCTCTCTCTCTTCCCTGTGAAATGTTATTAACATGCTGTAAGGCGATCTGTGCCTCTCTGACTGATACGTTTTCATGTTTTCTGCTCCTCCAGAGGATGGTGAAACAATAGTTAACATTGAGAGATTTATTCACCTCTGAATCTACAGATCCGTTGTGTATGTGTGTTTTAAAGAACATTTCCCCACAGCCCGAGTGGACACTTACAACTTGGTTGAAATCTGTGTTTGGGAGTTGGTGATAATTTTTTTATTTTCACTCCCATTAATAAAGTATAACCTTTATTATGATTATAGTGTTACCATACTAAGTGGATTGTACAACCCAGAATGAAGGGTTTGAAATGATCAAGTGTCTGATTTTATGTGTTGATTTCGCTTACTTTAATATAAATATTTATTTTTTCAAAACGATGGATAAGATTTAATATTGCGGATAGATTGTTGCTTCCATGAATGTAATTGTCTGAAATATTTTGAAAGAAAGTCCTTTGAGGGAAGCTAGAATCTAAATGTTTACATTAAAATGTAATGATTATTATCACACAAGCGATAAGAGGGTGGAATGTGATGGAACATTTTATGTTGGTGCTTTTCTATTCTATACATATCTTTGTTCTATTCATGTGCGGTTCTAATAAGCCATTTCTGTGTTCATGCAAGAATCCTCACTTATTAGTATCTGCAATTTAACAGTACGCCCAGACCCTGTTTTGAGAAGAAGATATCTCAGGTTCAAGGTCTCAGCTTAAAGAGAAGAAGACTTGTGAGGTGTTGGTCTGTCACATGTTATGAACCAGTATTTGTCACATGAATGCAGCAAACGGTAATGATTAATGAATTATGCTAAATCATGCAAATATAACTTGTCTTTGTATAGCCGTATATAAGACAACTGTTGGGACTGACCCAGCAGAGCTTCTGACAGACATGTGTACTATGGTGCATTGAGTTGGTTGGAACCTCTCCAGCGCGCTGACAAACTATGATTCATTTAAGATTGACTTTGAGTGTCCATGTGTAAAAGAATTACCACGACAAGAGTAAACTATTTTTTTATTCTTAGTTTTTTCAATGCATGCAAAACTACAGTATCCCTTCCTCTCTTTTCTCTCTATCTTTCCCAGTCTACTCATCCATCTTCAAGCTTTCACCCCTTCCCTGCTCTTCTATCACCATCTCAGTTCCACCTTTTCTTGAATCTTTCTAACCGTCTCCTGGAACTCAGCTTCAGCTTTCTCTCTCTTTTTCATCTCAGACCGCTTCATCTCTTTCTTAATCCTGTCTTTCATCATGGTATAATGTATCTTAATCAGTCCATCTGACCTCTTTTTCTCTGCCTTTTCCTTCTCTTTTCTTTCCTTCTCTCTCTTTTCTTGTTTTAACTTCTCCCTCTTTTTCTCAGCCTTCATTACTTTCTTCTTCTCTTTCTCTCTCTCCATCTCTTTCTTCTTCTTTTTTTGTTCATCTTCCTTGGCTTTCATCTCCTTTCTCTCTTTCTCGTCATCTTTCAACTTCATATTCAGTTTCTTCTTCTCCTCTTTTTTCTCCGTCTTCAAAGTTATTTTTTTCTTATTGTGGTTCATGGCCAGAAAGCCCATTCGTCCCAGGATGGTCTCTGCTCTCTCTAACGAAAACGTCCCAATGAAGCTCTTGGAATGGGAACGGTCCGCATCACACTTCAAACCCTCCCTGGGTCTCACCTCCTCCTTGACGCTCCTCTCTTCACTTTCAGTGTCAAAGCCTAGCCAATAATCCTAACAGGAAGACATTGACTGTAGATGAAATATTGTTCCATTGTGTCACATTTAATACACATTAGAGTGATCAACATACATTGATGGATCATAGGACACACAATATGGATGACAGTAATTGAGGTAGTTTGTTTATTTCCATCCCAATCAGATTTTATAACAGCCATAGATGTTCTTCCTGGATCAACACTAAATGTAATACAAATGTTAACACTAGTAAGGTGTGATGTTTTATACTAAGAGCAGCAGGGTTGGGGTTCATTCCATTTCAATTCCAGTCAATTCAGGAAGTACTCTAAAATTACAATTCTCTTCAATGCTTTGAATTGAAATGGAACTGACCCCCAACCCTGTAAAGTAGTAGTGTAAAATAGTACACCTACCTTTGCTGTTTCCAGGGTCCAGGGCCTGGGTCCCTGATCCTCTGTCAAGCATATGGAGGCTCTCACTCTAACAGGCGTCTTAGTTGCCAAGCAGAACAGAGGGGTGGGCGGCTCATCATTGCAGGTTGCCAGAGTTAAGTTAGCATCTGGAAGTGCTAGGACAGGGCTTTTATCACCCATCAGAGCCTCTTTTTTGAAAGCGGAAGCAACTACACTTTCTTTTGTGTCAACTGAGCACTCTGTAGTGCCCTCACCTGTCTTCCATAGCTGTTTGTGGTCATTGTCGTGGGTGCAGGGCAGGCTTAGAGGCAGAGTTGCAGGTGCAGGAGGACTTTTATAAGTCAAAAACTCCTCTTGGACTACACTGGACACGGAAATGTCTGTTTCCCTGGCAACAGGACACTTGGTGGTGCCCTCTACTTCCTCCCCTGTTAGTTTGTAGTCAATGTCAAAAAGAAGTGACAGACTTGGAGACAGCATTGGGACGGGGAAATTAGCTGCTGATCTGTCCACTCCATCAACAGTAGCTGTGCCTGCAGTGGCCTCTGTGGCAACTGAGACCTCACAGGTATCCTCTACTGTCTGCTCTGCTGGCATGAAGTCATCGTCAAAGACAGGTGGCAGACTTGGAGGCAGCTCAGAAGGAAGACTTCTAGCTGCCCATGGGTTCTCTCTCTTGACAGTGGCTGTGCCTGCAGTGGTATCAGTGGCATCTGTGGCAACTCGGAACACTTTGGCTGAAACAGCAGGGTGGGAAGTTTCCGAGACATTGCATGAATTACCAATGAAGCGCTGAGCCAGTGGTGGGAGGGAGTAAGGATAGAATCTGTCCTCTTCCTCAACATTAGATATTGTCAATGGAGCAACGGAGACCTCAGTGGTGCACTCTACTGTCTGCTGTTGAGGCATGGAGTCACCGTCAAAGAAGTGTGGCAGGTATTGATGCAGCATTGAGGAAAGACGTATATCCGTCAACAGGTCCTCTCGTTTACCTGTAGATACATCTGCAGTGGCCTCTGTGGCAACTGGGCACTCAGCAGACTGGCATGTTTCAGGGACAAAGTATGAAAATACAATGAACCGTTGTGCGTCCTGAGCGCGTATGGCCAATAGAGACGGGGGATTTAACATGGTTGTTACAGGCCTCCGATTGGTGAAAGCCAGTGGTGGGAGGGAGTCAATAGAGGGAGCTATGAACTCAGTGAGAGGACGGTTGGTCACATCTCTCACATTCTGCGTGAGAAAAGAAACAGACATGATGAAAATGTTCACATTCAGTACCGAAATACTATATGAGTCAGCACTATTTACTTATACATCACATATACATAACCATTCAAATGTTTGAACACACCTCCTCATTCAAGGGTTTTTCTTTATTTTTACTATTTTCTACATTGTAGAATAATAGTGAAGACATCAAAACTATGAAATAACACATATGGAATCATGTTGTTATCAAAAAATGTGAGATTCTTCAAAGTAGCCACCCTTTGCCTTGATGACATCTTTGCACAATCTTGGCATTCTCTCAACCAGCTTAATGAGGTAATCATCTGGAATGCATTTCAATTAACAGGTGTGCCTTGTTAAATGTTATCTTGTGGAATTTCGATCCTTCTAAATCCGTTTGAGCCAATCACTAGTCTTTTGACAAGGTACGGGTGGTATACAGAAGAACAGCTCAAATAAGCAAAGAGAAATTACAGTCCATCGTTACTTTAAGACAGCCAATCCAGTTTCTTTAAGTGCAGTCGCAAAAACCATCAAGCGCTACCCACCTGGTTTGCGCTTAATGGGACTATAATTTGTTTTTTAACAATGATCCAAAACACACCCCCAGTGTGTGTAAGGGCTATTTGACAGAGAAGGAGAGAGATGGAGTGCTGCATCAGATGATCTGGCCTCCACATTCACCCGACCTCAACCAAATTGAGATTGGTTGGGATGAGTTGGACCGCAGAGTGAAGGAAAGGCAGCCAATAAGTGCCCAGCATATGTGGGACCTCCTTCAAGACTGTTGGAAAAGCTGGTTGAGAGAATGCCAAGAGTGTGCAAAGCTGTAATCAAGGGAAATGGTGGCTACTTTGAAGAATCTAAAATAAATATATTTTTTGTTACGACATGATTCCATATGTGTTATTTCATAGTTTTGATGTCTTCACTATTATTCTACAATAGAGAAAATAGTAACAATAGAGAAAAACCCTTGAATGAATAGGTTTGTCCAAACGTTTGACAGGGACTGTATATATCTAGTCTCCTCTCAGATGCTCTGCACCAGTCTGTCTCAACCCTGGGCCACCTAGCCAATGTTCCAGCTAAGTGTAAAAATACATGACCCAAACCCAGCATAACATTTTAGTAATTTAGCAGACGCTTTAATCCAGAAAGACTTATATTTAGTTAGTGCATTCAATTTAAGGTAGCTAGGTGAGACAACCACATAATCCTGATATGAACGTCTATGAGAGAACAGTTGTTTATTTTTTATGACAAGACAAGACAACCATAACAACTGAGGACTATGTACATAAATAAACTGAAACAGACAGACAGACACGATACAACATATTTTGACAAGAACAGTTATCAGCAATGCCATGCTATAGCCTAAAACTAAATCAAATAATACAAAACATTGTTAGCTTACATTCCATGGCATATGGACCATTTTGCCCTTATAGTAACTTCTATTTGCTGTAATTATTATTGTTCCATAGAACTCTAGTCGTCTGTCAAAATTGGTCTTGTTACCTCCTCAATCAGGCTTGGCATTTTCCTTGTCTCGAACCAAATCCTCTTCATCTCCTTCTCCCGATCCCTCTGGATCTGCCACGCCAGAGCCAACCTGGCTCCCAGCTCCATCAAGTAGTCCGTCTGGATCACCTCTTCCTCCAACTGACACTCACCCCTCCTCTGTGTCAGCGGTGAACCCTCCATGTCTTCCTCCTAGATAACAATAACTCTGGAAAATACATAACGTTGTAGTAAGTGGTGTATTGCTAACCAAAGAACAATGCATCTCTTTATGTTTTCTTCCCAGCTACTTACAATGAAGCAAGTGAGAATCCCCATGCAGAGATGATTACGCAATAGGCCAATCTGAATTACTAGTAAAACGTTGACTACTGGAAAAGTGACCAAGTTCAAATGAATAGATTTTGGTTGTTCCTATCATTAAGTGCACAATCTTTGTGATGCAAGGGGTTGCCATTGGAGATGACAAAGCACAACACAGACTTTAAAAAGCAAACTTCAGACTCTCTCTGTATCTTACTATCTAGCCTTATTCAACCCCCTCATGTAACGCTACTCCATATTGGGCTTGGTTCTCACAAACCACACTAATCACTTCTATGGTATCATTCAAAAACTGTTTTGGGTAGAAAATGACTCTATATTCATGCAGGACCTTACTTGTTGTACAGTTTAATCTAAAACTCCAGTCTTCTCTTTGAGTGACCCTGAGTGCACCTCAATTGAAGAGGTCAATCAATTCAACAATTTGAAATGGATGACCATTCAAATAAGAAAACCTCGTACGTTGTTGATTAACACAGAGAGTTAGGGTTTCTTTCATCAATAGAATGCATTAGCCGTTAGGCTGGCTCAATACAATTGTAACATTTAAAATATATATATATATTTTAACCTTTATTTAACTAGGCAAGTTAACTAAGTTTAACTAAGAACACATTTTTATTTACAATGACGGCCTACCTACAGGGTCAGCGACCTGGAGCAAATTAGTGTTAAGTGCCTCAATCAAGGACACATTGACAGGTTTTTTCAACATGTATTCAAACCAGTGATATTTTGGTTACTGGCCCAAAGCTCTAACCGCTAGGCTACCTGCAACCCCCTCAGGTGTCAGGATGAACCATTTTCACACTGAATGCTTGTTAGGCCAACTTAAAATGTCTACAAGTAATTTTAAAAGTAGTTATACTACTGAAACATATTTACAGTAAATTAAAATACAATTTACCTCTGAAGTAAGCAGTGTGTTCTCTCTCTAACGAAATAGGACATTAATAATGTGTCAGTGTTTAGTTAAATCAGTCTCTTTGCACTGTTCAGTTTGTCTGTGCAACAGTTAACCTCCCAGAATCAGAATCTTGTGATGTCACAATGGAGGCCCTGTTGCCATGATTACCCACAGCAGCTCTCAAATGCTGGAATAATTAACTTTCTTTGTACCTACAGTATGCATCACAGTCATACCTAATATACAGTTGAAGTCGGAAGTTTACATACACTTAGGTTGAAGTCATTAAAGCTCATTTTTCAACCACTCCACAGATTTCATGTTAACAAACTATAGTTTTTGCATGTCGGTTAGGACATCTACTTTGTGCATGACACAAGTAACTCTTCCAACAATTGTCTACAGACAGATTATTTCACTTATTATTCACTATATCACAATTCCAGTGGGTCAGAAGTTTACATACAGTAAGTTGACTGTACCTTTAAACAAAATTATGTCATGGCTTTAGAAGCTTCTGATAGGCTAATTGACATCATTTGAGTCAATTGGAGGTGTACCTCTGGATGTATTTCAGGGCCTACCTTTAAACTCAGTGCCTCTTTGCTCGACATCATGGGAAAATCCAGAGAACTGAGCCAAGAACTTTTAGACCTCCACCACAAGTCTGGTTCATCCTTGGGAGCAATTTCCAAACGCCTGAAGGTACCACGTTCATCTGTACAAACAATAGTAAGCAAGTATAAACACCATGGAACCACGCAGCCGTCAAATCGCTCAGGAAGGAGACGCATTCTGTCTCCTAGAGATGAACGTACTTTGGTGCGAAAAGTGCAAATCAATCCCCGAACAACAGCAAAGGACCTTGTGAAGATGCTGGAGGAAATAGGTACAAAAGTATCTATATCCACAGTAAAACGAGTCCTATATCAACATAACCTGAAAGGTCGCTCAGCAAGGAAGAAGCCACTGCTCCAGACTACGGTTTGCAACTGCACATGGGGACAAAGATCGTACTTTTTGGAGAAATGTCCTCTGGTCTGATGAAACAAAAATAGAACTGTTTGGCCATAATGACCATCGTTATGTTTGGAGGAAAAATGGGGACGCTTGCAAGCCGAAGAACACCATCCCAACCGTGAAGCACGGGGGTGGCAGCATCATGTTGTGGGGGTGCTTTGCTGCAGGAGGGACTGGTGCACTTCACAAAATAGATGGCATCATGAGGAAGGAAAATTATGGGGATATATTGAAGCAACATCTCAAGACATCAGTCAGGAAGTTAAAGCTTGGTCGCAAATGGGTCTTCCAACTGGACAATGACCCCAAGCATACTTCCAACGTTATGGCTTAAGGACAACAAAGTCAAGGTATTGGAGTGGCCATCACAAAGCCCTGACCTCAATCCTTTAGAACATTTGTGGGCAGAACTGAAAAAGCGTGTGTGAGCAAGGAGGCCTACAAACCTGACTCAGTTAAACCAGTTCTGCCAGGAGGAATGGGCCAAAATTCACAAAACTTATTGTGGGAAGCTAGTGGAAGGCTACTTGAAACATTTTCAAGGCAATGCTACCAAATACTAATTGAGTGTATATAAACTTTTGACCCACTGGGAATGTGATGAAATAAATAAAAGCTGAAATAAATAATTCTCTCTATTATTCTGACATTTCACACTCTTAAAATAACTAACTGACCTAAGACAGAGCGTTTTTACCAGGGTTAAATGTCAGGAATTGTCCAAATCTGAGTTTAAATGTATTTGACTAAGGTGTATGTAAACCTCCAACTTCAACTGTATATTGAGCTCTATCAATGGGGAGTGGAAAGAATCTGTTGAAATCAATACTGTCGTGTTGTCATTTCATAGCCAATGCATCAATAAAGAAAAAGTAAGTTCAGAATAAAAAAAAGAATCCACACAAACTGATGTTGAAAACGGATCATCACACCATCTCTATCTGATACATGTTGTATCTATTAGATCATTCCCACAGAAAACTGCAGAGTGAAACACCTCCCAGTCAACCATCAGTCTTAATTGTTTTTAGTGATGGACACAGACATGTCAAATCTATACTCTTTCATCATTTAATCGAATTCACTGTTCCACTTTCATGAGATATAAAATGTAATGATGGAGTGACTTTAATGTTAGCATATCTGAGAGAACTGATGATGCTTCTCTCTTGTGTGTACCTGTTGGTGTCTTTTTAAGCTGTTCTGTTGAGAGAAACTCTTCCACCAGTCAGAGCAGTAGTAAGGCTTCTCTCCTGTGTGTATACTTGTGTTTTTAAGTGACTCTGTTGAGAGAAACTCGTCCCACAGTTAGAGCAGGAGTAAGGAGTCTCCCAAGTATGTATTGGAATTTCAAGGTATCCAATCAAGAGACACTCTTCCCACCGTCTGAGCAATGGTAAGACTTCTCTCATGTGTATTCTCTGATTACGTTTTTGCTCAGCTGATGTTGTAAAGCATGTTCCACAGTAAGAGCAGAAGTAAGGCTTCTCTCTTTTGTGTATACCTTAGTGTCTGTTGAAGGTGCTCTGTTGAGAGAATCTCTTCCCACAGTCAGAGCGAGAGTATGGTTTTCTCCTGTGTTCACTCTCTGATTAACATTTAGCTCAGTTGAAGCATTTCCCACAGTCTGAGCAGAAGTAAAACCTCTTTCCTGTTCCTCTTTCCTGTTTATTTTGTTTTAACTGATGTCGATATCATATTTGTTTGAATGAATAACATTACAACTGTGTATCCAGACAACTGCTTGCTGATTGCCCATTGGAACAAGTGTGAATGTTCTGGGGGCCTAACCTACCCAACCAGTGTGAATACATTGGGAAGCAGCTGATGGCCCATCAGCCGGCAGTTAAGTAAGCAATATTAAACGATACCTATATAATATCGAGTCATGGATTATGGTGCCAGCCACTTATTGTTTTCAACAAGAGAAGCCTCACAGACGGTATTCAATCCTAAGGGCAAATCCAGTATCATCTCAATATCTTTACAGTAGAAGCTAACAAAATACACACAAACTGACACGATGCAACTGATCAGTAAAGTATAGGGAGGCTAACATTCTATAATTAACCCTTTCTGCACATTTCTCTACAGTGAGAATTAATAGCATGTTATCTGTTCGTGAAGTGACTTTAATATTAGCATGTCTGAGAGAACTAATGATGCTTTCCTCCTGTGTGAATACGTTGATGTGTTTTTAAGTTACTCTGTTGAGAGAAACTCTTCCCACTGTCAATGAAAAGTCTTCCATCCTATGTGCGTTTTTTTCTCAGCTGATGTTGAGAAGCATTTTCCACAGTCAAAGCCGAAGTAAGGCTTCTCTCCTGTGTGTATCCATTCATGTTTTTGATTTCAGTGTGGAAGCAGAGGCAGGCTGGGTTTGCCCTCATGGTCTATCTGGTAACTAAGGGTAGGATAACAGTCTTAAATAGAAGTCTTAGATCAACCTCCTCTGTGCCACAACCCTCCCGTTGTACTGTATGTGTGAACACATTGAGGGGGTTCATTTAATCTCACCCGGGCGCCCGTGTACATGTGTTTTTCACAGAGTGAAAGTTGATTGCATTCGTTTTGGACCCGGGCTGCCTCCGGTGCGTGAGCCAGGTGCCCCGTTCAAAGCCTACGGAGAAAGTTGCGCTCCTAACTCCCCGCTTTCGCCCGGTGACGTGACGGGCCATCGCCCAGTTCAACCTGGGAAAGCGTAATAGAACTCCCTCATTGAGCACAAGAACAGCTGCTCACCGATTTGACGGCTCCAACGTAGTTCCAGTTCCACCTCTGGCACCGTCAAAACATCCACTCTCTGATTGAATCTAAGCACGAGGGTCTTACACTCATCTCCTTACTGTGGATTGATTTACCAATGTTTCATCAAACACCATCAGAAACTGGTGGTTGGTGTTGATTTATAAAGTAAAAAGATGACAATGCATTTTTTTGTTGTTGAACCACACGAAAAGAAAAAGATTGAGATTATGAAATGACATTTCCTTATATGAACTGTAACTCAGATAACAAACTTGCTAACTGCCTGGTACTCAGCACTCTATTGTCCCTCTAATCACTGACAGCAATGCAAATGTTTTTGGAAATATAATCAAACACATAATGAGAACCGATGTTGCGTAACATTGCTATAGGTTATGCAATTGTGTGAGAAAACTGTTTCAGCTTTCTATAGACTAGGCCTACTATTTTTAATTATCAACTTTTCTAATATTAAGCACATTGCTTCTCTTTACAACAGGAGTATAGTATTCAGTATCTATGCTGCAATAGTCTATGTGCCGGGGGGCTAGGGTTAGTTTGTTAAATCTGATGTTATTATCCGGTGTCTTGTGTGAATTTAAGTATGCTCCCTCTAATTCTCTCTCTCTCCAACTCTACCGGAGGACCTGAGCCAACCCGGAGGACCATGCTTCAGGACCACCTACCCTGATGAGTCCTAGCTGTCCCCAGTCCACCTGGTCATGCTGCCTGCGGTTATGGAACCCTGAACTGTTCATTGGACGTGCCACCTTGTCCCAGACCTGTTTTCATCTCGCTCTCTCTCTACCGCACCTGCGCTCTATTGCACTGAAAAGCCAAGTGACATTCACTCCTGATGTATTTACCTGCTGCAACCTCCACAACTACTATTATTATTATTTGACCCTGCTGGTCATCTATGAACATTTGAACATCTTGGAGAAAGAACTGGCCTTAATGGCCATGAATTGTTATAATCTCCACCCGGCACAGCCAGAAGAGGACTGGCCACACCTAAGAGCCTGGTTCCTCTCTAGGTTTGGCCTTTCTAGGGAGTTTTTCCTAGCCACCGTGCTTCTCAATCTGCATTGCTTGCGGTTTGGGGTTTTAGGCTGGGTTTCTGTATAGCACTGTGACATCAGGTGATGTAAAAAGGGCTTTATAAATAAATTTGATTGATTGATTTTCCTGGCTGGCATGAAAATGAACCACTGGAAAAGCATCCTCCATTCGCTATTTAAGTGCATAGATCACATCTATTTTTTCCCCTGTGGAGACAGGTGCATGATAATGGTCCATTCTAAATCAAAACTCATTTCACACATATTATTTAGTGTATGTAAAGACATTAAATTAAGAATAGTCTGATGGGTGACAATATTAGCCTATCAATTGTGAATTATGCCCAGTGTGTGATGTAAGGCAAGAAACATTGGATGCCTTTTTATGTAACTTCTTGAAGTCATAGTCACACACCTCAGGTAGCCTAGCTCATAGGCCTATATGTTTTGTATCACAACATTACAGCACTAATAATTTGATGACAGCCTAATAGTTGATCATGTTAAACTAAACATTCTGATCCATTGCATCAGTCTCATTGCTATTCAACTTTTTTTTTATGCGAGTGTTTGTAATATTTGGGATCAATCTCATCCCACTGCTGTCCCAGAGTGTTTGGAATATTTATTTATTGTACAGAAGGGCAAGTTGATAGTAGATTGACATAATCTAGTGTTTTTGCTGTTCGTTAGGCCTACTCATCTTGTTGGCTGACAAGAAGTATGCTAATGTGGGCAGCTCTAACATCTTCAATATTGGACTTGGAATTTGATAAGAGGGATGAGCGCAGTTGCGTCCCTGATGTGTCGGTCTTCACTGTTAGCTGAGATACCTGAAAGTGGCGTGTCCCGACATGTTGAGTAGATTAATATAAATATTGATTTGAATGCCATGAATTAAACAAAAACAATGTGTTGCACATGATTCAGTAGATCAATAAAGCTATGGTTCTCTAACAGCAGCTTATTCTGGAAAACCATGTCAATGTAATTTAGCTTTGTGTTAGTCAATGTAACTTCCTGTCTTTCAGAAAAACACTAAATAGGTCACTTAAAATATGTGTTTAAATATGAGAGAGAAGATTAGTTCTACCAGAACCAATTAATGCACACTTATTTGATCATTGGCAACTTGTCATTTTCAGCTTTAGACAAACACTAAATATTTCACTTAATAAAACAGAATTAAGAGAAAGTTGACAGCACAAATTTTATTTTTCATTAATAGATTAATTAGGCTTCAATGCATTTATCCAAACACATTCAAGATCAATTACTAAAATAACATTAGTTAAAGACAATTTAATAAATACATGTAGACGTTTCACAGCCCAAAAAGTTTAGTATAAAATTATCTGCAAACTAATGGTGATCGTCACACCATCTCGATCTGATACATGTATCTATTAGTTCATTCACACAGAAAACTGCAGAGTGAAACACCTCCTAGTCAACCATCAGACTTAAATGTTTTTAGTGATGGGCACCTACATGTTAAATCCATATCATTTTAACTGATATAGCTTTGTAATGTCCAGACAACTGCTTGATGATTGCCCATAGGGCCAAGTGTGAAATGTTCTGGGGATTCTAACCTATCCAATCAGTGTGAATACAATGGGAAGCAGTTGATGGCCCACCAGCAGGCAGTTAAGTAAGCTACGTCAAACGATATCTAAATCATATCGAGTCGTGGATTATAGTGCCAGCCACTTATTGTTTTCAACATGAGAAGTCTAAGAGCAAATCCAAGGTCATCTCAATATATTTACAGTAGAAGCTAACAATACAGAACTGAGGCTAACATTCTAGAACATTACCTTCTGCACAATTCTCAAAGTGAGAAACAATAGCATGTTATCCATTCGTGGATTGACTTTAAATCTTAGCATGTATCAGAGAACTGATAATGCTTTCCTTCTGTGTGTATCCGTTGGTGTGTTTTTAAGTGCCAGTGTTGAGAGAAACTCTTCCCACAGTCAGAGCAATGGTAAGGCTTCTCTCCTGTGTGTATACGTTGATGTACTTTTAAGGTATCCAATCGGGAGAAACTCTTCCCACATTCCAAGCAATGGTAAGGCTTCTCCCCTGTGTGTGTTCTCTGATGAAGTTTTAGCTCAGCTGATGTTGTGAAACGTTTTCCACAGTCAGAGCAGTAGTAAGGCTTCTCTCCTGTGTGTATCCGTTGGTGTCTTTTTAAGTGGCTGTGTTGAGAAAAACTCTTCCCACAGTCAGAGCAATGATATGGCTTCTCTCCTGTGTGTGTTCTCTGATGACGTTTTAGCTCAGCTGATGTTGTGAAACGTTTTCCACAGTCAGAGCAGTAGTAGGGCTTCTCTCCTGTGTGTATCCGTTGGTGTGTTTTTAAGTGGCTGTGTTGAGAAAAGCTCTTCCCACAGTCAGAGCAGAAATATGGCCTCTCTCCTGCTTGCATACTCTGGTGTGTCTTAAAGTGGCCCAGTTGAGAGAAACTCTCCCCACTGTCAGAGCCGTAGTGTGGCTTCTCTCTAGTATGCACATTCTGATGAACTGTCAGAGGCATTGGTGTTGTGAAGCTCTTCCCACATACAGTGCATGAATACAGATTCTCTCCTGTGTGTATTTTTAGGTGCTTTTTTAGCTTGGATAGAAATGGAAAAGTCTCTTCACAATGTGGGTAGTGTTGAGACCTCTTAGCTATGGGATCTTCCTGCTGTTGCTCTCTGGATGTAGAGAATGTTTCAACACTGTCTCCTGTGTGAACAACATCACAAATGAACAAGTCAGTTGGTGTGAAACATGACTTCATATTAGTAGGCTGTACAACACAACAGTGGAATAAAATGATTACATAAGTAAATAAAGATAAATACATTCCAGGATTCTGGTCAGTTCCATAATTCCAAATGTTCCTAATTGAAAAGCATTTGAGAGTAGCTGAGTTGGAATGCAATTATAGTTTCTGAATTAAGTGGAATTGACCCCCAACCCAGTCACCCACACAGATTAATTTCATAACTTCTAAACACTGGGCTGTTTATCTACTTCATTTCTTTAGTATACTCTGATCACTCCAGTGAATAAAACATGCTTGCAACACTGGTGTCAAACCATGCAAGTCTTAGTAAAATTTAACTTGTCATTGACACAGTTAATCATAAAACAATTATATAGAGGAACCTTTCATGTACAGTGGGAAGTTGCAATGAATACTACAAGCTTTGCTGTGCAGTCTGGAGTTCATCAAGGATATGCAATGTCAGAATTACAGATTTCTACCTAGCAATAGACTGGGTCATAACTTACAGAGGTTTAACTAATGAAGATGGATAGAACCTTACCATGATAAACAGATTTCCCAATCTCCTCCTCTTCATCTTTAATGTTGACATTCAGCTCCAGTGTTTGACTGCATTCTTCCAGCTTCACTGATGCCATCTCTGGATCCTATGTTGCAAACTGCACTCCACTGTCACAATCAGGACACAGTGACTAGTTTCAAACAGTCTGCATCTGGGTCTTATCCTGAGGTCTGATAGTACAAACTGGCAACAGACAAACAGAGAACACAGGTATAAATGCACAGGGAATAATGGGGAAGATGGGCGACACCTGGATGGGGGCGGAGACAAGCACAAAGACAGCTGAAACAGATCAGGGTGAGTTCACAGCTCTTTCACTCTGAGCAATGAGTCAACCTCAAATTGACCGTCAATACTAATTCTACCAGACTAAGGATGAGGAGTGGGTAGATGTTAGAGTCTCTGGATCAAGTTCACAGTAGGTGGCGGTAATGCACGAAATCGATGCGATTCGCCAAACAAAAAGGAAGAAGAAGAAGAAGATTCTACCAGACTATTAATATTATCAACTTGGCATTTCAACAGCCTGACCCTCAATAGTCCTGCATATTTATTGAGCTCTAACAATGGGGTGTGTAAAGGGTCTGTTGAGTGTGAGAAAGGTAACACAAGATTTCTGTCTGGTATATATATATAGTCCCGTGTAGTTCAGTTGGTAGAGCGTGGCGCTTGCAATGCCAGTGTTGTGGTTTGATTCCCACAGAGGACTAGTATGAAAGAAGTATGAGAACGTATGTAAGTCGCTCTGGATAAGAGTGTCTGTTAAATGATGTAAATGTAAGTATTGGTGGTTAATGCTTGCCTCCCTGCCCAGGAAAGAGAGAGATTTGACAGTTTTTGGGTCGCCCTGTAGCTCAGTCGGTAGAGCATGGCTAAGGTTGTGGGTTTGATTCCCACGGGGTACCAGTATGAAAATGTATGTACTCACTACGGTTAGTCGCTCTGGATAATAATGACTAAAATGGTTCCATTCCCTAACAGTAAGTTGGTAATTTCTGAATTCCAGCATTAATGATGTCCCTGGACTTTGACACCATGTAAAACACATTAAAATGACAAAATACTTTTTGTAACTGTAATTTTTTAAACTGTAATTTAATAACAAAACGTATGTAGGCTATGTCCTTTATACATCAAATCACCTATTTGTATGCACTGTAGAAATTACTGGTTTGTCCAAATGGTGATGTGTAGTGACATGTTTTGAGTATAGAAATACAGGGGCGCAACTTTGGTTTTAGAAGTAGGGGGGACATAACTTTAAAAAAATATATATATATTTATCGAGTTGTGTAAACACTCCAAACAGACCTGACTACCCTACCCTACCGCTTGGAGGCGTCCTCATGGTCCTACAGCACACGGTTGCCTCATAATGGGGGGGGGGGGGGGGGCAAATGCATTTTCAGAATATGGGGGGGACATGTTCCCCCATCCCCAGTGAAAGTTGCGCCCCCGAAATAAACATATATTATTTTGAATGCTATGAATCAAACAAAACCATTATATTTTCCAAAATAAAAATTATTCAGTACATCAATAAAGCTACGGATCTCTAACAGGTCTCAAAGCGGCATATTCTGGAAAACTGTGTTAGTCCATTGGTCAAATGTTGCTTTGTGATAGTCAATTGAACTTCCTGTCTCTTTCAGCTTCGGAAAAACACTTAAAACATCATTTTCTTGTTTTTAATTATATATGAGAGAAGAAGAGTTCTACCAGAACAAAATAATGCACACATTTATTTGATCATTGGCAACTTCTTGTCTTTTAAATCTTCAGACAAACACTAAACACCTTCTTCAACACTTTGAGGATAACAGTGCCACCGATGCGGCCCACTACCAAGGCCTGTGGGCTCTCCTTCTCCATGGCCGACGTGAGTAAAACATTTTAAACATGTTAAGACTAGCAGCCCAGATGTCATCCCTAGCTGCGTCCTCAGAGCATGCGCTAACCAGCTGGCTGGTGTGTTTACGGACATATTCAATCTCTCCCTATCCCAGTCTGCTGTCCCCACATGCTTCAAGATGGCCACCATTGTTCCTGAACCCAAGAAAGCATTAGATAACATAACTAAATGACAATAGCCCAGTAGCACTCACCTTTGTCATCACCAAGTGCTTTGAGAGACTAGTCAAGGATCATATTACCTAAACCTTACCTGCCACTCTAGACCCTCTTCAATTTGCTTACCTCCCCAATAGATCCACAGACGATGCAATAGCCATCACTCTGGACACTGCCCTATCCCATATGGACAAGAGGAATACCTACGTAAGAATGCTGTTCATTGACTACAGCTCAGCATTCAACCCCATAGTGCCCTCAAAGCTCATCATTAAGCTCGAGGCCCTGGGTCTGAACCCCGCCCTGTGCAACTGGGTCCTGGATTTTCTGACGGGCTGCCCCCAGGTGGTGAAGGTAGGAAACAACACCTCCACTTCACTGATCCTCAACACTTTGGCCCCAAGGGTGCGTGCTCAGACTGTGACGCCAAGCACACCCACCTCCATCTCAATCATCAAGTTTGCTGACGACACAACAGTAGTAGGCTTGATTACCAACAACAACGAGACAGCCTACAGGGAGGAGGTGATTGCTCTGCGAGTGTGGCGCCAGGAAAATAACCTCTCACTCAACGTCAACAAAACAAAGGAGATGATCGTTGACTTCAGGAAAAAGAGGGCGCACCCCCCGATCCACATAGATGGGACCGAAGTGGAGAAGGTGGAAAGCTTCAAGTTCCTCTGTGCTCACATCACTGGCAAATTAAAATGGACCACCCACACAGACAGTGTAGTAAAAAGGCGCAACAGCGCCTCTTCAACCTCAGGAGGCTAAAGAAATTTGTCTTGACACCTAAAACCCCCCCAAACTTTTACAGATGCACAATTGAGAGCATCCTGTCGGGCCTGGTACGGCAACTGCACCGCCCGCAACCGCAAGGCTCTCCAGAGGGTGGTGCGGTCTGCCCAATGCATTTCCGGGGGCAAACTACCCGCCCTCCAGGACACCTGCATTACCCGATGTCACAGGAAGGCCAAAAAGATCAACAAGGACCCCGCTATCATCCAGAAGGCGAGGTCAGTACAGGTGCATCAAAGCTGGGACCGAGAGACTGAAAAACAGCTTCCATCTCAAGGCCACTGCCTATAGACATAGACTGGGAATCACTGGCCACTTTAACAATGTTTACATATTTTGAATTACTCATCTCATATGTATATACTGTATTCTACACTATTCTACGGTTTCTTAGTCCAATGCCGCTCTGACATAGCTCATCAATAAATGTATATATTCTCAATCCGTTCCTTACTAGATTTATGTGTATTTGGGTATATGTGAAACTGTTAGATATAACTGCACTGTTGGAGCTAGAAGCACAAGCATTTCGCTGCACCTACAATAACATCTGCTAAACATGTGTATGTGACCAATAAATATTGATTTGAAATATTTGACTTAAAACATTTAAAAAATGTAATTATAAAAATGAGAAAAATAGTTATTGTACTCATGTTTATTTTTAATTGACAGATGAATTAAGTTGGCTTCAATGCAGTTATTCAAACACATTCATTATCATTGATTAAAATAACATATCTAGTTAAAAGACAATTTAATTAATACATTTAGTCATTTCATAGACAATGTATCATGAAAGAAAAAGTATGTTTAGTATAAAAAAAAGAATCCACACAAACTAATGGTGAAAACAGATCATCACACCATCTCTATCTGATACATGTTGCATCTATTAGCTCATTCAAATAGACAACTGCAGAGTGACTGTTTTTAGTGATGAGCACCAACATGTCAAATCAATACTATTTCTTCATTTAATACAATTCACTGTTTCCACTTTCATAAAATGAGAATTCAATGATAGTGACTTTAATCTTAGCATGTCTGAGAGAACTGATGATGCTTCTCTCTTGTGTGTATAAGTTTGTGTGTTTTTAAGTTGCTCTGATGAGAGAAACTATTCCCACAGTCAGAGCAATGATAAGGCTTCTCTCCTGTATGTGTTCTCTGATGACGTTTTAGAGCAGATAATGTCGTGAAACATCTTGCACAGTCAGAGCAGAAGTATGGCCTCACTCCTGTGTGTATATGTTGGTGGTTTACTAAGTTGCTCGACCGAGAGTAACACTTCCCACAGTCAGAGCAATGATATGGCTTCTCTCCTGTGTGTGTTCTCTGATGAAGTTTTAGAGCAGATAATGTCGTGAAACACCTTGCACAGTCAGAGCAGAAGTAAGGCTTCTGTCCTGTGTGTATACGCTGGTGTAGTTTAAGGTACCACAGTTGAGAGAAACTCTTCACACAGTCAGAGCAATGGTAAGGTTTCTCTCCTGTGTGTATACGCTGGTGTCTTTTAAAGTTGCCCAGATGAGAGAAGGTCTTCCCACAGTCAGAGCAGGAGTATGGCTTCTCTCCAGTGTGCACTCTCTGGTGAACTGTCAGAACCCTTGATGTTGTGAAGCTCCTCCCACAGACAGTGCATGAATACTTATTCTCTCCTGTGTGTATTTTTAGGTGTATTTTTAGCTTGGATAGAAATGGGAAAGTCTCCTCACAATGTGGGCAGAGGTGAGACCTCTTAGCTCTGTGATCTTCCTGCTGTTGCTCTCTGGATGTAGAGAATGTTTCAACACTGTCTCCTGTGTGAACAACATCAAATGAACAAGTCAGTTGGTGTGATAAACATATTAATTCATATTAGTAGGTTATACAATACAACCATTAAATACAATTATTATTAAAATTGAGGAATGTCATTATAGTTTCTGAATTAACTGGAGTTTAAAGGGAATTGGCCCCCAACCCTGATACCCACACACACTAATTTCATTGAACACTGGCAGTTTGTCTACTTCATTTCTTTAGTCTACTCTCTGATCAATACAAACAGTCCAGTGAATAAAACATGCTGGAAATAATGGTGTCAAACCATGCAAGTCTTAGTAGCATGAAATAACATCTAACTTGTTATTGAATCAAGACATCATTAATCAATTATAGAGGAACATTTAACTTTGTAGCTGCCTAAAAAGACACGGTTTCCTTGCTTTATCCCAGGGTAGATTCTGTTTGTGAATAATACAAACCCTTTATCTCTGAACCTGTGGAATGGGGCATGTTTGTTAACTATTTGGGAAAAAAACATCATGAAAGATTTTCAAGTCAGTTTCTACATCAGGAATAAGCTCATTCTTGCTCCAGTCAAAATAAAACAAATCATGAAAGAAAGCCTGATCATTAAAACTCTTATGAATAAAGTGTGGGTTTGTCTTAGATACCTTAGTATTTCTAAAAGCACAATGGTCACTTAAATCATTACAGAAAACACCAACCGCAGAATATTTATGTGGAACATTTGTCAATATAAAATGTATCAGGGTAGATTTATCTAGACATTTGAGAATTGGGCAGGAAGGTAAGATTAATATAATTATAATACATTTTCAAATCATCAGACACCGGATTTAACCAACACCAGTTGAGATCATCAACCAAGATAATTTCACTGTGAAGAAGTTTAGACATAAGGTGCCTCAGAGAAGAAAATGCATCACTGAGAGCAGACGGGGTCTATAATAGCCAATCACTGGGGTCTATAACAGCCAATCACAGTTATAGAGAGACCCTTTGAAACCTCAAGATTCAAAGCAACAACTACCAACTGTTTACAAATAGTATCAGACTTTGCCACATTTCCAAGGAATTTAGTCTTTAGATATTTAGCCACAACCCCAACTTTCTTAACTCGATCAGTCCGATACACATTGTAACCATTTATACAAATTTCCTTATAAAGAACAGACTTGCTGAGCCAGGTTTCAGAAAACACAATTACATCAACCCAAATCCTAAACCAGATCTAGATTTAAAATCAGAGGGGGTTTGGAGACGTTGCATATCAGGACCAGGGTTAGGTTGAACGTTACCTGATATCAACCAAATAAGAATAAGTAGGCAACCTTGCACGGCTTCTATTTTTTAGAGAAGAGACCTACTGTAATATAGTTCTACAATTGAGTTTCCAGACAAAACAGTCTTTTAAAACAATTAGACTTTGGCAAGTTCGTACTGTTCACAACATGACACAAATGCGTCGGCACTTGGACGAGTGGACCGAGTGAAAAAAAGCGAGTTCCCGCAGACACACGCGTGGGGGGCGATTGAGAGAACGGGTTGGGGATTGTTGAGCTGCTGCTGACAGCCAGGTGGAGCACGAAGGGGAGCAGCTTGGACGAGACACTCCGTGGAGGGAAAGCAGAGGATAGAACCCAGGCCAACCAGAGAGAGGGTTACTTTGGTAAACTTCGAGTAAGGAAGTGCAAATAGCGATAATTTATCAGAGAAGAAGGAGACCCGCGATCTTTACACCAGCTAAACTAAATAGTTTGCAGTACACAACAGGAAAATTGTAGATTTGCTCAACCATAAATTAATAGGTTATTAGTAGGTTAAAAACTACTAGTGACAGACAAACGACTTGACATGCTGCCATCTTGGATTGAAGATAACGTATTGAAGATAACTTGTGAAGTTAACATATAGATAGAACCTGCTCTTACCATGATAAACAGATTTCCCAATCTCCTCCTCCTCTTTTTCATCTTTAATGTTGACATTCAGCTCCAGAGTTTGACTGCATTCTTCCAGCTTCACTGATGCCATCTTTGGATCCTATGTTGCAAACTGCACTCCACTGTCACAATCAGGACACGGTGACTGTAAGTTTGGACTCTGTGTGGAAGGAACTCAGCAGGCTGGGTTTGTCCTCACTGTCGATCTGGCAACTCTGGATAAGGATCCCAGTCCTAAATAGATTCTGAGATCAACCTCCTGGTCCTCCTCTATGCAGGCCACACCCCTCCCTTTTTACTTCTTCTTCTTCTTCTTCTTCCTTTTTGTTTGGCGAATCGCATCGATTTCGTGCATTACCGCCACCTACTGTGAACTTGATCCAGAGACTCTATACCCATTCCTCATCCTTACCCACTATATTAAAACATTATGTGCTACAGCCAGCGCTGCGTGTTCAGCTCCTCTGGCTCAAAACAAATAATTCAAATTTAAATTAACAAAAAAAATAATACAAATATATCTATATATACACAAAAAAAAATACAACCACCCTTTCAAATCCTATTAATTAAACCTGTATTCTCCAAATATTTAAATAAAGCTTTCCCTTTTTACTGTATGTATGAACACATTTTGAACAATGACTGCCTTAAATGCTGTGGTACTTACTAACACAATAGGAAAGGTTGTGGTAGACATGCGCCATCACAGGTGAGTTCACAGCTCTTTCACTCTGAGCATGCATATCAATGAGTCAACCTCGAATTGACCGTCAATACCAGTTCTGATAGACTATTAACATAATGAACTGGGCGTTTCAACAGCCTGACCCTCTATAGTCCTGCATATATATTGAGCTCTAACAATGGGTCCTGGAAAGGGTCTGTTGAAATCAATACTGTAGTGGTGTGAGCAGGGAAGTTGCCAGAATTGAAACCTTGTTGCCCCATGAAAAAAAAACCTACCTAACCATATGTTATTAAATGTACTAGAAGCTTCTGCTGCTCTAATACTAGAATTGTGCTGATTCTAGTTTCCACCGTTATCCGTTTCCTAAATTAACTAATGTTAACAGAAGTTGTTTGTGTCATGAGATTTTTATGATGCTTTATTATAAATAATTACTCAATTGGTGAATTATTTTTTATATATACAGTGGGGAGAACAAGTATTTGATACACTGCCGATTTTGCAGGTTTTCCCACTTACAAAGCTTGTAGACGTCTGAAATTTTTATCAGATGTATTCTTCAACTGTGAGTGATGGAATCTAAAACAAAAATCCAGAAAATCACATTGTATGATTTTTAAGTAATTAATTTGCATTTTATTGCATGACATAAGTATTTGATACATCAGAAAAGCAGAACTTAATATTTGGTGCAGAAACCTTTGTTTGCAATTACAGAGATCATATGTTTCCTGTAGTTCTTGACCAGGTTTGCACACACTGCAGCAGGGATTTTGGCCCACTCCTCCATACAGATCCTTCAGGTTTCAGGGCTGTCGCTGGGCAATACAGACTTTCAGCTCCCTCCAAAGATTTTCTATTGGGTTCAGGTCTGGAGACTGGCTAGGCCACTCCAGGACCTTGATATGCTTCTTACGGAGCCACTCCTTAGTTGCCCTGGCTGTGTGTTTCGGGTCGTTGTCGTGCTGGAAGACCCAGCCACGACCCATCTTCAATGCTCTTACTGAGGGAAGGAGGTTGTTGGCCAAGATCTCGCGATACATGGCCCCATCCATCCTCCCCTCAATACGGTGCAGTCATCCAGTCCCCTTTGCAGAAAAGCATCCCCAAAGAATGATGTTTCCACCTCCATGCTTCACGGTTGGGATGGTGTTCTTGGGGTTGTACTCATCCTTCTTCTTCCTCCAAACACGGCGAGTGGAGTTTAGACCAAAAAGCTCTATTTTTGTCTCATCATACCACATGACCTTCTCCCATTCCTCCTCTGGATCATCCAGATGGTCATTGGCAAACTTCAGTCGGGCCTGGACATGCGCTGGCTTGAGCAGGGGGACCTTGCGTGCGCTGCAGGATTTTAAGCCATGACGGCGTAGTGTGTTACTAATGGTTTTCTTTGAGACTGTGGTCCCAGCTCTCTTCAGGTCATTGACCAGGTCCTGCCGTGTAGTTCTGGGCTGATCACTCACCTTCCTCATGATCATTGATGCCCCACGAGATGAGATCTTGCATGGTGCCCCAGACCGAGGGAGATTGACCGTCATCTTGAACTTCTTCCATTTTCTAATAATTGCGCCAACAGTTGTTGCCTTCTCACCAAGCTGCTTGCCTATTGTCCTGTAGCCCATCCCAGCCTTGTGCAGGTCTACAATTTTCCCTGATGTCCTTACACAGCTCTCTGGTCTTGGCCATTGTGGAGAGGTTGGAGTCTGTTTGATTGAGTGTGTGGACAGGTGTCTTTTATACAGGTAACGAGTTCAAACAGGTGCAGTTAATACAGGTAATGAGTGGAGAACAGGAGGGCTTCTTAAAGAAAAACTAATAGGTCTGTGAGAGCCAGAATTCTTACTGGTTGGTAGGTGATCAAATACTTATGTAGGAAAAAGAAGGATGAGTACAACCCCAAGAACACCATCCCAACCGTGAAGCATGGAGGTGGAAACATCATTCTTTGGGGATGCTTTTCTGCAAAGGGGACAGGACGACTGAACCGTATTGAGGGGAGGATGGATGGGACCATGTATCGCGAGATCTTGGCCAACAACCTCCTTCCCTCAGTAAAAGCATTGAAGATGGGTCGTGGCTGGGTCTTCCAGCATGACAACGACCTGAAACACACAGCCAGGGCAACTAAGTAGTGGCTCCGTAAGAAGCATCTCAAGGTCCTGGAGTGGCCTAGCCAGTCTCCAGACCTGAACCCAATAGAAAATCTTTGGAGGGAGCTAAAAATCCGTATTGCCCAGCGACAGCCCCGAAACCTGAAGGATCTGTATGGAGGAGTGGGCCAAAATCCCTGCTGCAGTGTGTGCAAACCTGGTATAGAACTACAGGAAACATATGATCTCTGTAATTGCACCAAATATTAATTGTACCAAATATTAAGTTCTGCTTTTCTGATGTATCAAATACTTATGTCATGCAATAAAATGTATGATTTTTAAGTAATTAATTTGCAATGTGATTTTCTGGATTTTTGTTTTAGATTCCGTCTCTCACAGTTGAAGTGTACCTATGATAAAAATTACAGACCTCTACATGCTTTGTAAGTAGGAAAACCTGCACAATCGGCAGTGTATCAAATACTTGTTCTCCCCACTGTGTGTATATATATATATATATATATATATATATATATATACAGTTGAAGTCGTTAGTTTACATTCACTTAGGTTGAAGTCATTAAAACTCATTTTTCAATCACTCCACAGATTTCATGTTAACAAACTATAGTTTTGGCAAGTCCGTTAGGACATCTACTTTGTGCATGACACAAGTAATTCTTCCAACAATTGTTTACAGACAGATTATTTCACTTATTATTCACTATATCACAATTCCAGTGGGTCAGAAGTTTACATAAATTAAGTTGACTGTGCCCTTAAACAGCTTGGAAAATTCCAGAAAATTATGTCATGGCTTTAGAAGCTTCTGATAGGCTAATTGACATCATTTGAGTCAAATGGAGGTGTACCTGTGTATGTATTTCAAGGCCTACCTTCAAACTCATTGCCTCTTTGCTCGACATCATGGGAAAATCAAAAGAAATCAGCCAAGACCTCAGAAAAAAAATTGTAGACCTCCACAAGTCTGGTTCATCCTTGGGAGCAATTTCCAAACGCCTGAAGGTACCACGTTCATCTGTACAAACAATAGTATGCAAGTATAAACACCATGGGACTACGCAGCCGTCATACCACTCAGGAAGGAGACGCGTTCTGTCTCCTAGAGATGAACGTACTTTGGTGCGAAAAATGCAAATCAATCCCAGAACAACAGCAAAGGACCTTGTGAAGATGCTGGAGGAAACAGGTACAAAAGCATCTATACCCTCAGTAAAACAAGTACTATATCGACATAACCTGAAAGGCCGCTCAGCAAGGAAGAAGCCACTGCTCCAAAACCGCCATAAAAAAGCCAGACTAAGGTTTGCAACTGCACATGAGGACAAAGATCGTACTTTTTGGAGAAATGTCCTCTGGTCTGATGAAACAAAAATAAAACTGTTTGGCCATAATGACCATCATTATGTTTGGAGAAAAAAGGGGGAGGCTTGCAAGCCGAAGAACACCATCCCAACAGTGAAGCACGGGGGTGACAGCATCATATTGTGGGGGTGCTTTGCTGCAGGAGGGACTGGTGCACTTCACAAAATAGATGGCATCATGAGGAATGAAAATGATTTGGATATATTGAAGCAACATCTCAAGACATCAGTCAGGAAGTTAAGGCTTGGTCGCAAATGGGTCTTCCATGACCCCAAGCATACTTCCAAAGTTGTGGCAAAATGGCTTAAGGAAAACCAAAGTCAATGTATTGGAGTGGCCATCACAAAGCCCTGACATCAATCTTATAGAACATTTGTGGGCAGAACTGAAAGAGCGTGTGTGAGCAAGGAGGCCTACAAACCTGACTCAGTTACACCAGTTCTGTCAGGAGGAATGGCCCAAAATTCACCCAACTTATTGTGGGAAGCTTATGGAAGTACCCGAAACCGAAACGTTTGACCCAAGTTAAAAAATGTAAAGGCAATGCTACCAAAGACTAATTGAGTGTATTTAAACTTCTGACCCACTGGGAATGTGATTAAAGAAATAAAAAACTGACCTAAACAGGGAATTTTTATTAGGATTAAATGTCAGAAATTGTTTTAAAAAAACAGAGTTGAAATATATTTGGCTAAGGTGTATGTAAACTTCTGAATTTTGTGTTAAATACTCTTCAACAAAGCTTTATTAGTGTCCAACAAGCTTTCACTACCCTTAACCTTGTTCTGAACACCTCCAAAACAAAGGTCATGGGGTTTGGTAAGAAGAATGCCCCTCTCCCCACAGGTGTGATTACTACCTCTGAGGGTTTAGAGCACATATCAAAGCTGAAGGCTAAAGTTAAATCTAGACTTGGTTTCCTCTATCGTAATCACTCATCTTTCACCGCATCTGCCAAACTAACCCTGATTCAGATTACCATCCTACCCATGATAGATTACAGAGACATAATTCACAGATAAGCAGGTAAGAGTGTTCTCGAGCGGCTAGATGTTCTTTACCATTCGCCATCAGATTTTCCACCAATGCTCCTTATAGGATACATCACTCCACTCAATACTCCTCTGTAAACTAGTCATCTCTGTATACCCGTCGCAAGACCCACTGGTTGATGCTTATTTATAAAACCCTCTTAGGCCTCACTCCCCCCTATCTGAGATATCTACTGCAGCCCTGTTAAAGGTTCCCAAAGCACACACATCCCTGTGTCGCTTGTCTTTTTAGTTCGCTGCGGCTAGCGACTGGAACGAGCTGCAAAAAACACTCAAACTGAACAGTTTTATCTCAATCTCTTCATTCAGACTCAATCATGGACACTCTTACTGACAGTTGTGGCTGCTTTGTGTGATGTATTGTCATCTCTTCCTTCCTGCCCTTTGTGCTGTTGTCTGTGCCCAATAATGTTTGTACCAAATTTTGTGCTGCTACCATGTTGTTGTCATGTTATGTTGCTACCATGCTGTGTTGTCATGTGTTGCTGCCTTGATACGTTGTTGTCTTGCTCAAAGGCACATCAACATATTTTTCATGCTATGAATGTGCAAAGCTGTCATCAAGGCAAAGGGTGGCTACTTTGAAGAATCTCACATATAAAATATATTTTGATTTGTTTAACACTTTTTTGGTTACTACATGATTCCATATGTATTGATGTCTTCACTTTTATTCTACAATGTAAAAAATAGTGCAAATAAAGAAAAACCCTTGAATGAGTATAAAAAACCCTTGAATGAGTATTAAAAACCCTTGAATGAGTATTAAAAACCCTTGAATGAGTATTAAAAACCCTTGATTATACCAACCTTTAGGCCCCCAGTGTATATTGTTTTGAATGCCATGAATTAAACAAAAACATAATACTTCTACTAGCTCTTTTCCACAGAAAACTGCAGAGTGAAACAGAACCACCCAGTCAACAATCATCCTCCATTGTTTTTAATGATGGGCACCGACATGTAAAATCGATATTGATATCAGTTTATTTAGTTTTAACTGATGTCCATTTCATATTGGTTTGAATGAATAACAACTGTGTATCCAGACAACTGATTGCTGATTGCCTGTTGGAACAAGTGTGAATGTTCTGGGGGCCTAACCTACCCAACCAGTGTGAATACATTGGGAAGCAGCTGATGGCCCATCATCAGACAGTTAAGTAAGCTATATTAAACTATCTATATAATATCGAGTCATGGATTATGGTGCCAGTCACTTATTGTTTTCAACAAGAGAAACCTCACAGACGGTATTCAACCCTAAGGGCAAATCCAAAGTAATCTCAATATCTTTACAGAAGAAGATAACAAAACACACCCAAACTGACACGGTGCAACTGATCAGTAAAGTTTAGGGAGGCTAACATTCTATAATTAACCCTTTCTTCTGCACAGTTCTTTCACAGTGAGAATCAATAGCATGTTATCCGTTCGTGAAGTGACTTTAATATTAGCATGTCTGAGAGAACTGATGATGCTTTCCTCCTGTGTGAATACGTTGGTGTGTTTTTAAGTTACTCTGTTGAGAGAAACCCTTCCCACAGTCAGAGCAGAAGTAAGGCTTCTCTCCAGTGTGTATACGTGGTGTGACTTTAAGTGGCTGTGTTGAGAGAAACTCTTCCCACAATCAGAGCAGGAGTAATGCCTCTCTCCTGTATGTATTAGTTCATGACATTTTAAGGTATCCAATCGAGAGAAACTCTTCCCACAGTCAGAGCAATGGTAAGGCTTCTCTCCTGTGTGTGTTCTCTGATGAAGTTTTAGCTCAACTGATGTTGTGAAGCATTTAACACAGTTAGAGCAGAAGTAAGGCTTCTCTCCTGTGTGTATACGTTGGTGTCTTTTGAAGGTGCCATGTTGAGAGAAACTCTGCCCACAGTCAGAGCAGAAGTAAGGCTTCTCTCCTGTGTGTATACGCTGGTGTATTTTAAAATTTCCCAGTTGAGAGAAATTCTCCCCACAGTCAGAGCAGGAGTAAGGCTTCTCTCCAGTGTACACTCCCTCGTGAACTGTCAGAGCCATTGATGATGTTAAGCTCTTCCCACAATCAGAGCAGGAGTATGGCTTCTCTCATGTGTGCACTCTCTGATGAACTGTCAGAGATTGTGATATTGTGAAGCTCTTCCCACAGTTAGTGCATGAATACTCTCCAGTGTGTATTTTTAGGTGTATTTTTAGCTTTGATAGAAATGGGATAACCTCCTCACAATGTGGGCAGTGGTGAGACCTCTTAGCTCTGTGATCTTCCTGCTTTTGCTCTCTGGATGAAGAGAATGTTTCAACACTGTTTCCTGTGTGAACAACATCAGATGATGTTGTTCACACAGGAAACAGTGTCAGTTGGAAGTCAGTTGGTGTGATATACATATGACTTGATATAAGTAGGTTGTACAATACAACAGTGGAAAAAAACTATTAGAAAAGTGAGTAAGGCAAAATAAGTAAAAATAATAATAAATTCCAGTCAATTTTTTTTTTTTTTTACCCAATTCCAAATGTTACTAATTGAAAAGCATTGAAGAGAATTTGAGTTGGAATGTCAGAATAGTTCATAGAACATCTAAACACTGGCAGTTTGTCTACTTCATTTCTTTAGTCTACTCTCTGATCAATCCAAACAGCCCAGTGAATAAAACATGCTGGAAATAATGGTGTCAAACCATCCAAATCTTAGTAGCATGAAATAACATCTAACTTGTCATTGAAATGGTTCATTATAAAACAATTATAGCAGACCTTTTCATGCACAGTGGGAAGTTGCAATGAACAACACAAGCTTTGCTGTGCAGTCTGGAGTTCATCAAGGATATGTAATGTCAGAATTACAGATTTCAGCCTAGCAATAGGCTGGGTCATAACTTATTGAGGTATTTTTATTTAACCTTTATTTAACCAGGAAGGACTCATTGAGATTTGAAATCTCATTTTCAAGAGCATCCTGGCCAAGATAGGCAGCATCAAGTCATTACACAATTACAGACAGACAACATGAAAAACTACATGTAATCTAGTAATAACCATAGAAATCACAGGAGTATAACAACATCATACATCAGCAAATTAAAAACATTGACAGGTCCAGGAATCAGCCTCAAAATCCTTAATCAATTAATTAAAAAACACCAATCGGGACAAGTTCTTCCAGTTTAAAAGTATGTTGTAAGACGTTCCAAGCCGATGGCGCAGAATAAATAAAAGCCCTTTTACCAAATTCAGTTCGGACATTTGGAACAGTAAGCAAGACAAAGTCATAAATGTAGCTGATACTAGCCTTCTTCTGGCTTCAAAAGAAAAACAGGCCTTACTTCAGCTTCAATTGACACAAGGTACGTTGAACAGTATAAAAAGCAGTTTGCAAATTCTGGAAAGCTTTTGTGAGAGACGAGGCACAACAATAAATAACAGTATCATCAGCTTAAAAGTGAAGTTGCACATTTCTGTCTAAATTATTTCTATAAATAGTGAATAAGAGGGGACCAAGTACAGAGCCCTGGGGCACACCATTACAGACAGACAATTTAACACACAAGCCCATCAAATTGAGTGCACTGAGTTCTATCAGACAGATAGTTAGCAAACTATGCAACTGCATGCAGCGAAAGGCCTACACTCGACAATCTCTGCCTTAGTATAGCATGATCAACTGTATAAAAAGCCTTAGAGAGATCAAAATGTCATTACATTCCAGGGTTAGATTGAACAGATATGTAAGTGGTTCAGCTATGAAATCAGCTGCCAGTTTTAAAAAGCAGGGATCAAGAAGATCAGGAACTGCAGTCTTTCTCTGATCTAAGGATTTCAGGGCTTTATGGAAATCCTGCACTGAGAATGGCTAAAAGCTCTCATTGGTTCATTCACACAAGGTTGTACAGAGACAGAGGATACTGAATCAAACAGCCTTCCAGATAACGCAAAGTGCTCATTGAAGCAATTTAGCATTTCAGTTCTAATTTGTTCCACATAAATATTCATAAATATTTAATGATTTAAGTGACCGTTGTGCTGTTAGAAATACTAAGGTATCTAAGACAAACCCACACTTTATTCTTAAGAGTTTTAATGAGCAGGCTTTCTTTCATGTTTGGTTTTATTTTGACTGGTGGTCAGTTAGGATCACCATTTTATTTTAAGAATGTGAAATGTCAGAATAATATTATTTCAGCTTTTTATTTCTTTCATCACATTCCCAGTGGGTCAGAAGTTTACATACACTCAATTAGTATTTGGTAGCATTGCCTTTAAATTGTTTAACTTGGGTCAAACCTTTCGGGTAGCCTTCCACAAGCTTCCAACACTAAGTTGGGTGAATTTTGGCCCATTCCTCCTGACAGAACTGGTGTAACTGAGTCAGGTTTGTAGGTCTCCTTGCTCGCACATGCTTTTTCAGTTTTCTATAGGATTGAGGTCAGGGCTTTGTGATGGCCACTCCAATACCTTGACTTTGTTGTCCTTAAGCCATTTTGCCACAACTTTGGAAGTATGCTTGGGGTCATTGTCCAGTTGGAAGACCCATTTGTGACCAAGCTTTAACTTCCTGACTGATGTCTTGAGATGTTGCTTCAATATATCCCCATAATTTTCCTTCCTCATGATGCAATCTACTTTGTGAAGTGGACCAGTCCCTCCTGCAGCAAAGCACCCCCACAACATGATGCTGCCACCCCCGTGCTTCACAGTTGGGATGGTGTTCTTCGGCTTGCAAGCCTCACCCTTTTTCCTCCAAACATAACAATGGTCATTATGGCCAAACAGTTATATTTTTGTTTCATCAGACCAGAGGACATTTCTCCAAAAAGTAAGATTTTTGGCCCCATGTGCAGTTGCAAACCATAGTCTGGCTTTTTTATGGCGGTTTTGGAGCAGTGGCTTCTTCCTTGCTGAGCGCCCTTTCAGGTTATGTCGATATAGGACTTGTTTTACTACAGATATAGATACTTTTGTACCGGTTTCCTCCAGCATCTTCACAAGGTCTTTTGCTGTTGTTCTGGGATTGATTTGCACTTTTCACACTAAAGTATGTTCATCTCTAGGAGACAGAATGCATCTCCTTCCTGAGCGGTACGGTACGTGGTACCTTCGTGCGTTTGGAAATTGCTTCAAAGGATGAACCAGACTTGTGGAGATCTACAATTTCACTCTGAGCATTCATATCAATGACCCACCCTCAAATGGACCATCATTACCAGAAATCTACAAGACTATTTACATAATCAACTGGGCATTACAACAACCTGACCCTCAATTTAGTCTTGGGCATATATTGAGTTCTAACTAAGGAGCGTGGAAAAGGTCTGGTGAAATGAATACTGTAGTGGTTTGAGAAAGGTAACACAAGCTTCCTCTCTGGTTCCATTCCCCAATTGTAAGTCGGTCATTTCTGAATGGCAGGGGTAATGCTGTCCCTGCACTCTGGTACGCTATAAAACACTTATTTAATAAGAAAACAAATGCACTTTATACTGATAAACATCTGTTTGTATGCATTGTAGAAATTACTGGCACCTAACAAATGGGCTTGTTCCAATGGTGATGTGTAGAGGTTTAGTGACATGTTGAGTACATAAATAGTAAAATATATTATTTTGAATTTAAAGAATTAAACAAAAACATTCAGTAGATCAATAAAGCTGCAGTACAATAGCTGGTCTCAAATCTTATGCTGAAAAACCATACTAGTGTTTAGGTCAAATGTACAGTGCCTTCGGAAGGTATTCAGACACCTGACTTCTTCCACATTGTTATGTTTCAGCCTTATTTGAAAGTAGATTTTTTTATCAATCTACACACAATACCCCATAATAACAAAGCAAAAACTTTTTTTTGCTAATTTATTAAAAACAAAAATGGAAAGAATACATTTACATAAGTATTCAGACCCTATACTCAGTACTTTGTTGAAGTACCGTTGGCAGCGATTACAGCATTGAGTCTTCTTGGGTATGACACTACAAGCTTGGCATACCTATATTTGGAGAGTTTCTCCCATTCTTCTCTGCAGATCTTCTCAAGCTCTGTCAGGTTGGATGGGGAGCATTGATGCACAGCTATTTTCAGGTCTCTCCAGAGATGTTAGATCGGGTTCAAGTCCGGGCTCTGGCTGGGCCACTCAAGGACATTCAGAGACCTGTCCCGAAGCCACTCCTGAGTTGTCAACCAGCTTTTCCAACAGTCTTGAAGGAGGTCCCACATATGCTGGGCACTTGTTGGCTGCTTTTCCTTCACTCTGCGGTCCAACTCATCCCAACCCATCTCAATTGGTTTGAGGTCGGGTGAATGTGGAGGCCAGGTCATCTGATACAGCACTCAATCACTCTCCTTCTTGGTCAAATAGCCCTTACATAGCCTGGAGTTGTGTGGGTCATTGTCCTGTTGAAAAACAAATGATAGTCCCACTAAGCGGAATTCAGATGGGATGGCGTATTGCTGCAGAATGCTGTGGTAGCCACGTTGGTTAAGTGTGCCTTGAATTCTAAATAAATCACCAACAGTGTCACCAGCAAAGCACCCCCACACCATCGCACCTCCTCCTCCATGCTTCACGGTGGGAACCACACATGCAGAGATCATCAGTTCACCTACTCTGCGTCTCACAAAGACATGGCGGATGGAAGCAAAAATCTCAATTTTTTTCTCGTCAGACGAAGGGACACATTTCCACCGGTCTAATGTCCATTGCTCATGTTTCTTGGCCCAAGCAAGTCACTTCTTCTTATTGGTGTCCTTTTGTAGTGGTTTCTTTGCAGCAATTTGACCATGTAGGCCTGATTCACACAGTCTCCTCTGAACAGTTGATGTTGAGATGGGTCTGTTACTTGAACTCTGAAGCATTTATTTGGCATGCAATTTCTAATGAACTTATCCTCCACAGCAGAGGTAACTGGGTCGTTTCTCTTGGCTAATATGAGCCATCCTTGCCTAATATGGACTTGGTATATTACCAAATAGGCCTATCTTCTGTATACCACCCCTACCCATAGGGCGGCGCACAATTAGCCCAGCGTCGTCCGAGTTTGGCTGATGTAGACCATCATTGTAAATAAGAATTAGTTCTTAACTGACTTGCCTAGTTAAATAAAGGTTACATTTTAAATAAATAAAAATGTATGTACCTTGTCACAACACAACTGATTGGCTCATATGAATTAAGGGAAGAAATTCAACAAATTAACTTTTAACAAGGCACACATGTTAATTGAAATGCATTCCAGGTGACTACCTCATGAAGCTGGTTGAGAGAATGCCAAGTGTTCAAAGCTGTCTACTTTGAAGAATCTCAAATATAAAATATATTTTGATTTATTTAACACTTTTTTGGTTACTACATGATTACATACAGTGGGGAGAACAAGTATTTGATACACTGCCGATTTTGCAAAGCATGTAGAAGTCTGTAATTTTTATCATAGGTACACTTCAACTGTGAGAGACGGAATCTAAAACAAAAATCCAGAAAATCACATTGTATGATTTTTAAATAATTAATTTGCATTTTATTGCATGACATAAGTATTTGATCACCTACCAACCAGTAAGAATTCCGGCTCTCACAGACCTGTTAGTTTTTCTTTAAGAAGCCCTCCTGTTCTCCACTCATTACCTGTATTAACTGCACCTGTTTGAACTCGTTACCTGTATAAAAGACACCTGTCCACACACTCAATCAAACAGACTCCAACCTCTCCACAATGGCCAAGACCAGAGAGCTGTGTAAGGACATCAGGGATAAAATTGTAGACCTGTACAAGGCTGGGATGGGCTACAGGACAATAGGCAAGCAGCTTGGTGAGAATGCAAGAACTGTTGGTGCAATTATTAGAAAATGGAAGAAGTTCAAGATGACGGTCAATCTCCCTTGGTCTGGGGCACCATGCAAGATCTCACCTCGTGGGGCATCAATGATCATGAGGAAGGTGAGGGATCAGCCCAGAACTACATGGCAGGACCTGGTCAATGACCTGAAGAGAGCTGGGACCACAGTCTCAAAGAAAACCATTAGTAACACACTATGCCGTCATGGATTAAAATCCTGCAGCGCACCCAAGGTCCCGCTGCTCAAGCCAGCGCATGTCCAGTCCCGTCTGAAGTTTGCCAATGACCATCTGGATGATCCAGAGGAGGAATGGGAGAAGGTCATGTGGTCTGATGAGACAAAAATAGAGCTTTTTGGTCTAAACTCCACTTGCCGTGTTTGGAGGAAGAAGAAGGATGAGTACAACCCCAAGAACACCATCCCAACCGTGAAGCATGGAGGTGGAAACATCATTCTTTGGGGATGCTTTTCTGCAAAGGGGACAGGACGACTGCACCGTATTGAGGGGAGAATGGATGGGGCCATGTATCGCGAGATCTTGGCCAACAACCTCCTTCCCTCAGTAAGAGCATTGAAGTGGGGCGTGGCTGGGTCTTCCAGCATGACAACGATCCGAAACACACAGCCAGGGCAACTAACGAGTGGCTCCGTAAGAAGCATCTCAAGGTCCGGGAGTGGCCTAGCCAGTCTCCAGACCTGAACCCAACAGAAAATCTTTGGAGGGAGCTGAAAGTCCGTATTGCCCTTCGACAGCCCCGAAACCTGAAGGATCTGGAGAAGGTCTGGATGGAGGAGTGGGCCAAAATCCCTGCTGCAGTGTGTGCAAACCTGGTCAAGAACTACAGGAAACGTACGATCTCTGTAATTGCAAACAAAGGTTTCTGTACCAAATATTAAGTTCTGCTTTTCTGATGTATCAAATACTTATGTCATGCAATAAAATGCAAATGAATTACTTAAAAATCATACAATGTGATTTTCTGGATTTTTGATGCATGTTTTAGATTCCGTCTCTCACATTTGAAGAGTACCTATGATAAAAATTACAGACTTCTACATGCTTTGTAAGTGGGAAAACCTGCAAAATCGGCAGTGTATCAAATACTTGTTCTCCCCACTGTGTGTTTTTTCATAGTGCTGATGTCTTCACTATTATTCTACAATGTAGAAATAAAGAAAAACCCTTGAATGAGTACGTGTCCAAACTTTCGACTGGTACTGTATGTATTCATATCAGTAGGCTGTACAACACAAAAGGGGAATAAAACTATTCTAAAAGTGGGTAAGAGTAGAAAGCTAAAAAGGGGCGTGTCATCCTCCAGTAACTACTGACTCATTTCATAGAACTGGCAGTTTGTCTACTCTCTGATCACTCAATGCTGGCAATACTGGTGTCAAACCATGTGTCAGTAGCATGAAATAACATCTACCCCTTCATTGAAACAGTTAACCATGAAACAGTTTTTCATGCAGAGTGGGAAGTTGGAATGAACCTGTGCTTACCATGAGAAACATATTTCCCAATCTTCTCCTCCTCTTCTTCATCTTTAATGTTGACGTTCAACTCCAGTGTTTGACTGCATTCTTCCAGCTTCACTGATGCCATCTCTGGATATTGCAGAGCAAACTGGGCTCCACTGTCACAATCAGGACCCAGTGACTGTAGGTTTGGACGGTGTGGAAAGAGAGAGGCGGGCTGGGTTTGTCCTCACTGTCGATGTTACCGGCCTCAGACTTAATCTGAGTCGGCCAGTAGTAATAAAGAGAAACGGACACAAAGGTTAGTCTTGACATTTCTGGCACTGTCTTTAATCTCTAAAAATATAGTTTATATTTAGGTGCAGGAGCTCCACAATACTTCTGAGCTAATATTCTATAATAGGAACATGAGCTCAAACAGTAGAAATGTAAGGTGCCGGTACTCAGCTCCGGTGAGCTCCTGTCCAAGTCAAGCACTGATCTCATTTCAATAGATCTGGTAGCTAAGCGTTGACAACAAAACATGAATTAATTCAGATTAGACAAAGTATACACTTTAAATTAGGCCACACAATTTAAGTGCAATTAATCTATAGTAGATTTCCTGAATTTACATAAATGCATAAATGACTCAAACCATTTAGTACAAGGACTCAGTATGTTTTATGTACTATTTTACTGAATAACCTTGTCTTCACTGTATTATTTAAATCAAAAACCAATAGTATTTCCGTTCACACCATAGTAACATTTATAGATAAAGACAGAAACAACTTAATGTGTCTGAATATTAGTACACATGTAGAAAACTGATCATCATTAGGCTACATTCAGCTTCAAAACAGTAGTGCAACCGTAAGTGTCTCTCTCTGCTGGCGCCGCCATTTTACCAGCTCGTGAATTTTACACAAAACCAATAACTTGCTAAACGAATTCAGAAATCTCAAGTAAATAGATTCTTTATAAAATTTCCTTGAGAAAATGATGTACATCCACTAAGACAAACCCCAAAGGCTCTAACTATGTAACTTGTAAAACAGTTATAACGTTCTTCACTCGGCTTGACACAAAAATAATCAAACATCAAACCTTTACCAAAAGTGGATTTATTACCTTAAAATTGTATGACACGTTCTTTCGATATTAGAACGTTTAAACGTGCTATTACATACCTGTAGTAATAAATAGAAACGGACACAAAGGTTATCTTCCTGACTGCACCGTTCTGGCGCTTTCTTTATACTGAATAATGGATGTGCTTCTGGCCGGAACTTCCTGTTCTCCCACTAACACCGTCCGTGCATTCCGGGATCCTTGAGCTGGCCCTACCCAATTACATGAGAAGGGGGTCGCTGCCTCCTCCGGGACACATCTCATTTGCATAGAGTTGATCAAGCTGTTGTTTGTGGCCTGTGGAATGTTGTCCCACTCCTCTCCAATGGCTGTGCGAAGTTCAGCTTCTAGGAATGTGTGTACAGATCCTTGAGACATGGCGGCGGATGAATGGCAGGACAATGGGCCTCAGGATCTTGTCATAGTATATCTGTGCATTCAAATGACCATCAATAAAATGTAATTGCGTTCGTTGTCTCCCATACCATAACCCGATGCTACCATGGAGTACTTTGTTGACAACATTGACCTCAGCATCCCGCTCCCCACACAACACCATACACGTGGTCTGCAATTTAGAGGCTTGTTTGGCACATTGCCAGGCAGGGCGCCACGATGTTTTCTCTCCCGCTGCTAAGGGGTAGCTTGACCAATATGTGGGGGTGCTAAGAAATTAGTTGATTTTCATGACTTCACAGTTATAAGGTTCTCGTTATTTTCAATAAAAGCAGTTATGGCACACCGCACATTCGATATACATGTAGTTTTTAATTGAATTTGTCCAAAGAATATTAAACAACATAGCTATAAGCCTAATACAACTTTCACGTGCAAAGGTGAAACGCTTCAGTGCATGGGCGCTGTCCGGTGCTGAAGTCTTTCAACAATAACAACACAATACATCCAAAATGCGACAACAACAAGGAGTGGATTTATTCCATATGCATAATCAGACAACTGTGCATTGGTAATAATGTTACGGATTAAATGTCTACCACAACGTCAGAAATTAAATGAATAATATCCAAAGTGCAGCCACAACGAGAAGTGAAATGCATTTAGCCTATGCCTGTTAACTGTGCACACACTTATCATCACAATCTTAGTGATTATATTTATATTGCAAACAAAAATAACTTGTAGACCGACGATATACTGTACATGCGTCCTGCTGTGCGTTGGTTATAATGTTACGGATTAAATGTCTATCACAACGTCAGAAATGAAAGGAGTAATATCCACAGTGCAGTTTTTGGTTGTGTCTGTCGGGAGTGATGTGTTATTAGGCTTGCTAAATAACTACCGGATGGAAGTGGAGAGCGCGCCTTGAGCTTTGGTTATTGTACCCGGCCCGCCCAACATGGCCAAGAGACGCAAAGGGCCTGCAGCAGCACTCCGATGTGAAGAATAGCCCTTACAAAAATGAAACGATTGTAGTACAATGAAAAAAAAACAGTAGTGACCAAAAACAATACATATATTTTTTCATTGTACTAGACCTAGGAACATAGAGAGCGGAAACAGCCAGATGCGTCATAACATCCCCGAAGTAAAGCCGCACTGGGAACCACATTTGAAAGGGAATACATTCAGCAGGGTGTAAAACAATCACAGTAAAACATTATTTAAATGTATTGCTGGAAGGGCTGTGGTCACCATTCATGTAATACATTAAATATATACATAGACACTGATTAGAAATCACACGCCACCTTTAGGAATAGAACACTAGCCACTTGAATAATGTATCCGTATCTGCATCACTCATCTCTATGTATAAACTGCACTCCACACTATTCTACGGTATCTTAGTCAACCAATTTGTGTGTACATATTGTATCACCCATCTCATATGTATATACTGTATTGTACTCTTCTACGCCACTGACTGCTAAACAACCATCTCTAGCACATCAGAGACCGTTACCTATAGACATAGATTAGATATCACAGGCCACTTTAAGGAAATTAAACCCTAGTCACTTTAATGATATTTCCATATCGTGACTACTCATATCTTATGTTTAAACTGTACGCTATACTATTCATCTGTATCTTAGTCACTTAATCTGCATACTATAAAGCTTATTATAAACTGGGTGGTTCGAGCCCTTTATGCTGAATGGCTGACAGCCGTGGTATATGACACCGTATGCCATGGGTATGACAAAACATTAATTTATATTGCTCTAATTACTTTAGTAACCAGTGTATAATAGCAATAAGGAACCTCGGGGGTTTGTGGTATATGGCCAATATACCACGGCTAATGGCTGTATCCAGCCACTCCGTGATGCGTCGTGCATAAGAACTATACCAAACCCCCTCGTGCGTTATTGATGAACTATGCCACTGTATCTTAATCCAATGCCGCCCTGACATTTATGTATATATTCTCAATCCATTCCTTACTTAGATTCATGTGTATTTGGTATGTGTTGTGAAACTGATAGATATTATTTGTTAGATATTACTGCACTGTTGGAGTTAGAAGCACAAGCATTTTGCTACACATGGAATAACATCTGCTAACCACGTGTATGTGACCAATTAAATTCGACTTTGTACTTTTAAACAAAACATGTCATGTTCAATGCTTTTTTGTCAAATTTTGTCAATAAACTTTTACCAAAAAAAAGCCCCTTTGTGCAGGGAAAAATAACTCAGATTGGCTGAGCCTGGCTCCCCAGTTAACTAAGATTCTGTTACAAATGGTTTTGGTAGTCCGACATTGTCACTAATCTGGATTTAGAGTGCTAGGGGTACAATCTATACCTTGTGACAATGTAAGACTACTGAAACCATTGTAAGACATACCTTTTGTTAGCCAGAGTTCGGAAGAGTTTGTGCATATATTATGGCGCCATTTTGTGACGTTTTTGTTTTCGTTTTGGACTTTTTAAAAAGTTTTTTGTTGCTGTTCCTGCACACATAATGTTGTTCTTGTGGCAAGCCGAAGTCTGCCCCCCTTCGTTGGTGATTGGTCAACCTGTATACCACCTGTATACCACCTGTATACCACCTGTATATACCACCTGTATATATCACCTGTATACCACCTGTATACCACCTGTATATACCACCTGTATACCACCTGTATACCACCTGTATATACCACCTGTAGATAAAGCAGAACTTAATATTTGGTACAGAAACCTTTGTTTGCAATTACAGAGATCATACGTTTCCTGTAGTTCTTGACCAGGTTTGCACGCACTGCAGCAGGGATTTTGGCCCACTCCTCCATCCAGATCCTTCAGGTTTCGGGGCTGTCGCTGGGCAATACGGACTTTCAGCTCCCTCCAAAGATTTTCTATTGGGTTCAGGTCTGGAGACTGGCTAGGCCACTCCAGGACCTTGAGATGCTTCTTACGGAGCCCCTCCTTAGTTGCCAATACGGTGCAGTTGTCCTGTCCCCTTTGCAGAAAAGCATCCCCAAAGAATGATGTTTCCACCTCCATGCTTCACGGTTGGGATGGTGTTCTTGGGGTTGTACTCATCCTTCTTCTTCCTCCAAACACGGCGAGTGGAGTTTAGACCAAAAAGCTCTATTTTTGTCTCATTAGACCACATGACCTTCTCCCATTCCTCCTCTGGATCATCCAGATGGTCATTGGCAAACTTCAGACGGGCCTGGACATGCGTTGGCTTGAGCATGGGGACCTTGCGTGCGCTGCAAAATTTTAATCCATGACGGTGTAGTGTGTTACTAATGGTTTTCTTTGAGACTGTGGTCCCAGCTCTCTTCAGGTCATTGACCAGGTCCTGCCGTGTAGTTCTGGGATGATCCCTCACCTTCCTCATGATCATTGATGCCCCACGAGGTGAGATCTTGCATGGTGCCCCAGACTGAGGGAGATTGACCGTCATCTTGAACTTCTTCCATTTTCTAATGATTGCGCCAACAGTTGTTGCCTTCTCACCAAGCTGCTTGCCTATTGTCCTGTAGCCCATCCCAGCCTTGTGCAGGTCTACAATTTTATCCCTTATGTCCTTACACAGCTCTCTGGTCTTGGCCATTGTGGAGAGGTTGGAGTCTGTTTGATTGAGTGTGTGGACAGGTGTCTTTTATACAGGTAACGAGTTCAAACAGGTGCAGTTAATACAGGTAATGAGTGGAGAACAGGAGGGCTTCTTAAAGAAAAACTAACAGGTCTGTGAGAGCCGGAATTCTTACTGGTTGGTAGGTGATCAAATACTTATGTCATGCAATAAAATGCAAATTAATTATTTTAAAATAATACAATGTGATTTTATGGATTTTTGTTTTAGATTCCGTCTCTCACAGTTGAAGAGTACCTATGATAAAAATTACAGACCTCTACATGCTTTGTAATTAGGAAAATCGGCAAAATCGGCAGTGAATCAAATACTTTTTCTCCCCACTGTATATTGAGCTCTAACAATGGGGCCTGGAAAGGGTCTGTTGAAATCAATACTGTTGTAGTTTGAGATTGGTAACACTAGCTTCCTCTCTGGTTCCATTCCCTAATAGTAAATGGGTCATACTTGAATTCCGGCGGTAATGCTGTCCCTGAACTTTGACACCATATACAACTCTTATAAATGACAAATAATACTTTGTTGTTCTATTTAACTGTCATTTAATAAGAAAACATGTAGGCTGTGTCTATAATACGGCAAAACATCTATTTGTATGCAATTTAGAAAATACTGGGAACTAGCAAATTGTCTTGTCTTAATGGTGATGTTAAGAGGAGTAGTGACATGTTTACTAAAATAACGTATGTAATTAAAATACAATTGAATAGTGTATCATGAAAGAAAAAGTCAGTTTAGTATCAAAATATAATCCACCCAAACTAATTGTGAAAACTAACAAACTCATTCACACAGAACACTGCAGAGTGAAACAGTACCACACAGTCCACAATTAGTGAAGGGCACCGACATGTAAAATCTATATCCATATCAGTTTATTATTATCAAGGGCCGTCCACTTTGAACATGGGCCATTAAAATGACCAACTGAAACACTATCTGAAGATGAACATGAAGAAACACCAGGACGGATGAGTGCCGGGGACCGAGGGGGGGTCAACTTTGCCCAGAATTGATTTAGGCTTATCCAAAGTTGATACATGGGGTATCAGGTTGATTGTGGAGGTATGCACACTGTGAAATGTATAGTAATTTAGACTAAGAATGCACTGAGAAAAATAAGATGCATATACTGTATGGCAATGTAAATGTACATTCTGCTAGAATTGGTGTGTGCCAAGTTGAGGATCTTAAATAAAAGTGATTGAATCAACGTGAAGCACTAAGGACTGTCATTCTAAATTTGGGTTGGATCATTTATCAATAGTTCTAATTATGATTTGGAAAGGAGATGCTTCTAGAGACGGAGCTATGCCCTAAAATGTGAGAAGAGATAAACCTAGCCCCAATCTCATTCTTAGCAAGGTTGGTGTGAAACTATTCTAACATGTGTCCTCTCTCTCTTCCCTGTGAAATGTTATTAACATGCTGTAAGGCGATCTGTGCCTCTCTGACTGATACGTTTTCATGTTTTCTGCTCCTCCAGAGGATGGTGAAACAATGGTTAACATTGAGAGATTTATTCACCTCTGAATCTACAGATCCGTTGTGTATGTGTGTGCTTAAGAACATTTCCCCACAGCCCGAGTGGACACTTGCAACTTGGTTGAAATCTGTGTTTGGGAGTTGGGGATAATTGTTTTATTCTCACTCCCATTAATAAAGTATAACCTTTATTATGATTATAGTATTACCATACTAAGTGGATTGTACAACCCAGAATGAAGGGTTTTCGCTTACTTTAATATTGCGGATAGATTGTTGCTTCCATGAATGTAATTGTCTGAAATATTTTGATAGAACAGCTAGAAGCTAGAATCTAAATGTTTACATTAAAATGTAATGATTATTATCACACAAGTGGTAAGAGGGTGGAATATGATGGAATATTTTATGTTGGTGCTTTTCTATTCTATACATATATTTGTTCTATTCATGTGCGGTTCTAATAACCCATTTCTGTGTTCATGCAAGAATCCTCACTTATCAGTATCTGCAATTTGACAGTACGCCCAGACCCTGTTTTGAGAAGAAGATATCTCAGGTTCAAGGTCTCAGCTTAAAGAGAAGAAGACTTGTGAGGTGTTGGTCTGTCACATGTTATGAACCAGTATTTGTCACATGAATGAAGCAAACGGTAATGATTAATGAATTATGCTAAATCATGCAAATATAACTTGTCTGTGTATAGCCGTATATAAGACAACTGTTGGGACTGACCCAGCAGAGCTTCTGACAGACATGTGTACTATGGTGCATTGAGTTGGTTGGAACCTCTCCAGCGCGCTGACAATAAACTATGATTCAACATTGACTTTGAGTGTCCATGTGTAAAAGAAGTTCCACGACAAAAGTAAATTTATATATTTTTTTTATATTCTTAGTTTTTTCATTGCATGCAAAAACACAGTATCCCTTCCTCCCGTCTCTCTCTCTCTCTTACCCAGTCTACTCCATCTTCAAGCTTTCACCCCTTCCCTGCTCTTCTATCACCATCTCAGTTCCACCTTTTCTTGAATCTTTCTAACCGTCTCCTGGAACTCAGCTTCAGCTTTCTCTCTCTTTTTCATCTCAGACCGCTTCATCTCTTTCTTAATCCTGTCTTTCATCATGGAATAATGTATCTTAATCAGTCCCTCTGACCTCTTTTTCTCTGACTTTTCCTTCTCTTTTCTTTCCTTCTCTTTCTTTTCTTGTTTTAACTTCTCCCTCTTTTTCTCAGCCTTCATGACTTTCTTCTTCTCTTTCTCTCTCTCCTTCATCTCTTTCTTCTTCTTCTTTTTTTGTTCCTCCTCCTTGGCTTTCATCTCCTTTCTCTCTTTCTCATCATCCTTCAACTTCAAATTCAGTTTCTTCTTTTCCTCTTTTTTCTCCATCTTTAAGCCCATTCGTCCCAGGATGGTCTCTGCTCTCTCTAACGAAAACGTCCCAATGAAGCTCTTGGAATGGGAACGGTCCCCCTCACACTTCAAACCCTCACTGGGGCTCACCTCCTCCTTGACGCTCCTCTCTTCACTTTCAGTGTCAAAGCCTAGCCAATAATCCTAACAGGAAGACATTGACTGTAGATGTAATATTGTTCCAATGTGTCACATTCAATACACATTAGAGTGATCAACATACATTGATGGATCATAGGACACAACATGGATGACAGTAATTGAGGTAGTTTGTTTATTTCTATCCCAATTAAATTTTATAATAGCCATAGATGTTCTTCCTGGATCAACACTAAATGTAATACAAATGTTAACACTAGTAAAGTGTGATGTTTTATACTAAGAGCAGCAGGGTTGGGGTTCATTCCATTTCAATTCCAGTCAATTCAGGAAGTACTCTAAAATTACAATTCTCTTCAATGCTTTGAATTGAAATGGAACTGACCCCCAACCCTGTAAAGTAGTAGTGTAAAATAGTACACCTACCTTTGCCGTTTCCAGGGTCCAGGGCCTGGGTCCCTGATCCTCTGTCAAGCATATGGAGGCTCTCACTCTAACAGGCGTCTTTGTGGCCAAGCAGAACAGAGGGGTGGGCGGCTCATCATTGCAGGTTGCCAGAGTTAAGTTAGCATCTGGAAGTGCTAGGACAGGGCTTTTATCACCCATCAGAACCTCTTTTTTGAAAGCGGAAGCAACTACACTTTCCTCTGTGTCAACTGAGCACTCTGTAGTGCCCTCACCTGTCTTCCATAGCTGTTTGTGGTCATTGTCGTGGGTGCAGGGCAGGCTTAGAGGCAGAGTTGCAGGTGCAGGAGGACTTTTATCAGTCAAAAACTCCTCTTGGACGACACTGGACACGGAAATGTCTGTTTCCCTGGCAACAGGACACTTGGTGGTGCCCTCTACTTCCTCCCCCGTTAGTTTGTAGTCAATGTCAAAAAGAAGTGACAGACTTGGAGACTGCATTGGGACGGGGCAATTAGCTGCTGATCTGTCCACTCCATCAACAGTAGCTGTGCCTGCAGTGGTATCAGTGGCATCTGTGGCAACTCGGCACACTTTGGCTGAAACAGCAGGGTGGGAAGTTTCCTTGACATTGCATGAATTACCAATGAACCGCTGAGCCAGTGGTGGGAGGGAGTAAGGATAGAATCTGTCCTCTTCCTCAACATTAGATATTGTCAATGGATCAACGGAGACCTCAGTGGTGCTCTCTACTGTCTGCTGTTGAGGCATGGAGTCACCGTCAAAGAAGTGTGGCAGGTATTGATGCAGCATTGAGGAAAGACGTATATCCGTCAATAGGTTATCTTGTTTACCTGTAGATACATCTGCAGTGGCCTCTGTGGCAACTGGGCACTCAGGAGACTGGCAGGTTTCAGGGACAAAGTATGAAAATACAATGAACCGTTGTGCGTCCTGAGCGCGTATGGCCAATAGAGACGGGGGATGCAACATGGTTGTTACAGGCCTCCGATTGGTGAAAGCCAGTGGTGGGAGGGAGTCAATAGAGGGAGCTCTGAACTCAGTGAGAGGACGGTTGGTCACATCTCTCACATTCTGCGTGAGAAAAGAAACAGACATGATGAAAATGTTCACATTCAGTACATACGTAAGGAAAGGCAGCCAACAAGTGCCCAGCATATGTGGGACCTCCTTCAAGACTGTTGGAAAAGATGGTTGAGAGAATGCCAAGAGTGTGCAAAGCTGTAATCAAGGCAAATGGTGGCTACTTTGAAGAATCTAATATCTAAAATAAATATTGTATTTGTTACGACATGATTCCATATGTGTTATTTCATAGTTTTGATGTCTTCACTATTATTCTACAATAGAGAAAATAGTAAAAATAAAGAAAAATCCTTGAATGAGTAGGTGTGTCCAAACGTTTGACAGGTACTGTATATATCTAGTCTCCTCTCAGATGCTCTGCACCAGTCTGTCTCAACCCTGGGCCACCTAGCCAATGTTTTAGCTAAGTGTAAAAATACATGACCCAAACCCAGCATAACATTTTAGTAATTTAGCAGACGCTTTAATCCAGAAAGACTTATATTTAGTTAGTGCATTCAATTTAAGGTAGCTAGGTGAGACAGCCACATAATCCTGATATGAACGTCTATGAGAGAACACTTGTTTATTTTTTATGACAAGACAAGACAACCATAAGAACTGAGGTACATAAATAAACTGAAACAGACAGACAGACACGATACAACATATTTTGACAAGAACAGTTATTAGCAATGCCATGCTATAGACTAATACTAAAATAAACAATACAAAATATTGTTAGCTTACATTCCATGGCATATGGACCATTTTGCCCTTATAGTAAATTATATTTGCTGTAATTGTTATTGTTCCATAGAACTCTAGTCGTCTGTCAAAATTGGTCTTGTTACCTCCTCAATCAGGCTTGGCATTTTCCTTGTCTCGAACCAAATCCTCTTCATCTCCTTCTCCCGATCCCTCTGGATCTGCCACACCAGAGCCAACCTGGCTCCCAGCTCCATCAAGTAGTCGGTCTGTATCGCCTCTTCCTCCAACTGACACTCACCCCTCCTCTGTGTCAGCGATGAACCCTCCATGTCTTCCTCCTAGCTAACAATAACTCTGGAAAATACATAACGTTGTAGTAAGTGGTGTGTCGCTAACCAAAGAACAATGCATCTCTTTACGTTTTCTTCCCAGCTACTTACAATGAAGCAAGTGAGAATCCCCATGCAGAGATGATTACGCAATAGGCCAATCTGAATTACTAGTAAAAAGTTGACTACTGGAAAAGTGACCAAGTTCAAATGAATAGATTTTGGTTGTTCCTATCATTATGTGAACAATAATTGTGATGCAAGGGGTTGCCATTGGAGATGACAAAGTACAACACAGACTTTAAAAAGCAAACTTCAGACTCTCTCTGTACCTTACTATTGAGACTTATTCAACCCCCTCATGTAACGCTACTCCATATTGGGCTTGGTTCTCACAAACCACACTAATCACTTCTATCAGATCATTCAAAAAACGGTGTTTTGGGTAGAAAATGACTCTATATCCATGCAGGACCTTACTTGTTGTACAGTTTAATCTAAAACTCCAGTCTTCTCTTTGAGTGACCCTGAGTGCACCTCAATTGAAGAGGTCAATCAATTCAACAATTTGAAATGGATGGCCATTCAAATAAGAAAACCTCATTCTTATTAGAAATGTAGCAGCTAAAAATGAGGTAGGCCTACTTGTTTTTTGAAACAACCTACCCTTTTGAGATCATTGATTATAACATACGTTGTTGATTAACAAAGAGAGTTAGGGTTTCTTTCATCAATAGAATGCATTAGCCATTAGGCTGGCTCACTACAACTGTAACATTTAAAATATATATATTTTTTAACCTTTATTTAACTAGGCAAGTTAACTAAGTTTAACTAAGAACACATTTTTATTTACAATGACGGCCTACCTACAGGGTCAGCCCCTGGAGCAAATTAGGGTTAAGTGCCTCGATCAAGGACACATTGACAGGTTTTTTCAACTTGTATTCAAACCAGTGATATTTCGGTTACTAGCCCAAAGCTCTAACCGCTAGGCTACCTGCAACCAACTCAGGTGTCAGGATGAACCATTTTCACACTGAATGCTCGTTAGGCCAACTTAAAATGTCTATTTGTACACAAGTAATTTTAAAAGTAGTTATACTACTGAAACATATTTACAGTCAATTAAAATACAACTTACCTCTGAAGTAAGCAGTGTGTTCTCTCGCTAATGAAATAGGACATTAATAATGTGTCAGTGGTTAGTTAAATCAGTCTCTTTGCACTGTTCAGTTTGTCTGTGCAACAGTTAACCTCCCAGAATCAGAATCTTGTGATGTCACAATGGAGGCCCTGTTGCCATGATTACCCACAGCATCTCTCAAATTCTGAAACAATTAACTTTTTTCTTAAACCTACAGTATGCATCACAGTCATACCTAATATATACAAATAATCCATATAATAATCCATTAGGTTGCTTGTTCGATCTCAGCCTAACAATAATGTATTTTTTTAAAATCATCATCAATAAAATATATAGCCTACCTTACTATAGTAAAACAAGTCTTCCATAGTCTATGCCACCTCAGTAAAAGAGTTCCCAAAAATAATTAACCAGATTCAAGAAAACATCTCTCTTCAATGGCCTCAGATATTAGCCATTGTAACTATTACTCTGGGAGTCAGGAAGCAGGTGCAGAAGGTGAGTTTAATAATAATACAGGTCAGATAAACAAAACAGGAGCAGCGTACTGAACAAGATAAAACCAATACTGCCAGATGACTGAGGCTACGATGACGATGCAATAGCCATCACTCATCACTGATCCTCAACACTTGGGCTCCACAAGGGTGCGTGCTCAGTCTGTGACGCCAAGCACACACACCTCCAACTCAATCATCAAGTTTGCTGACGACACAACAGTAGTAGGCTTGATTACCAACAACAACGAGACAGCCTACAGGGAGGAGGTGAGGGCTCTGCGAGTGTGGCGACAGGAAAATAACCTCTCACTCAACGTCAACAAAACAAAGGAGATGATCGTTGACTTCAGGACAAAGAGAGGGCGCACCCCCCGATCCACATAGATGGGACCGAAGTGGAGAAGGTGGAAAGCTTCAAGTTCCTCTGTGTTCACATCACTGGCAAAATAAAATGGACCACCCACACAGACAGTGTAGTGAAAAGGCGCAACAGCGCCTCTTCAACCTCAGGAGGCTAAAGAAATTTGTCTTGACACCTAAAACCCCCACAAACTTTTACAGATGCACAATTGAGAGCATCCTGTCGGGCCTGGTACGGCAACTGCACCGCCCGCAACCGCAAGGCTCTCCAGAGGGTGGTGCGGTCTGCCCAATGCATTTCCGGGGGCAAACTACCCGCCCTCCAGGACACCTGCATTACCCGATGTCACAGGAAGGCCAAAAAGATCAACAAGGACCCCGCTATCATCCAGAAGGCGAGGTCAGTACAGGTGCATCAAAGCTGGGACCGAGAGACTGAAAACAGCTTCCATCTCAAGGCCACTGCCTATAGACATAGACTGGGAATCACTGGCCACTTATTTTGAATTACTCATCTCATATGTATATACTGTATTCTACACTATTCTACGGTTTCTTAGTCCAATGCCGCTCTGACATAGCTCATCAATAAATGTATATATTCTCAATCCGTTCCTTACTAGATTTATGTGTATTTGGGTATATGTGAAACTGTTAGATATTACTGCACTGTTGGAGCTAGAAGCACAAGCATTTCGCTGCACCTACAATAACATCTGCTAAACATGTGTATGTGACCAATAAATATTGATTTGAAATATTTGACTTAAAACATTTAAAAAATGTAATTATAAAATGAGAAAAATAGTTATTGTACTCATTTAAATTTTTTATTGACAGATGAATTAAGTTGGCTTCAATGCAGTTACCAAACACATTCATTATCATTGATTAAAATAACATATCTAGTTAAAAGACAATTTAATGAATACATTTAGTAATTTCATAGACAATGCATCATTAAATAAAAAGTATGTTTAGTATTAAAAAAAAAGAATCCACACAAACTAATGGTGAAAACGGATCATCACACCATCTCTATCTGATACATGTTGCATCTATCAGCTCATTCAAATAGACAACTGCAGAGTGAAACTGTTTTTAGTGGTGGGCACCGACATGTAAAATCAATACTATTTCTTCATTTAATCCAATTCACTGTTCCCACTTTCATAAAATTAGAATTCAATGATGGAGTGACTTTAATCTTAGCATGTCTGAGAGAACTGATGATGATTCGATCATGTGTGTATAAGTTGGTGTGTTTTTAAGTTGCTCTGTCGAGAAAAACTCTTCCCACAGTCAGAGCAACGGTAAGGCTTCTCTCTTGTGTGTGTTCTCTGATGACGTTTTAGAGCATATAATGTTGTGAAACATTTTGCACAGTCAGAGCAGAAGTATGGCCTCTCTCCTGTGTGTATACGTTGGTGTGCTTTTAAGTTGCTCTGACAAGAGAAACTCGTCCCACAGTCAGAGCAACGGTAAGGCTTCTCTCTTGTGTGTGTTCTCTGATGACGTTTTAGAGCATATAATGTTGTGAAACATTTTGCACAGTCAGAGCAGAAGTATGGCCTCACTCCTGTGTGTATACGCTGGTGTATTTTAAGGTACCACAGTTGAGAGAAACTCGTCACACAGTCAGAGCAATGGTAAAGTTTCTCTCCTGTGTGTATACGCTGGTGTCTTTTAAAGTTGCCCAGATAAGAGAAGGTCTTCCCACAGTCAGAGCAGGAGTATGGCTTCTCTCCAGTGTGCATCCTCTGATGAACTGTCAGATCCCTTGACCTCGTGAAGCTCCTCCCACAGACAGTGCATGAATACTTATTCTCTCCTGTGTGCATTTTTAGGTGTGTTTTTAGCTTGGATAGAAATGGGAAAGTCTCCTCACAATGTGGGCAGTGGTGAGACCTCTTAGCTCTGTGATCTTCCTGCTGTTGTTCTCTGGATGTAGAGAATGTTTCAACACTGTCACCTGTGTGAACAACATCAAATGAACAAGTCAGTTGGTGTGATAAACATATGACTTCATATTAGTAGGTTATACAATACAACCACTCAATAAAATTATTATAAAGTGAGGAATGTCATTAGTTTCTGAATTGACTGGAGTTTAAAGGGAATTGGCCCCCAACCCTGATACACACACACTAGTTTCATTGAACACTGGTAGTTTGTCTACTTCATTTCTTTAGTCTATTCTCTGATCAATACAAACAGTCCAGTGAATAAAACATGCTGGAAATAATGGTGTCAAAGCATGCAAGTCTTAGTAGCATGAAATAACATCTAACTTGTCATTGAAACAAGACATCATTAATCAATTATAGAGGAACTTTTCACTTCGTAGCTGCCTAAAAAGAACACGGTTTCCTTGCTTTATCCCAGGGTAGATTATGTTTGTGAATAATACAAACCCTTTAACTCTGAACCTGTGGAATGGGGCATGTTTGTTAACTATTTGGGAAAAAAACATCATATAAGAATTTCAAGGCAGTTTCTACATCAGGAATAAGCTCAATCTTGCTCCAGTCAAAATAAAACAAATCATGAAAGAAAGCCTGATCATTAAAACTCCTATGAATAAAGGGTGGGTTTGTCTTAGGTACCTTAGTATTTCTAAAAGCACAATGGTCACTTAAATCATTACAGAAAACACCAACCGCAGAATATTTATGTGGAACATTTGTCAATATAAAATGTATCAGGGTAGATTTATCTAGACATTCGAGAATTGGACAGGAAGGTAAGATTAATATAATTATAATACATTTTCAAATCATCAGACACCGGCTTTAACCAACACCAGTTGAGATCATCAACCAAGATAATTTCACTGTGAAGAAGTTTAGACATAAGGTGCCCCAGAGAAGAAAATGCATCACTGAGAGCAGACGGGGTCTATAATAGCCAATCACGGGGGTCTATAACAGCCAATCACAGTTATAGAGAGACCCTTTGAAACCTCAAGATTCAAAGCAACAACTACCAACTGTTTACAAATAGTATCAGACTTTGCCACATTTCCAAGGAATTTAGTCTTTAGATATTTAGCCACAAACCCAACTTTCTTAACTCGATCAGTCCGATACACATTGTAACCATTTATACAAATGTCCTTATCAAGAACAGACTTGCTGAGCCATGTTTCAGAAAACACAATTACATCAACATCAGCCCAAATCCTAAACCAGATATAGATTTAAAATCAGAGGGGGTTTGGAGACGTTGCATGTCAGGACCAGGGTTAGGTTGAACGTTACCTGATATCAACAAAAGAAGTGTCACGATCCCTGTTCCCTGAGTCTGTGTTTGTCTGTCTTGTTTGTTTATTGTCCGTCTCTTGGTACCGGGGTCAGTTGCCTGGTTACTGATGAGTGGGCGGGGCTACATTCATCCGGAGCCTGTCATGAGCACTACACACCTGTTCCTGATCTGCGGTCATCACTATTTAAGAGACGACCTGACATCCAGTCCCCGCCGGATCGTTAAGTCACATAGTATGTGTATCTGCGTACCAGCCATCTGAGTTATATATATTGTACCAGTTGTTAATATTGCTTCGCCTTATTATTCCTTGCTCAGTAATCCCGTCTGTACTCTGTTTAGGAATCCTGCCTGGATATACCCATCATCACGCCGCCTCCTACTCATCTCTCCCTCCACTCACCTAGGATACGGATTCGAACAATCACGGACCACTTATCTGCCACCTACCTGGAAACTCAGCCACCAACCTACCAACTCCCTATTCTACCACATCCTCTTCAACAATTCCCGATTACCACTCTTCAATAAATATCACCATATACTTACATTGCCGGTCTGCGTTTGGGTTCCTATTACAAATCCTGACAGTACGATCCGGCCAACATGAATCCAGCGGACCTGGACAATGTTCGTCAGGCTGTCTCACACCAGGGAGCCATACTGGGTCAGCATGGTTCAGCACTCCAGGAGATCATGACGAATCTGCAAGGTCTAGCGGTTAGCATTTCCGCTATTCAGACCCAACTCGGCATTCCTACTGTTCCACCTGTCGCTATACCAACCCCTGCACATTCGGAGGCCACCCCAAGTCCTGTTCCTGATCGAGAACCCTGGGTACCCCCTCCTGAAAGGTATGATGGGGATCTTGGGCACTGTCGATCGTTCCTAATGCAGTGTGGTCTGGTTTTTGAACAACAGCCCCGTACTTACGCAACGGATAGAGCTAAGATTGCATATATGGTCGGTCTGCTTCGTGGTGAAGCCTTGAAGTGGGCATCTGCAGTGTGGGAGAAACAGGACCCGATTACTAATTCGTACCTTGCCTTTACCGATGAGATGAGGAAATTATTTGATCACCCGGTCCGTGGTAAGGATGCATCCAAGCGATTAATGTCACTGCGCCAGGGAACACACAGTGTGGCCGAATATGCAATTACATTTCGCACACTAGCCGTGGAGAGTGGGTGGAATGAAGAATCGCTACAAGCAGTTTTCGCCAACGGATTGAGTGAACAAATCAAGGATGAATTAATATCCTACCCCGAACCTTGTAATTTAGAGGAATTGATCACGTTGGCTATGCGTGTGGATAACAGGTGTAGGGAGCGCCGGAGAGAGAAGCGACGAGTAGAACTCTCGGCTCAACAACCAATCAGAACAACGGGACCCGAGAGAGGAGCGAATTGTTCCCCAAACCATTCATCACGGGAGACGACTAAAGAAATGAGAGAATCCGATCCTGAACCCATGCAACTAGGTCGTTTTCGCCTTAATGAAAAGGAACGCCAGCGCCAGAGAGACAACAATAGCTGCCTATATTGTGGTGATCCGGGACATTATCTGGCGTCCTGCCCACACAGGCCGGCAAACCGGCAGGCTCGTTAGACGTGGGGAGGATCCTAGCGAGCCAAACTGCCGATATCCCCTACTCTCGTTCCAGAACTCTATTCCACGCTACTATATCCATTAAAGGTCAGTTTTTTAAATTTCAAGCATTGATTGATTCAGGTGCAGATGACAGTTTCATCGATGCAGAGTTGGTGAAACAGCTGGGGCTCTCCACAGAAATCCTAGAGGAGGTCATTGAAGCAAATACCTTAGATGGCAGGTTACTAGCCCGGGTCACGTCTAGAACTGAGCCGGTTCAGTTGTTACTGTCGGGCAACCATTCGGAGGAGATCAGTTTCCTTATAATCCACTCTCCTCATATTCCTCTCATTTTAGGTCACACCTGGCTGGTCAGGCACAATCCCACCATCGATTGGAGGACAGGCCAGGTAACCAGCTGGAGTTCTGCATGTCATGCTAACTGTTTGAAATCTGCATGTTCACAATCTATGCGCAGCCAGGTAAATGACACTCAGCTCCCTGACTTGACCCACGTGCCAGTGGAGTATCACGACATCGGTGAGGTATTCAGCAAACAGCGAGCTCTCTCCCTACCACCTCATCATCCCTACGATTGCGAGATTAAGTTGATTCCTGGCTCCACTTACCCCAAGGCCCGACTCTACAGCATCTCTAAACCGGAACGGGAGGCTATGGAGAGTTATATTAAGGAATCTCTGACGGCTGGTCTCATCCGCCCCTCATCCTCACCTTTTGGAGCCGGATTTTTCTTTGTGGGTAAGAAGGATGGAACCCTTAGACCTTGCATTGATTATCTGGGATTGAATGATATAACTGTAAAGAACAAGTACCCTTTGCCCTTGATGAATACAGCCTTTGACTCACTTCAAGGTTCAACTATTTTTACTAAACTTGACCTTCGTAACGCATACCATTTGGTCAGAATCAAGGAGGGGGATGAGTGGTTGACAGGCTTCAACACACCCATGGGTCACTTTGAGTATTTAGTCATGCCATTCGGACTAACCAATGCCCCTGCTGTTTTCCAGTGTCTGATCAATGACGTGTTGAGAGACATGATTGGTCAATTTGTTTTTGTATACCTGGATGATATCTTGATTTTCTCCAAGGATCCCTCTGAACACATACAGCATGTTCGACAGGTACTCCATAGGTTGCTTGAGAACCGGTTATATGTCAAAGCTGAGAAATGTGAATTCCACGCACTCACCACCTCCTTCTTGGGATACATAATCTCCGAGGGACAGGTTCGGATGGATCCGGCGAAGCTTGAGGCGGTTCTGGAGTGGCCGAGGCCGGACAGCAGAAAACAGCTGCAGAGGTTTTTGGGGTTTGCAAATTTCTACAGACGGTTCATTCGTGACTATAGCCGGGTGGTTACACCATTAACTACTCTCACCTCCAGTGCTAGATCCTTCACATGGACCCCGGAGGCTGAACAGGCATTTTTGGATCTTAAAGGACGGTTCACCTCAGCACCCATTCTCTCCCAACCAGATCCTGCCCGGCAGTTTGTGGTCGAAGTGGATGCTTCAGACGTGGGAGTAGGAGCAGTCCTGTCTCAACGATCCATCGAGGACGGTAAGCTTCATCCCTGTGCTTTTCTTTCTCGCCGTTTGTCCCCAGCGGAGATGAACTACGATGTAGGTAACCGAGAGCTGCTTGCGGTCAAGATCGCCTTAGAGGAGTGGCGCCATTGGTTGGAGGGGGCAGAACTACCATTTGTGGTCTGGACAGACCACAAGAACCTAGAATATGTGCGATCTGCCAAGCGACTCAACTCACGACAAGCCAGGTGGGCTCTATTTTTTGGACGTTTTAATTTTTCCCTAACCTACAGACCCGGTTCTCGGAACATTAAGCCTGATGCTCTGTCCCGCGTGTTCAACAAAGAGGAGGAAGTATGTCCACAACCGGATACCATCATACCTAAGAATTGCATCCTCGGGGCTGTTATGTGGAGGGTTGAAGAGGAGGTTAAGACTGCTCTCCGGAATAATCCAGGTCCAGGTAATAGTCCACCGGGCTGCCTTTTCGTTCCCGAATCTGTCAGATCAGCCGTGTTACAGTGGGCACATTCCTCTAAACTTGCATGTCATCCTGGTATAGCTCGAACCATGTCCTTTCTTAGGAGACGGTTCTGGTGGCCTACCATGAGAGAGGATACCAAGACTTTTGTTTCTGCTTGTCCTACCTGTGCACAGAACAAGGGTTCCAACCAGCCCAGTGCTGGTCTTCTGCGTCCTCTACCCATACCTCGTCGCCCCTGGTCCCACCTGTCTTTGGATTTTGTCACTGGTCTACCGACTTCAGAGGGTAACACAGTCATACTTACCGTGGTTGATCGTTTTAGCAAATTTGCTCACTTCATTCCCTTACCTAAGCTCCCCTCAGCCAAGGAGATGGCGGCCCTGCTGGTCAAGGAGGTATTCCATGTCCACGGTCTCCCTTGTGACATCGTGTCCGACCGTGGTCCCCAGTTTACATCAGCTGTGTGGAGAGATTTCTGTTTGGCCATTGGTGCAACCGTGAGTTTGTCTTCTGGATTCCATCCTCAGACCAATGGTCAGGCGGAGAGGGCTAACCAGAAGATGGAGACGACCTTACGGTGCATGTCCTCATCCAATCCCACATCTTGGTCCTCTCAGCTTCCCTGGGTGGAGTACGCCCACAACACACTCACCACATCAGCCACAGGTATGTCCCCATTTCAATGCCTCTACGGCTACCAACCTCCCCTGTTTCCGTCCCAGGAGAGGGATCTGTCCGTGCCATCCGTCCAAAACCACATCCGTCGATGCCATCGGACCTGGCATCGTGCCCGGGAGGCACTACTCAGGGCTTCCGACCAATACCAACACCAAGCTAACCGTCACCGTGCACCTGCTCCATCCTACACCGTAGGAGATAAGGTATGGTTATCCACCAAGAATCTGCCACTTAAAACTGATTCTCGCAAACTGTCCCCCAAACACATCGGGCCGTTCGTGGTAGAGGAAGTAATCAACCCTGCGGTGGTCCGATTAAAACTTCCTCATACCCTCAGAGTTCATCCTACTTTCCACGTGTCCTGCATTAAACCGGTTCGCCTCAGCCCTCTTCTACCTCCGCCACCTCGACCTCCTCCTCCCCGCATCATTGATGGTAGCCCCGCCTACACGGTGCGACGAATTTTGGACTCTCGACGCCGGGGTCGGGGGTTCCAGTACCTGGTGGACTGGGAGGGTTATGGTCCTGAGGAGAGGTGCTGGATTCCCCAACGCCAGATCCTGGATGCGGGCCTGATTCGTGAGTTCTACCGCCGCCAGCCTGGGGCTCCAGGTGGTCCGCCCGGAGGCGTCCGTCGGGGGGAGGGTACTGTCACGTTCCCTGAGTCTGTGTTTGTCTGTCTTGTTTGTTTATTGTCTGTCTCTTGGTACCGGGGTCAGTTGCCTGGTTACTGATGAGTGGGCGGGGCTACATTCATCCGGAGCCTGTCATGAGCACTACACACCTGTTCCTGATCTGCGGTCATCACTATTTAAGAGACGACCTGACATCCAGTCCCCGCCGGATCGTTAAGTCACATAGTATGTGTATCTGCGTACCAGCCATCTGAGTTATATATATTGTACCAGTTGTTAATATTGCTTCGCCTTATTATTCCTTGCTCAGTAATCCCGTCTGTACTCTGTTTAGGAATCCTGCCTGGATATACCCATCATCACGCCGCCTCCTACTCATCTCTCCCTCCACTCACCTAGGATACGGATTCGAACAATCACGGACCACTTATCTGCCACCTACCTGGAAACTCAGCCACCAACCTACCAACTCCCTATTCTACCACATCCTCTTCAACAATTCCCGATTACCACTCTTCAATAAATATCACCATATACTTACATTGCCGGTCTGCGTTTGGGTTCCTATTACAAATCCTGACAAGAAGAATAAGTAGGCAACCTTGCACGGCTTCTATTTTTTAGAGAAGAGACCTACTGCAATATAATCCTACAATTGAGATTCCAGACAATACAAAACAGTCATTTAAAACCATTGGACTTTGGCAGGTACACAAGTTCGTAGTGTTCACAACATGACACAAATGCATCGGCAGGCACTTGGACGAGTGGACCGAGTGAAAAAAAGCGAGTTCCCGCAGACGCGTGGGGGCGATTGAGAGAACGGGTTGGGGATTGTTGAGCTGCTGCTGACAGCCAGGTGGAGCACTAAGGGGAGCATCTTGGACGAGACACTCCGTGGACGGAAAGTAGAGGATAGAACCCAGGCCAGCCAGAGAGAGGGTTACTTTGGTAACTTCGAGTAAGGAAGTGCAAATAGCGATAAAATTATCCGAGAAGAGGGAGACCCGCGATCTTTACACCAGCTAAACTAAATAGTTTGCAGTACACAACAGGACAATTGTAGATTTGCTCAACCATGAATGAATAGGTTATTAGTTGGTTACAAACTACTAGTCACAGACAAACGACTTGACATGCTGCCATCTTGGATTGAAGATAACGTATTGAAGATAAACGACTTGACATGCTGCCATCCAACTTGTGAAGTTAACATATAGATAGAACCTGCTCTTACCATGATAAACAGATTTCCCAATCTCCTCCTCCTCTTTTTCATCTTTAATGTTGACATTCAGCTCCAGTGTTTGACTGCATTCTTCCAGCTTCACTGATGCCATCTTTGGATCCTATGTTGCAAACTGTACTCCACTGTCACAATCAGGACACAGTGACTGTAAGTTTGGACTCCGTGTGGAAGGAACTCAGCAGGCTGGGTTTGTCCTCACTGTCGATCTGGCAACTCTGGATAAGGATCCCAGTCCTAAATAGATTCTGAGATCAACCTCCTGGTCCTCCTCTGTGCAGGCCACACCCCTCCCTTTTTACTGTATGTATGAACACATTTTGAACAATGACTGCCTTAAATGCTGTGGTGCTTACTAACACAATAGGAAAGGTTGTGGTAGACATGAGCCATCACAGGTGAGTTCACAGCTCTTTCACTCTGAGCATGCATATCAATGAGTCAACCTCAAATTGACCATCAAAACCAGTTCTGATAGACTATTAACATAATGAACTGGGCGTTTCAACAGCCTGACCCTCTATAGTCTTGCATATATATTGAAGCTCTAACAATGGGGCCTGGAAAGGGTCTGTTGAAATCAATACTGTTGTAGTTTGAGATTGGTAACACTATCTTCCTCTCTGGTTCCATTCCCTAATAGTAAATGGGTCATACTTGAATTCCGGCGGTAATGCTGTCCCTGAACTTTGACACCTTATAAAACTCTTTAAAATGACAAATAATACTTTTTTGTTCTATTTAACTGTCATTTAATAAGAAAACGTGTAGGCTGTGTCTATAATACGGCAAAACATATATTTGTATGTATTGTAGAAAATGATGTGAACTAGCAAATTGGCTTGTGTTAATAGTGATGTTAAGAGGTGTAGTGACATGTTCACTAAAATAATGTATCTAGTTAAGAGGATGGTGAAACAATAGTTAACATTGAGAGATTTATTCACCTCTGAATCTACAGATCCGTTGTGTATGTGTGTTCTTAAGAACATTTCCCCACAGCCTGAGTGGACACTGGCAACTTGGTTGAAATCTGTGTTTGGGAGTTGGGGATAATTGTTTTATTCTCACTCCCATTAATAAAGTATAACCTTTATTATGATTATAGTATTACCATACTAAGTGGATTGTACAACCCAGAATGAAGGGTTTGAAATGATATAGTGTCTGGTTTTATATGTTGATTTCGCTTACTTTAATATAAATATTTATTTTTTCAAAACGATGGATAAGATTTAATATTGCTGATAGATTGTTGCTTCCATGAATGTAATTGTCTGAAATATTTTGAAAGAAAGTCCTTTGAGGGAAGCTTACATGATGCTTACATTAAAATGTAATGATTATTATCACACAAGTGATAAGAGGGTGGAATATGATGGAACATTTTATGTTGGTGCTTTTCTATTCTATACATATCTTTGTTCTTTTCATGTGCGGTTCTAATAACCCATTTCTGTGTTCATGCAAGAATCCTCACTTATCAGTATCTGCAATTTAACAGTACGCCCAGACCCTGTTTTGAGAAGAAGATATCTCAGGTTCAAGGTCTCAGCTTAAAGAGAAGAAGACTTGTGAGGTGTTGGTCTGTCACATGTTATGAACCAGTATTTGTCACATGAATGAAGCAAACGGTAATGATTAATGAATTATGCTAAATCATGCAAATATAACTTGTCTGTGTATAGCCGTATATAAGACAACTGTTGGGACTGACCCAGCAGAGCTTCTGACAGACATGTGTACTATGGTGCATTGAGTTGGTTGGAACCACTCCAGCGCGCTGACAATAAACTATGATTCATTTAACATTGACTTTGAGTGTCCATGTGTAAAAGAATTACCACAACAAAAGTAAATTTATATATTTTTTTTATATTCTTAGTTTTTTCATTGCATGCAAAAACACAGTATCCCTTCCTCCCTTCTCTCTCTCTATCTTACCCAGTCTACTCATTCATCTTCAAGCTTTCACCCCTTCCCTGCTCTTCTATCACCATCTCAGTTCCACCTTTTCTTGAATCTTTCTAACTGTCTCCTGGAACTCAGCTTCAGCTTTCTCTCTCTTTTTCATCTCAGACCGCTTCTTCTCTTTCTTAATCCTGTCTTTCATCATGGTATAATGTCTCTTAATCAGTCCCTCTGACTTCTTTTTCTCTGCCTTTTCCTTCTCTTTTCTTTCCTTCTCTCTCTTTTCTTGTTTTAACTTCTCCCTCTTTTTCTCAGCCTTCATGACTTTCTTCTTCTCTTTCTCTCTCTCCTTCATCTCTTTCTTCTTCTTCTTTTTTTGTTCATCCTCCTTGGCTTTCATCTCCTTTCTCTCTTTCTCGTCGTCTTTCAACTTCATATTCAGTTTCTTCTTTTCCTCTTTTTTCTCCGTCTTCAAAATTATTTTTTTCTTATTGTGGTCCATGGCCAGAAAGCCCATTCGTCCCAGGATGGTCTCTGCTCTCTCTGACGAAAACGTCCCAATTAAGCTCTTGGAATGGGAACGGTCCGCCTCACGCTTCAAACCCTCCCTGGGGCTCACCTCCTCCTTGACGCTCCTCTCTTCACTTTCAGTGTCAAAGCCTAGCCAATAATCCTAACAGGAAGACATTGACTGTAGATGTAATATTGTTCCAATGTGTCACATTCAATACACATTAGAGTGATCAACATACAGTGATGGATCATAGGACACACAATACGGAGGACAGTAATTAAGGTAGTTTGTTTATTTCCATCCCAATCAGATTTTATAACAGCCATAGATGTTCTTCCTGGATCAACACTAAATGTAATACAAATGTTAACACTAGTAAGGGGTGATGTTTTATACTAAGAGCAGCAGGGTTGGGGTTCATTCCATTTCAATTCCAGTCAATTCAGGAAGTACTCTAAAAGTACAATTCTCTTCAATGCTTTGAATTGAAATGGAACTGACCCCCAACCCTGTAAAGTAGTAGTGTAAAATAGTACACCTACCTTTGCCGTTTCCAGGGTCCAGGGCCTGGGTCCCTGATCCTCTGTCAAGCATATGGAGGCTCTCACTCTAACAGGCGTCTTAGTGGCCAAGCAGAACAGAGGGGTGGGCGGCTCATCATTGCAGGTTGCCAGAGTTAAGTTAGCATCTGGAAGTGCTAGGACAGGGCTTTTATCACCCATTAGAACCTTTTTTTTTTAAAGCGGAAGCAACTACACTTTCCTCTGTGTCAACTGAGCACTCTGTAGTGCCCTCACCTGTCTTCCATAGCTGTTTGTGGTCATTGTCGTGGGTGCAGGGCAGGCTTAGAGGCAGAGTTGCAGGTGCAGGAGGACTTTTATCAGTCAAAAACTCCTCTTGGACGACACTGGACATGGAAATGTCTGTTTCCCCGGCAACAGGACACTTGGTGGTGCCCTCTACATCCTCCCCTGTTAGTTTGTAGTCAATGTCAAAAAGAAGTGACAGACTTGGAGACAGCATTGGGACGGGGCAATTAGCTGCTGATCTGTCCACTCCATCAACAGTAGCTGTGCCTGCAGTGGCCTCTGTGGCAACTGAGACTTCACAGGTATCCTCTACTGCCTGCTCTGGTGGCATGAAGTCATCGTCAAAGACATGTGGCAGACTTGGAGGCAGCACAGAAGGAAGACTTCTAGCTGCCCATGGGTTCTCTCTCTTGACAGTGGCTGTGCCTGCAGTGGTATCAGTGGCATCTGTGGCAACTCGGAACACTTTGGCTGAAACAGCAGGGTGGGAAGTTTCCGAGACATTGCATGAATTACCAATGAACCGCTGAGCCAGTGGTGGGAGGGAGTAAGGATAGAATCTGTCCTCTTCCTCAACATTAGATATTGTCAATGGAGCAACGGAGACCTCAGTGGTGCACTCTACTGTCTGCTGTTGAGGCATGGAGTCACCGTCAAAGAAGTGTGGCAGGTATCGATGCAGCATTGAGGAAAGACGTATATCCGTCAATAGGTCCTCTCGTTTACCTGTAGATACATCTGCAGTGGCCTCTGTGGCAACTGGGCACTCAGCAGACTGGCAGGTTGGTCACATCTCTCACATTCTGCGTGAGAAAAGAAACAGACATGATGAAAATGTTCACTTTCAGTACATACAGACATACTTTATGAGTCAGCATTATTTACTTATACATCACATATACATAACCATTCAAAAGTTTGAACACACCTCCTCATTCAAGGATTTTCTTTATTTTTACTATTTTCTACATTGTAGAATAGTGAAGACATCAAAACTATGAAACTATCAAAACTATCAAAACTATCAAAACTATGGGGCATGATTTTTGAATCATGTTGTTATCAAAAAAGTGTTAAACAAATCAAAATATATTTTATATTTGAGATTCTTCAAAGTAGCCACCCTTAGCCTTGATGACAGATTTGCACACTCTTGGCATTCTCTCAACCAGCTTAATGAGGTAATCATCTGGAATGCATTTCAATTAACAGGTATGCCTTGTTAAAAGTTATTTTGTGGAATTTCTTTCCTTCTTAATGCGTTTGAGCCAATCACTAGTGTTATGACAAGGTAGGGGTGGTATACAGAAGACAGGCCTATATGCTAAAAGACCAGGTCCAAAATATGTCAAGAACAGCTCAAATAAGCAAAGAGAAATTACAGTCCATCGTTTCTTTAAGACAGCCAATCCAGTTTCTTTAAGTGCAGTCGCAAAAACAATCAAGCGCTACCCACCTGGTTTGCGCTTAATGGGACTATAATTTGTTTTAAAACAGGACAATGATCCAAAACACACCCACAGTGTGTGTAAAGGCTATTTGACCAAGAAGGAGAGTGATGGAGTGCTGCATCAGATGATCTGGCCTCCACATTCACCCGACCTCAACCCAATTGAGATTGGTTGGGATGAGTTGTACTGGTAGGTGATCAAATACTTATGTCATGCAATAAAATGCAAATTAATTATTTAAAAATCATACAATGTGATTTTCTGGATTTTTGTTTTAGATTCCGTCTCTCACAGTTGAAGTGTACCTATGATAAAAATTACAGACCTCTACATGCTTTGTAAGTAGGAAAACCTGCAAAATCGGCAGTGTATCAAATACTTGTTCTCCCCACTGTATATATCTATATCCAGTTGGATAAACACTCCAAACAGCCTACCTTACCGCTTGGAGGCGTCCTCATGGTCCTACAGCACACGGTTGCCTCATTTTGTATCACATTGTCACGAGAATTTCTATCTCAAGTTCTAAATGAACTCTTTATAACTCTATCTGTACCCTGAGGATTGTAAGTCCCCAGTTTTAAACAATACAGAGAATGGTTAGCATTTTATTCAGAGAACGTTCTGACGAAAAAACAATACACATGTCTTTTATACATATCTCAGTCACCAAAGCCCCAACCCTGTTTTATGGGCTGTAAGTTCTCAGGGTCTGCCTTCAAAGACACTGGACCCACACTTAATCACGTTGCATAAACAGCCTACTCCCCCTCCTGGGGGAGCTAGGACCAAATCCAGTCATAAATAGCCTTCCTTCTTAACTACCCACTGATGGTTCCACCAGATGGTAACCTATTAACCTGGTCTAAACACAGTTTCAGGGTGGAACAATTTGGCCATTAACTTTAAACATACACTTTCTTTATCACACATTTAAATTATAAAATTGGGGGGGGGGACAAAAATGCAATTTCAGAATATGGGGGGGACATTTTTTATTTTATTTTTTTATTTAACCTTTATTTTACTAGGCAAGTCAGTTAAGAACAAATTCTTATTTACAATGACGGCCTAGGAACAGTGGGTTAACTGCCTTGTTCAGGGGCAGAACAACAGATTTTTACCTTGTCAGCTCGGGGATTCGATCCTGCAACCTTCCAGTTACGGGCCTACCCCGTCCCCAGTGAAAGTTGCGCCCCTGAATAAATATATGTTATTTTGAATGCTATGAATTAAACAAAACATTATATTTTCCATATTGACATTATTCAGTAGATCAATAAAGCTACAGATCTCTAACAGGTCTCAAAGCGGCATATTCTTGAAAACTGTCTTAGTCCATAGGTCAAATTTAGCTTTGTGATAGTCAATTGAACTTCTTGTCTCTTTCAGCTTCAGAAAAACACTTAAAACATCATTTTTTTGTGTTTAATTATATATGAGCGAAGAAAAGTTCTATCAGAACAAAATAATGCACACATTTATTTGATAATTGGCAACTTCTTGTCTTTTAAAGCTTCAGACAAACACTAAACACCTTCTTCAACAATTTGAGGATAACAGTGCCACCGACGCGGCCCACTACCAAGGCCTGTTGGCTCTCCTTCTCCGTGGCCGACGTGAGTAAAACATTTAAATGTGTTAAGCCTAGCAAGGCAAGCAGCCCAGACGTCATCCCTAGCTGCATCCTCAGAACATGCGCTAACCAGCTGGCTGGTGTGTTTACGGACATATTCAATCTCTCCCTATCCCAGTCTGCTGTCCCCACATGCTTCAAGATGGCCACCATTGTTCCTGAAGCCAAGAAAGCAAAGATAACGGAACTAAATGACTATCGCCCCATAGCACTCACCTCTGTCATCACCAAGTGCTTTGAGAGACTAGTCAAGGATCATATTACCTCTACCTTACCTGCCACTCTAGACCCTCTTCAATTTGCTTACCTCCCCAATAGATTCACAGACGATGCAATAGCCATCACTCTGAACACTGCCCTATCCCATATGGACTAGAGGAATACCTACTCAAGAATGCTGTTCGTTGACTACAGCTCAGCTTTCAACCCCATAGTACCCCCCAAGCTCATCATTAAGCTCGAGGCCCTGAGTCTGAACCCCGCCCTGTGCATATGGGTCCTGGATTTTCTGACGGGCCGCCCCCAGGTGGTGAAGGTAGGAAACAACACCTCCACTTCACTGATCCTCAACACATGGGCCCCAAAAGGGTGCGTGCTCAGACTGTGACGCCAAGCACACCTCCAACTCAATCATCAAGTTTGCTGATGACACAATAGTAGTAGGCTTGATTACCAACAACAACGAGACAGCCTACAGGGAGGAGGTGATGGCTCTGCGAGTGTGGCGCCAGGAAAATAACCTCTCACTCAACGTCAACAAAACAAAGGAGATGATCGTTGACTTCAGGAAAAAGAGAGGGCGCACCCCCCGATCCACGTAGATGGGACCGAAAAGGAGAAGGTGGAAAGCTTCAAGTTCCTCGGTGTTCACATCACTGGTAAACTGAAATGGTCCACACACACAGACAGTGTGGTGAAAAGGCGCCATTCCTCCAACCTCACCTGTCATCCCGGGTCGCGTCGGACCCTTGCATTCATCCGTAAACGGTTCTGGTGGCCCACCATGGGGGTGGACGTGCCCTCCTTTGTCTCCGCATGCACGGTGTGTGCCCAAAACAAGACTCCGCGGCAAGCTCCGTCTGGCCTCCTGCAACCTCTGTCTGTTCCGCGCCGCCCTTGGTCGCACATTTCATTGGACTTTGTGACTGGCCTCCCTCCTTCCGACGGCAACACCGCCATTCTAACGGTATTGGACCGGTTCTCCAAGGCGGCTCACTTAATCCCCTTAGCCAAGCTACCGTCGGCCAAGGAGACGGCTCAACTCGTGATGCAGCACGTCTTCCGGATCCACGGTCTTCCCACTGACATGGTGTCAAATCGAGGTCCCCAGTTTGCGTCCCAGTTCTGGAAGGCTTTCTGCGCCCTCATCGGGTCATCAGCCAGCCTCTCCTCCGGATTCCACCCTGAGTCTAACGGTCAGTCGGAGAGGGCCAACCAGGACCTGGAGACTACCCTGCGTTGCCTCGTGTCCTCTAACCCCACCACTTGGAGTCGGCAGTTAATCTGGGTGGAGTATGCCCGCAACACCCTTCCTTCGTCTGCTACGGGCCTCTCTCCCTTTGAGTGCTCCCTCGGCTACCAGCCTCACCTTTTTCCGAACCAGGAGGCAGACGTGGGGGTGCCTGCCGCACAGCTGTTTGTCCGCCGCTGTCGGCAGACTTGGAAGAAGGCTCGGGTTGCTCTACTCCGGACAGCGTCCAGATATCAGCGACATGCGGATCGTCACCGGACCCCTGCTCCACGTTACCGCATCGGGCAAAAAGTGTGGCTGTCCACTCGGGATCTGCCTCTTCGAGTAGAGTCCCGGAAGCTGTCCTCCCGATTCATTGGGCCCTTTTTCATCTCCAGGGTACTCAGCCGTTCTGCTGTCCGTCTGATCCTCCCATGCACTCTTAGAGTACACCCCACCTTCCATGTCTCCTGTATTAAGCCTGTTTCCCATTGTCCTCTTTCCCCTGTTCAGAGACCTGCTCCATTCCATCGTCTTGTTAATGGTGTTCCTGTCTTTACAATTTGGCGCCTCCTGAGGGTCCGGCCTCGTGGCAGGGGTTTCCAGTACCTGGTTGACAGGGAGGGCTACGGTCCGGAGGAGCGCTGCTGGGTTCCTGCCAGGGACATCTTGGACCCATCCCTTATTGCCGACTTTCGCCGTCACCACCCCGGTCAACCAGGTACAGCACCAGGTAGTCCGCCAGGTGGCGCCCCTGGGGGGGGGGGGTACTGTCATACCCTAATTCCGTTCACCTGTTCTCCCTGGCTCCTCCTCTACCAGGTGTTTCCTATGTTCCCTTATTCCTTATGTATTTAACCCGTATCTGTTCATTGGTCTGGTTGCCAGTTCGTCTTGTGTGTTTCACCAGGTCGTGCCCGCATTCCTAGAATACCTGCTGTCTATTTAGTTCTCCCGTTACCGGACCCTTGCCTGTTTACACAACCTGATTCCTGCCTGCCGTCTCTGTACCTCTGAACTCCTGTGTGCCAAATCCTTTGCCTGCCTACGACAACGACATAGCCTAATGATTTTGTAAAATAAATAATATACCTGACATTCTACCTGTCTCCTGCGTCTGCACTTGGGTCTCTGTCTGAGCTGTGATACCGTTCCTTACTATATTTATGGGTATTTGGGTATATGTGAAACTGTTAGATATTACTTGTTAGATATTACTGCACTGTTGGAGCTAGAAGCACAAGCATTTCGCTGCACCAACAATAACATCTGCTAATTTGACTTAAAACAATAAAAAAAGGTAATTATAAAAATGAGAAAAACTGTTATTTTACTCATTTTATTTTTAATTGACAGGTGAATTAAGTTGGCTTCAATGCAGTTATCCAAACACATTCATTATCATTGATTAAAATAACATATCTAGTTAAAAGACAATTTAATAAATACATTTAGTAATTTCAGAGCCAATGTATCATAAAAGAAAAAGTAAGTTTAGTATAAAAAAAGAATCCACACAAAATAATGGTGTAAACGGATCATCACACCATCTCTATCTGATACATGTTGCATCTATTAGCTCATTCAACTAGACAATTGCTGAGTGAGACTGTTTTTAGTGATGAGCACCAACATGTAAAAACAATACTATTTCTTCATTTAATCCAATTCACTGTTCCCACTTTCATAAAATGAGAATTCAATGATGGAGTGACTTTAATCTTAGCATGTCTGAGAGAACTGATGATGATTCGCTCCTGTGTGTATAAGCTGGTGTGTTTTTAAGTTGATCTGTCTAGAAAAACTCTTCCCACAGTCAGAGCAATGGAAATGCTTCTCTCCTGTGTGTGTTCTCTGATGACGTTTTAGAGCCGCTAATGTTGTGAAACATTTTGCACAGTCAGAGCAGAAGTATGGCCTCTCTCCTGTGTGTATACGTTGGTGTGCTTTAAAGTTTCTCTGACAAGAGAAACTCGCCCCACAGTCAGAGCAACGGTAAGGCTTCTCTCCTGTGTGTGTTCTCTGATGACGTTTTAGAGCAGCTAATGTTGTGAAACATTTTGCACAGTCAGAGCAGAAGTATGGCCTCACTCCTGTGTGTATACGTTGGTGGGTTATTAAGTTGCTCTGTCGAGAGAAACTCAACCCACAGTCAGAGCAATGATATGGCTTCTCTCCTGTGTGTATTCTCTGATGATATTTTAGCTTATCTGATGTTGTGAAGCATTTTCCACAGTCAGAGCAGAAGAAAGGCTTCTCTCCTGTGTGTATACGCTGGTGTATTTTAAGGTAGCCCGGTTGAGAGAAACTCTTCACACAGTCAGAGCAATGGTAAGGTTTCTCTCCTGTGTGTATACGCTGGTGTCTTTTAAAGTTGCCCAGATCAGAGAAATTCTCCCCACAGTCAGAGCAGACGTAAGGTTTTTCTCCTGTGTGTATACGCTGGTGTCTTTTTAAGTTGCCCAGTCGAGAGAAGTTCTTCCCACAGTCAGAGCAGGAGTATGGTTTCTCTCCAGTGTGCACTCTCTGATGAATTGTCAGAGTCCTTGATGTCGTGAAGCTCCTCCCACAGACAGTGCATGAATACTTATTCTCTCCTGTGTGCATTTTTAGGTGTATTTTTAGCTTAGATAGAAATGGGAAAGTCTCCTCACAATGTGGGCAGTGTTGAGACCTCTTAGCTCTGTGATCTTCCTGCTGTTGCTCTCTGGATGTAGAGAATGTTTCAACACTGTCTCCTGTGTGAACAACATCAAATGAACAAGTCAGATGGTGTGATAAACATATGAATTCATATTAGTAGGTTGTACAATACAACCATTCAATACAATTATTATAAAAGTGAGGAATGTCATTATAGTTTCTGAATTGACTGGAGTTTAAAGGGAATTGGCCCCCCAACCCTGATACCCACACACACTAATTTCATTGAACACTGGCAGTTTGTCTACTTCATTTCTTTAGTCTACTCTCTGATCAATCCTTACAGCCCAGTGAATAAAACATGCTGGAAATAATGGTGTCAAACCATGCAAGTCTTAGTAGCATGAAATAACATCTAACTTGTCATTGAAACAAGTCATCATTAATCAATTATAGAGGAACATTTAACTTCGTAGATGCCTAAAAAGACATGGTTTCCTTGCTTTATCCCAGGGTAGATTATGTTTGTGAATAATACAAACCCTTTAACTCTGAACCTGTGGAATGGGGCATGTTTGTTAAATGTATTTGGAGAAAAACATCATATAAGAATGTCAAGGCAGTTTCTACATCAGGAATAAGCTCATTCTTGCTCCAGTCAAAATAAAACCAAACATGAAAGAAAGCCTGCTCATTAAAACTCTTATGAATAAAGTGTGGGTTTGTCTTAGGTACCTTAGTATTTCTAACAGCACAACGGTCACTTAAATCATTACAGAAAACACCAACCGCAGAATATTTATGTGGAACATTTTATGTGGAACATTTGTCAATCTGATGATTGACAAATTATCACAATTTATCAGGGAAGATTTCTCTAGACATTTGAGATTTGGGCAGGTGGGTGAGTTAATCAACTGGGTAAGATTCATAAAATTATAATACATTTTAAAATCATCAGACACCGGCTTTAACCAACACCAGTTGAGATCACCAACCAAGATCATATCACTGTGAAGAAGTTTAGACATAAGGTGCACCAGAGAAGAAAATGCATCACTGAGAGAAGATGGGGGGTCTATAACAGCCAATCAAGGGTCTATAACAGCCAATCACGGGGGTCTATAACAGCCAATCACAGTTATAGAGAGACCCTTTGAAACCTCAAGATTCAAAGCAAGAAATTCCAACTGTTTACAAATAGTTTCAGACTTTGCCAAACTTCCAAGGAATTTAGTCTTTAGATATTTAGCCCCAACCCCAACTTTCTTAACTTGATCAGTACGACACACATTGTTACCATTTATACAAATATCCTTATCAAGAACAGACATGCTGAGCCAGGTTTCAGAAAACACAATTACATCAACATCAGTTGATTTAGCCAAAATCCTAAACCAGATCTAGATTTAAAATCAGAGGGGGTTTGGAGACATTGCATATCAGGACCAGAGGTGAGTGCTATGGGGCAATAGCCATTTATCAGGACCAGGGTTAGGTTGAACGTTACCTGATATCAACAAAAGAAGAATAAGTAGGCAACCTGATTAATAACCTTGCACGGCTTCTATTTTTTAAGAGACCTACTGCAATATAGTTCTACAAGTGAGCTTCCAGACAATACAAAACAGTCATTTAAAACCATTAGACGTTGGCAGGGACACAAGTTCGTACTGTTCACAACATGACACAAATGAATCGGCAGGCACTTGGACGAGTAGACCGAATGAAAAAAAGCGAGTTCCCGCAGACACACGTGTGGGGGACGATTGAGAGAACGGGTTGTAGTGATGGGAAGTTCGGCTCTTTTCCGAGAGCCGGCTCTTTTGGCTCAGCTCCCAAAGAAGAGCCGGCTCTTTCGACTCCTGAACGGCTCTTAATTTAGGATTTTTTTGTAGGCCTTTATTTTACCCTAACTTTAAAAAAAAAAAATGGTTTGTGTGTTGAAAACCCTTTCATGTGCAGTGTTTTTATGCATTTATTTTGTTACAAAAGCATTCTTTTGTTTTTAATCATTTTAATCAAACATTTTTTTTGCACAAATTAACAACAAAAAAACAGCAAATAAACAGAATTGAACTAGAACAGAACTAGAACCAAACTCAAGCAAACAGTATTAATGTCTTCAGTGAAGATTGGCATTCAAAAAAATCAGATGCCTCAGCTTTGATGGACTGATCCTATTTCTTCTTTCTGAGATTATCTGCCCTGTTTTTGAGAAGATTCTCTCTGAAGGAACCGATGTTGCCACAATACACAGTCTCCCTTCCATCACCTTCGCCAGGCGTGGAAAGACTGAGGCCTTGGCCTGCCACCAGCTCAGTGGGTCTTCTGCTCGTTGGATGATGGGCTCCTCAAGATAAGACCTCACCTCCAGTATAGCATCAGCTGTAGGATTTCTTCTTGTAGCATCTCCTGTAGCTCTTTCATCAAAAAGCCTCCAAACAACAGAGGTTTGTGGTTCCTCATACACTTGGCCTTCTAATGGCGGAGCTGGCTGGCTGCTAGGGGTGCATCTTGCTGCTGCACTAATTCTCTGAAGTGCCTCATCAACAGCTCTGTTGTCATTGAATACAAGTTTTTTAAACCTAGGATCCAATAATGTGGTTTCTGAGTGGACAGTGTTGTACTCCATACGCAGAAATTTCCGGTCCATGGCTGAACAAAGAGCTGCAACCAATTCTTTCCCTTTCTGCATGGTTACAGTCTGTTGGGCTGTCACACGCTGCAAACCTTTGCATAGCAGGAGCATTTTTGAGGCAGAAACATAGCTGAGGGAGAGAAACAGCAACTTTTAAAATGAAGCTTTTTTTAAAGTATGTGGCATATTATATGTGGCACATTATACTGTATTGTTTCTGCAATGTATAATAGTGACTGAATGGTAGTAGTGAAAAAAAATGGTCCAAGGTACCTGTCTGCACTTATTTCCACAGTCACCTCCTCAAATGGTTGCAGGACGGTGCAGACCTCTTTCACCAGCTCCCATTCCTCTTGACATAGAGCATCAACTGGTGCGTTGATGAGGGCCAGGGTGGAGATGATGGCATCTTTTGTTTCAAGATATAAAATGTTGAGTTCCACCTGGTGGCACACTCTTGTTTGGGCCTCAGTTCAGGCATCCCCATCTGGCACTGTGTGGACTTTAGCCTCTGTGTTGCAACTGTGCTTTTGTGGAAAAACTCCACAACAGCCTTCACCTTATCCACGGTTGGTTTGACCACCTTTAGGGCATCTCTAATCATGAGGTTTAGTGTATGTGCCAGACATGGGTGATGGGTCCACTTAAGAATTTTTATGGCTTTGGTGATGTTTGCTGCATTGTCACTCACACAGCACACTACTTTGTCCTCTACTTGCCACTCTTTTGCCACTCTTACTAGCTCATCTGCTAGGTTTTCTGCAGTGTGTCTCTCTGTGAACTCAAAGCAGTCCAAAAGGCAAGATGTCATCTTGTAATTTTCAATGAAATGGCAAGTGACAGCCATGAAAGAGCAGGTTGTTCTGGAGGTCCAGCAGTCAGTTGTCAGGCAAACTGATGGAGCTTGTTTCACCCTTACTTGCCATAATGCCCGTTCTGTGTCATATAGTTTAGGTATTGTTGTTTGGGACAATGTTTTTCTACTGGGAAGAGTGTATGTGGGATTTAAAGTTTTGACAAAACTTTTAAAACCTCTGTCCTCCACAATTGAAAAGGGTTGGAAATCAGTAGCTATCATTTTAGCTAGCTCTACATCAATGCTGTGCTGTTTGGATGGGGTCATCACTTTGGGTATAAACTGGCTTATTTTGCTTTGAGCTGCAGTAGGAGAGGTTATACCTGCATGTGTGGGGAAGCCAGTAGATGCTGCTGCAGTTGCTGTTTTTTGGGGATGAGACACACCAGGATCTGTAGATGGGGTGCTAGCTTGCCCTCTCTCCTCTAACTGCACTGTAGGATGGACAGTTCTCATATGTCTATGCAGGTTTGTGGTGGAACCTGCTCTTAAAGTAATTTTCATCTTGCAGTGAACGCACTCTGCTTTGTTGTTTCCATTGTCTTTAAACTGGAGCCAGATGCTGCTTCTCTTTCGGGTGTCACTCATAGTTACGACTCACACACTCTCCTCACCGCTATCTGACAGACAGTGTCGTTATTACCGTTGTTACGACTCATTAACTTGCAGTGGAGTGCCGCTTCACTTCACCCCCCTCTCTGTTTTTACATAATGGTATGATCCCATATCCTCACATCTGATTGGCCGCGATGCGATTGCTGACCAATCAAAACAAAGTTCTGCCTGTAAGCACGCAGCGAAAGGAAAAAAACTGGGAGCCGGCTCTCACTCGATGCGAGCCGGCTCTTCTGATTCACTACAAAGCATCGGCTCTCAGAGCCGCATCTTTTGCGCATGACACATCACTAACGGGTTGGGGATTGTTGAGCTGCTGCTGACAGCCAAGTGGAGCACGAAGGGGAGCAGGTTGGACGAGACACTCCGTGTAGGGAAAGCAGAGGATAGAACCCAGGCCAGCCAGAGAGAGGGTTACTTTGGTAAACTTTGAGTAAGGAAGCGCAAATAACGATAAAAAAAATTATCAGAGAAGAGGGAGACCCGCGATCTTTACACCAGCAAAACAAAATAGTTTGCAGTACACAACAGGAAAATTGTAGATTTGCTCAACCATGAATGAATAGGTTATTAGTTGGTTACAAACCACTATTCACAGACAAACGACTTGACATGCTGCCATCCAATTTGTGAAGTTAACGTATAGATAGATAGATAGATAGAACCTGCTCTTACCATGATAAACAGATTTCCCAATCTCCTCCTCCTCTTTTTCATCTTTAATGTTGACATTCAGCTCCAGTGTTTGACTGCATTCTTCCAGCTTCACTGATGCCATCTTTGGATCCTGTGTTGCAAACTGCACTCCACTGTCACAATCAGGACACTGTGACTGTAAGTTTGGACTCCGTGTGGAAGGAACTCAGCAGGCTGGGTTTGTATAAGTATCCCAGTCCTAAATAGATTCTGAGATCAACCTCATGGTCCTCCTCTGTGCAGGCCACACCCCTCCCTTTTTAATGTATGTATGAACACATTTTGAACAATGACTGCCTTAAATGCTGTGGTGCTTACTAACACAATAGGAAAGGTTGTGGTAGACATGAGCCATCACAGGTGAGTTCACAGCTCTTTCACTCTGAGCATGCATATCAATGAGTCATCCTCAAATTGACCATCAATACCAGTTCTGATAGACTATTAACATAATGAACTGGGCGTTTCAACAGCCTGACCCTCTATAGTCCTGCATATATATTGAGCTCTAACAATGGGGCCTGGAAAGGGTCTGTTGAAATCAATACTGTTGTGGTTTGAGAGTGGTAACACTATCTTCCTCTCTGGATCCATTCCCTAATAGTAAATGGGTCATACTTGAATTCCGGCGGTAATGCTGTCCCTGAACTTTGACACCATATACAACTCTCAAAAATGACAAAAAATACTTTGTTGTTCTATTTAACTGTCATTTAATAAGAAAACATGTAGGCTGTGTCTTTAAAACGGCAAAACATCTATTTGTATGTATTGTAGAAAATACTATGAATTAGCAAATTGGCTTGTCTTAATAGTGATGTTAAGAGGTGTAGTGACATGTTTACTAAAATAACGTATCTAATTCAAATACAATTGAATAGTGTATCATGAAAGAAAAACTCAGTTTAGTACCAAAATATAATCCACCCAAACTAATTGTGAAAACTAACAAACTCATTCACACAGAAAACTGCGGAGTGAAACAGTACCACACAGTCCACAATTAGTGAAGGGAACCGACATGTAAAATCTATATCCATATCAGTTTATTATTATCAAGGGCCGTCCACTTTGAACATGGGCCATTAAAATGACCAACTGAAACACTATCTGAAGATGAACATTAAGAAATGCCAGGACGGATGAGTGCCGGGGACCGAGGGGGGGTCAACTTTGCCCAGAATTGATATAGGCTTATCCAAAGTTGTTACTTGGGGTATCAGGTGTATTGTGGAGGTATGCACACTGTGAAATGTATAGTAATTTAGACTAAGAATGCACTGAGATATCAAAATGTCATTACCACAAATGATGAGTAAAGTTAATGCTAGAAAATAAGATGCATATACTGTATGGCAATGTAAATGTACATTCTGCCAGTATCGGTGTGTGCTAAGTTAAGGGTCTTAAATAAAAGTGATTGAATCTACACTTGCAACTTGGTTGAAATCTGTGTTTGGGAGTTGGGGATAATTGTTTTATTCTCACTCCCATTAATAAAGTATAACCTTTATTATGATTATAGTATTACCATACTAAGTGGATTGTACAACCCAGAATGAAGGGTTTGAAATTATCAAGTGTCTGGTTTTATGTGTTGATTTCGCTTACTTTAATATAAATATTTATTTTTTCAAAACGATGGATCAGCTTTAATATTGCGGATAGATTGTTGCTTCCATGAATGTAATTGTCTGAAATATTTTGATAGAACGTCCTTTGAGGGAAGCTAGAATCTAAATGTTTACATTAAAATGTAATGATTATTATCACACAAGTGATAAGAGGGTGGAATATGATGAAACATTTTATGTTGGTGCTTTTCTATCCTATACATATCTTTCATCTATTCATGTGCGGTTCTAATAACCCATTTCTATGTTCATGCAAGAATCCTCACTTATCAGTATCTGAAATTTTACAGTACGTCCAGACCCTGTTTTGAGAAGAAGATATCTCAGGTTCAAGGTCTCAGCTTAAAGAGAAGAAGACTCGTCAGGTGTTGGTCTGTCACATGTTATGAACCAGTATTGGTCACATGAATGAAGCAAACGGTAATGATTAATGAATTATGCTAAATCATGCAAATATAACTTATCTGTGTATAGCCGTATATAAGACAACTGTTGGGACTGACCCAGCAGAGCTTCTGACAGACATGTGTACTATGGTGCATTGAGTTGGTTGGAACCTCTCCAGCGGGCTGACAATAAACTATGATTAATTTAACATTGACTTTGAGTGTCCATGTGTAAATGATTTTCCACGACAAGAGAAAACCATTTTATATATTTTTTTATATTCTTAGTTTTTTCATTGCATGCAAAACTACAGTATCCCTTCCTCCCTTCTCTCTCTCTCTCTTACCCAGTCTACTCATCCATCTTCAAGCTTTCACCCCTTCCCTGCTCTTCTATCACCATCTCAGTTCCACCTTTTCTTGAATCTTTCTAACCGTCTCCTGGAACTCAGCTTCAGCTTTCTCTCTCTTTTTCATCTCAGACCGCTTCATCTCTTTCTTAATCCTGTCTTTCATCATGGTATAATGTATCTTAATCAGTCCCTCTGACCTCTTTTTCTCTGCCTTTTCCTTCTCTTTTCTTTCCTTCTCTCTCTTTTCTTGTTCTAACTTCTCCCTCTTTTTCTCAGCCTTCATGACTTTCTTCTTCTCTTTCTCTCTCTCCTTCATCTCTTTCTTCTTCTTCTTTTCTTGTTCCTCCTCCTTGGCTTTCATCTCCTTTCTCTCTTTCTCGTCATCTTTCAACTTCATATTCAGTTTCTTCTTTTCCTCTTTTTTCTCCATCTTCCAATTTTTTTTTTCTTATTGTGGTTCATGGACAGAAAGCCCATTCTTCCCAGGATGGTCTCTGCTCTCTCTAACGAAAACGTCCCAATGAAGCTCTTGGAATGGGAACGGTCCCCCTCACGCTTCAAACCTTCCCTGGGGCTCACCTCCTCCTTGACGCTCCTCTCTTCACTTTCAGTGTCAAAGCCTAGACAATAATCCTAACAGGAAGACATTGACTGTAGATGTAATATTGTTCCAATGTGTCACATTCAATACACATTAGAATGATCAACATACATTGATGGGTCATAGGACACACAATATGGAGGACAGTAATTAAGGTAGTTTGTTTATTTCCATCCCAATCAGATTTTATAACAGCCATAGATGTTCTTCCTGGATCAACACTAAATGTAATACAAATGTTAACACTAGTAAAGTGTGATGTTTTATACTAAGAGCAGCAGGGTTGGGGTTCATTCCATTTCAATTCCAGTCAATTCAGGAAGTACTCTAAAATTACAATTCTCTTCAATGCTTTGAATTTAAATGGAACTGACCCCCAACCCTGTAAAGTAGTAGTGTAAAATAGTACACCTACCTTTGCCGTTTCCAGGGTCCAGGGCCTGGGTCCCTGATCCTCTGTCAAGCATGTGGAGGCTCTCACTCTAATAGGCGTCTTAGTGGCCAAGCAGAACAGAGGGGTGGGCGGCTCATCATTGCAGGTTGCCAGAGTTAAGTTAGCATCTGGAAGTGCTAGGACAGGGCTTTTATCACCCATCAGAAACTCTTTTTTGAAAGTGGAAGCAACTACACTTTCTTTTTTGTCTACTGAGCACTCTGTAGTGCCCTCACCTGTCTTCCATAGCTGTTTGTGGTCATTGCCGTGGGTGCAGGGCAGGCTTAGAGGCAGAGTTGCAGGTGCAGGAGGACTTTTATAAGTCAAAAACTCCTCTTGGACAACACTGGACACGGAAATGTCTGTTTCCCTGGCAACAGGACACTTGGTGGTGCCCTCTACTTCCTCCCCTGTTAGTTTGTAGTCAATGTCAAAAAGAAGTGACAGACTTGTAGACTGCATTGGGACGGGGCAATTAGCTGCTGATCTGTCCACTCCATCAACAGTAGCTGTGCCTGCAGTGGCCTCTGTGGCAACTGAGACCTCACAGGTATCCTCTACTGTCTGCTCTGGGGGCATGAAGTCATCGTCAAAGACAGATGGCAGACTTGGAGGCAGCACAGAAGGAAGACTTCTAGCTGCCCATGGGTTCTCTCTCTTGACAGTGGCTGTGCCTGCAGTGGTATCAGTGGCATCTGTGGCAACTCGGAACACTTTGGCTGAAACAGCAGGATGGGAAGTTTCCGAGACATTGCATGAATTACCAATGAACCGCTGAGCCAGTGGTGGGAGGGAGTAAGGATAGAATCTGTCCTCTTCCTCAACATTAGATATTGTCAATGGAGCAACGGAGACCTCAGTGGTGCACTCTACTGTCTGCTGTTGAGGCATGGAGTCACCGTCAAAGAAGTGTGGCAGGTATTGATGCAGCATTGAGGAAAGACGTATATCCGTCAATAGGTCCTCTCGTTTACCTGTAGATACATCTGCAGTGGCCTCTGTGGCAACTGGGCACTCAGCAGACTGGCAGGTTTCAGGGACAAAGTATGAAAATACAATGAACCGTTTTGCGTCCTGAGCGCGTATGGCCAATAGTGACGGGGGATGCAACATGGTTGTTACAGGCCTCCGATTGGTGAAAGCCAGTGGTGGGAGGGAGTCAATTGAGGGAGCTATGAACTCAGTGAGAGGACGGTTGGTCACATCTCTCACATTCTGCGTGAGAAAAGAAACTGACATGATGAAAATGTTCACTTTCAGTACATACATACATACTGTATGAGTCAGCATTATTTAACTCCTCATTCAAGGGTTTCTTTATTTTTTCTATTTTCTACATTGTAGAATAATAGTGAAGACATCAAAACTATGAAATAACACATATGGAATCATGTTGTTATCAAAAAAGTGTTAAACAAATCAAAATATATTTTATATTTGAGATTCTTCAAAGTAGCCACCCTTAGCCTTGATGACATCTTTGCACACTCTTGGCATTCTCTCAACCAGCTTAATGAGGTAATTATCTGGAATGCATTTCAATTAACAGGTGTGCCTTGTTAAAAGTTATTTTGTGGAATTTCTTTCCTTCTTAATGCGTTTGAGCCAATCACTAGTGTTATGACAAGGTAGGGGTGGTATACAGAAGATAGCCCTATTTGGTAAAAGACCAAGTCCAAAATATGTCAAGAACAGCTCAAATAAGCAAAGAGAAATTACAGTCCATCGTTTCTTTAAGACAGCCAATCCAGTTTCTTTAAGTGCAGTCGCAAAAACCATCAAGCGCTACCCACCTGGTTTGCGCTTAATGGGACTATAATTTGTTTTTAAACAGGACAATGATCCAAAACACACCCCCAGTGTGTGTAAAGGCTATTTGACAGAGAAGGAGAGAGATGGAGTGCTGCATCAGATGATCTGGCCTCCACATTCCCCCGACCTCAACCCAATTAAGATTGGTTGGGATGAGTTGGACCGCAGAGTGAACGAAAGGCAGCCAACAAGTGCCCAGCATATGTGGGACCTCCTTCAAGACTGTTGGAAAAGCTGGTTGAGAGAATGCCAAGAGTGTGCAAAGCTGTAATCAAGGCAAATGGTGGCTACTTTGAAGAATCTAATATCTAAAATAAATATATTTTTTTGTTACGACATGATTCCATATGTTTTATTTCATAGTTTTGATGTCTTCACTATTATTCTACAATAGAGAAAATAGTAACAATAGAGGAAAAACCCTTGAATGAGTAGGTTTGTCCAAACATTTGTCAGGTACTGTATATATCTAGTGTCCTCTCAGATGCTCTGCACCAGTCTGTCTCAACCCTGGGCCACCTAGCCAATGTTCCAGCTAAGTGTAAAAATACATGACCCAAACCCAGCATAACATTTTAGTAATTTAGCAGACGCTTACATCCAGAAAGATTTATAGTTAATTAGTGCATTCAAATTAAGGTAGCTAGGTGAGACAACCACATAATCCTGATATGAACGTCTATGAGAGAACACTTGTTTATTTTTATATGACAAGACAAGACAACCATAAGAACTGAGGACTATGTACATAAATAAACTGAACAGACAGACACGATACAACATATTTTGACAAGAACAGTTATCAGCAATGCCATGCTATAGCCTAATACTAAAACAAATAATACAAAACATTGTTAGCTTACATTCCATGGAATATGGACCATTTTGCCCTCATAGTAACTTCTATTTGCTGTAATTATTATTGTTCCATAGAACTCTAGTCGTCTGTCAAAATTGGTCTTGTTACCTCCTCAACCAGGCTTGGCATTTTCCTTGTCTCGAACCAAATCCTCTTCATCTCCTTCTCCCGATCCCTCTGGATCTGCCACACCAGAGCCAACCTGGCTCCCAGCTCCATCAAGTAGTCGTTCTGGATCGTCCTTTCCTCCAACTGACACTCACCCCTCCTCTGTGTCAGCGGTGAACCCTCCATGTCTTCCTCCTAGATAACAATAACTCTGGAAAATACATAACGTTGTAGTAAGTGGTGTGTTGCTAACCAAAGAACAATGCATCTCTTTACGTTTTCTTCCCAGCTACTTACAATGAAGCAAGTGAGAATCCCCATGCAGAGATGATTACGCAATAGGCCTATCTGAATTACTAGTAAAAAGTTGACTACTGGAAAAGTGACCAAGTTCAAATGAATAGATTTTGGTTGTTCCTATCATTATGTGCACAATCTTTGTGATGCAAGGGGTTGCCATTGGAGATGACAAAGCACAACACAGACTTTAAAAAGCAAACTTCAGGCTCTCTCTGTACCTTACTATCGAGACTTATTCAACCCCCTCATGTAACGCTACTCCATATTTGCTTAGGTTCTCACAAACCACACTAATCACTTCTATCAGATCATTCAAAAAACTGTGTTTTGGGTAGAAAATGACTCTATATCCATGCAGGACCTAACTTGTTGTACAGTTTAATCTAAAACTCCAGTCTTCTCTTTGAGTGACCCTGAGTGCACCTCAATTGAAGAGGTCAATCAATTCAACAATTTGAAATGGATGACCATTCAAATAAGAAAACCTCATTCTTATTAGAAATGTAGCAGCTAAAAATGAGGTAGGCCTACTTGTTTTTTTAAACAACCTACCCTTTTGAGATCATTGATTATAACATACGTTGTTGATTAACACAGAGAGAGGGTTTTCTTTCATCAATAGAATACATTAGCCATTAGGCTGGCTCACTACAACTATAACATTTAAAATATATATATATTTTTTAACCTTTATTTAACTAGGCAAGTTAACTAAGTTTAACTAAGAACACATTTTTATTTACAATGACGGCCTACCTAGAGGGTCAGCCCCTGGAGCAAATTAGGGTCAAGTGCCTCGATCAAGGACACATTGACAGGTTTATTCAACTTGTATTCAAAGCAGCGATATTTTGGTTACTGGCCAAAAGCTCTAACCGCTAGGCTACCTGCAACCCCCTCAGGTGTCAGGATGAACCATTTTCACACTGAATGCTTGTTAGGTCTACTTAAAATGTCTATTTTTACACAAGTAATTTTAAAAGTAGTTATACTACTGAAACATATTTACAGGAAATTAAAATACAACTTACCTCTGAAGTAAGCAGTGTGTTCTCTCTCTAATGAAATAGGACATTAATAATGTGTCAGTGGTTAGTTAAATCAGTCTCTTTGCACTGTTCAGTTTGTCTGTGCAACAGTTATCCTCCCAGAATCAGAATCTTGTGATGTCACAATTGAGGCCCTGTTGCCATGATTACCCACAGCAGCTCTCAAATGCTGGGATAATTAACTTTCTTTGTACCTACAGTATGCATCACAGTCATACCTAATATACAGTTGAAGTCGGAAGTTTACATACACTTAGGTTGAAGTCATTAAAGCTCATTTTTCAACCACTCCACAGATTTCATTTTAACAAACTATAGTTTTTGCAAGTCGGTTAGGACATCTACTTTGTGCATGACAGTAATTCTTCCAACAATTGTCTACAGACAGATTATTTCACTTATTATTCACTATATCACAATTCCAGTGGGTCAGAAGTTTACATACAGTAAGTTGACTGTGCCTTTAAACAACTTGGAAAATTTAAGAAAATGTCAACAAAAATAGAACTGTTTGGCCATAATGACCATCATTATGTTTGGAGGAAAAATGGGGACGCTTGCAAGCCGAAGTACACCATCCCAACCGTGAAGCACGGGGGTGGCAGCATCATGTTGTGGGGGTGCTTTTCTGCAGGAGGGACTGGTGCACTTCACAAAGTAGATTGCATCATGAGGAAGGAAAATTATGGGGATATATTGAAGCAACATCTCAAGACATCAGTCAGGAAGTTAAAGCTTGGTCACAAATGGGTCTTCCAAATGGACAATGACCCCAAGCATACTTCCAAAGATGTGGCAAAATGGCTCAAGGACAACAAGGTCAAGGTATTGGAGTGGCCATAACAAAGCCCTGACCTCAATCCTATAGAACATTTGTGGGCAGAACTGAAAAAGCGTGTGCGAGCAAGGAGGCCTACATACCTGACTGAGTAACACCAGTGCTCGACATCATGGGAAAATCAAAAGAAATCAGCCAAGACCTCAGAAAAAAAATTGTAGACCTCCACAAGTCTGGTTCATCCTTGGGAGCAATTTCCAAACGCCTGAAGGTACAACGTTCATCTGTACAAACAATAGTATGCAAGTATAAACACCATGGGACTACGCAACCGTCATACCGCTCAGGAAGGAGACGCATTCTGTCTCCTAGAGATGAACGTACTTTGGTGCGAAAAATGCAAATCAATCCCAGAACAACAGCAAAGGACCTTGTGAAGATGCTGGAGGAAACAGGTACAAAAGCATCTATACCCACAGTAAAACAAGTCCTATATCGACATAACCTGAAAGGCCGCTCAGCAAGGAAGAAGCCACTGCTCCAAAACCGCCATAAAAAAGCCAGACTAAGGTTTGTAACTGCACATGGGGACAAAGATCGTACTTTTTGGAGAAATGTCCTCTGGTCTGATGAAACAAAAATAAAACTGTTTGGCCATAATGACCATCATTATGTTTGGAGAAAAAAGGGGGAGGCTTGCAAGCCGAAGAACACCATCCCAACAGTGAAGCACGGGGGTGACAGCATCATATTGTGGGGGTGCTTTGCTGCAGGAGGGACTGGTGCACTTCACAAAATAGATGGCATCATGAGGAATGAAAATGATGTGGATATATTGAAGCAACATCTCAAGACATCAGTCAGGAAGTTAAGGCTTGGTCGCAAATGGGTCTTCCAAATGGACAATGACCCCAAGCATACTTCCAAAGTTATGGCAAAATGGCTCAAGGACAACAAAGTCAAGGTATTGGAGTGGCCATAACAAAGCCCTGACCTCAATCCTAGAGAACATTTGTGGGCAGAACTGAAAAAGCGTGTGCGAGCAAGGAGGCCTACATACCTGACTGAGTAACACCAGTTCTGCCAGGAGGAATGGGCCAAAATTCACCCAACTTATTGTGGGAATCTAGTGGAAGGCTACCTGAAACGTTTGACCCAAGTTAAACATTTTCAAGGCAATGCTACCAAATACTAATTGAGTGTATGTAAACTTCTGACCCACTGGGAATGTGATGAAAGAAATAAACGCTGAAATAAATAATTCTCTCTATTATTCTTACATTTCACATTCTTAAAATAAAGTGGTGATCCTAACTGACCTAAGACAGAGCATTTTTACCAGGGTTAAATGTCAGGAATTGTGAAAAACTGAGTTTAAATGTATTTGACTAAGGTGTATGTAAACCTCCAACTTCAACTGTATATTGAGCTCTATCAATGGGGAGTGGAAATAATCTGTTGAAATCAATACTGTCATGTTGTCATTTCATAGCCAATGTATCAATAAAGAAAAAGTAAGTTCAGATTAAAAAAAGAATCCACACAAACTGATGTTGAAAACGGATCATCACACCATCTCTATCTGATACATGTTGTATCTATTAGATCATTCCCACAGAAAACTGCAGAGTGAAACAACACCTCCCAGTCAACCATCAGTCTTAAATGTTTTTAGTGATGGACACAGACATGTCAAATCTATACTCTTTCATCATTTAATCAATTCACTCTTCCATTTTCATGAGATAAAAAAAAAATGTAATGATGGAGTGACTTTTATCTTAGCATGTCTGAGAGAACTGATGATGCTTCTCTCTTGTGTGTACCTGTTGGTGTCTTTTTAAGCTGTTCTGTTGAGAGAAACTCTTCCACCAGTCAGAGCAGAAGTAAGGTTTGTCTCTTGTGTGTATACATTGGTGTGTTTTTAAGTGACTCTGTTGAGAGAAACGCGTCCCACAGTCAGAGCAGGAGTAAGGAGTCTCCCAAGTATGTATTGGAATTTCAAGGTATCCAATCAAGAGACACTCTTCCCACCATCTGAGCAATGGTAAGACTTCTCTCATGTGTATTCTCTGATTAAGTTTTTGCTCAGCTGATGTTGTAAAGCATGTTCCACAGTAAGAGCAGAAGTAAGGCTTCTCTCCTGTGTGTATACCTTAGTGTCTGTTGAAGGTGCTCTGTTGAGAGAATCTCTTCCCACAGTCAGAGCGAGAGTATGGTTTTCTCCTGTTCACTCTCTGATTAACATTTAGCTCAGTTGAAGCATTTCCCACAGTCTGAGCAGAAGTAAAACCTCTTTCCTGTTCCTCTTTCCTGTTTATTTTGTTTTAACTGATGTCGATATCATATTTGTTTGAATTAATAACATTGCAACTGTGTATCCAGACAACTGCTTGCTGATTGCCCATTGGAACAAGTGTGAATGTTCTGGGGGCCTAACCTACCCAACCAGTGTGAATACATTGGGAAGCAGCTGATGGCCCATCAGCCGGCAGTTAAGTAAGCTATATTAAACTATATCTATATAATATCGAGTCATGGATTATGGTGCCAGTCACTTATTGTTTTCAACAAGAGAAGCCTCACAGACGGTATTCAACCCTAAGGGCAAATCCAAGGTAATCTCAATATCTTTACAGTAGAAGATAACAAAACACACACAAACTGACATGGTGCACACTGATCAGTAAAGTTTAGGGAGGCTAACATTCTATAATTAACCCTTTCTTCTGCACATTTCTCTCACAGTGAATCAATTGCATGTTATCCGTTCGTGGAGTGACTTTAATATTAGCATGTCTGAGAGAACTAATGATGCTCTCCTCCTGTGTGAATACGTTGGTGTGTTTTTAAGTTACTCTGTTGAGAGAAACCCTTCCCACAGTCAGAGCAGAAGTAAGGCTTCTCTCCTGTGTGTATACATTAATGTTTTTGATTTCAGTGTGGAAGCAGAGGATGGCTGGGTTTTCCCTCATGGTCTATCTGGTAACTAAGGGTAGGATAACAGTCTTAAATAGAAGTCTTAGATCAACCTCCTCTGTGCCACAACCCTCCCGTTGTACTGTATGTGTGAACACATTGAGGGGGTTCATTTAATCTCACCCGGGCGCCCGTGTACGTGTGTTTTTCACAGAGTGAAAGTTGATTGCATTCGTTTTGGACACTGGCTGCCTCCGGTTCGTGGGCCAGGTGCCCCGTTCAAAGCCTACGGAGAAAGTTGAGCTCCTAACTCCCCGCTTTCGCCCGCTGACGTGACGGGCCATCGCCCAGTTAAACCTGGGAAAGCGTAATAGAACTCCCTCATTGATCACAAGAACAGCTGCTCACCGATTTGACAGCTCCAACGCAGTTCCAGTTCCACCTCTGACACGCCCAAAACATCCGCTCTCTGATTGAATCTAAGCATGAGACTGTCTTACACTCATCTCCTTACTGTGGATTGATTTACCAATGTTTCATCAAACACGATCAGAAACTGGTGGTTGGTGGTGATTTATAAAGTAAAAAGATGACAATGCATTTTTTTGTTGTTGAACCACACGAAAAGAAAAAGATTGAGATGATGAAATGACTGATTTCCTCATATGAACTGTAACTCAGATAACAAACTTGCTAACTGCCTGGTACTCAGCACTCTATTGTCCCTCTAATCACTCTGACAGCAATGCAAATGTTTTTGAAAATATAATCAAACACTTAACGAGAACCGATGTTGCGTAACATTGCTATAGGTTATGCAATTGTGTGAGAAAACAGTTTCAGCTTTCTATAGACTAGGCCTACTATTTTTAATGATCAACTTTCCTAATATTAAGCACATTGCTTCTCTTTACAACAGGAGTATAGTATTCAGTATATATGCTGCAATAGTCTATGTGCCGGGGGGCTAGGGTTAGTTTGTTAAATCTGATGTTATTATCCGGTGTCTTGTGTGAATTTAAGTATGCTCCCTCTAATTCTCTGTCTCTCCAACTCTACCGGAGGACCTGAGCCAACCCGGAGGACCATGCTTCAGGACCACCTACCCTGATGAGTCCTAGCTGTCCCCAGTCCACCTGGTCATGCTGCCTGCGGTTATGGAACCCTGAACTGTTCATTGGACGTGCCACCTTGTCCCAGACCTGTTTTCATCTCGCTCTCGCTCTACCGCACCTGCGCTCTATTGCACTGAAAAGCCAAGTGACATTCACTCCTGATGTATTTACCTGCTGCAACCTCCACAACTACTATTATTATTTGACCCTGCTGGTCAACTATGAACATTTGAACATCTTGGAGAAAGAACTGGCCTTAATGGCCATGAATTGTTATAATCTCCACCCGGCACAGCCAGAAGAGGACTGGCCACCCCTAAGAGCCTGCTTCCTCTCTAGGTTTGGCCTTTCTAGGGAGTTTTTCCTAGCCACCGTGCTTCTACATCTGCATTGCTTGCGGTTTGGGGTTTTAGGCTGGGTTTCTGTATAGCACTGTGACATCAGGTGATGTAAAAAGGGCTTTATAAATAAATTTGATTGATTGATTTTCCTGGCTGGCATGAAAATGAACCACTGGAAAAGCATCCTCCATTCGCTATTTAAGTGCATAGATTACATCTATTTTTTTCCCCTGCGGAGACAGGTGCATGATAATGGTCCATTCTAAATCAAAACTCATTTCACACATATAATGTATGTAAAGACATTAAATTAAGAATAGTCTGATGGGTGACAATATTAGCCCATCAATTGTGAATTATGCCCAGTGTGTGACTTAAGGCAAGAAACATTGGATGCCTTTTTATGTAACTTCTTGAAGTCAGTCACACACCTCAGGTAGCCTAGCTCATAGGCCTATATGTTTTGTATCACAACATTGCAGCACTAATAATATGATGACAGCCTAATAGTTGATCAACATGTTAAACTAAACATTCTGATCCATTGCATCAGTCTCATTGCTTTTAAACTTTTTTTTTTTATGCGAGTGTTTGTAATATTTGGGATCAATCGCATCCCACTACTGTCCCAGAGTGTTTGGAATATTTATTTCTTGCACAGAAGGACAAGTTGATAGTAGATTGACATAGTCTAGTGTTTTTGCTGTTCGTTAGGCCTACTCATCTTGTTGGCTGACAAGAAGTATGCTAATGTGGGCAGTTCTTCTAACATCTTCAATATTGGACTTGGATGTGTCGGTCTTCACTGTTAGCTGAGATACCTGAAAGTGGCGTGTCCCGACATGTTGAGTAGATTAATATAAATATTGATTTGAATGCCATGAATTAAACAAAAACAATGTGTTGCACATGATTCAGTAGATCAATAAAGCGATGGTTCTCTAACAGCAGCTTATTCTGGAAAACCATGTCAATGTAACTTCCTGTCTTTCAGAAAAACACTAAATAGGTCACTTAAAATATGTGTTTAAATATGAGAGAGAAGATTAGTTCTACCAGAACCAATTGATGCACAATTATTTGATCATTGGCAACTTGTCATTTACAGCTTTAGACAAACACTAAATATTTCACTTATTAAAACAGAATTAAGAGAAAGTTGACCAGCACAAATTTTATTTTTCATTAATAGATTAATTAATTTGGCTTCAATGCATTTATCCAAACACATTCAAGATCAATTACTAAAATAACATTTAGTTAAAGACAATTTAATAAATACATGTAGTCGTTTCACAGCCCAAAAAGTTTAGTATAAAATTATCTGCAAACTAATGGTGATCGTCACACCATCTCGATCTGATACATGTATCTATTAGTTCATTCACACAGAAAACTGCAGAGTGAAACACCTCCTAGTCAACCATCAGACTTAAATGTTTTTAGTGATGGGCACCTACATGTTAAATCCATATCATTTTAACTGATATAGCTTTGTAAAGTCCAGACAACTGCTTGATGATTGCCCATAGGGCCAAGTGTGAAATGTTCTGGGGGTTCTAACCTATCCAATCAGTGTGAATACAATGGGAAGCAGTTGATGGCCCACCAGCAGGCAGTTAAGTAAGCTACGTCAAACGATATCTAAATCATATCGAGTCGTGGATTATAGTGCCAGCCACTTATTGTTTTCAACATGAGAAGTCTAAGAGCAAATCCAAGGTAATCTCAATATATTTACAGTAGAAGCTAACAATACAGAACTGAGGCTAACATTCTAGAACATTACCTTCCTTCTGCACAATTCTCAAAGTGAGAAACAATAGCATGTTATCCATTCGTGGATTGACTTAAAATCTTAGCATGTATCAGAGAACTGATAATGCTTTCCTTCTGTGTGTATCCGTTGGTGTGTTTTTAAGTGCCAGTGTTGAGAGAAACTCTTCCCACAGTCAGAGCAATGGTAAGGCTTCTCTCCTGTGTGTATACGTTGATGTACTTTTAAGGTATCCAATCGGGAGAAACTCTTCCCACATTCCAAGCAATGGTAAGGCTTCTCCCCTGTGTGTGTTCTCTGATGAAGTTTTAGCTCAGCTGATGTTGTGAAACGTTTTCCACAGTCAGAGCAGTAGTAAGGCTTCTCTCCTGTGTGTATCCGTTGGTGTCTTTTTAAGTGGCTGTGTTGAGAAAAACTCTTCCCACAGTCAGAGCAATGATATGGCTTCTCTCCTGTGTGTGTTCTCTGATGACGTTTTAGCTCAGCTGATGTTGTGAAACGTTTTCCACAGTCAGAGCAGTAGTAGGGCTTCTCTCCTGTGTGTATCCGTTGGTGTGTTTTTAAGTGGCTGTGTTGAGAAAAGCTCTTCCCACAATCAGAGCAGAAATATGGCCTCTCTCCTGCTTGCATACTCTGGTGTGTTTTAAAGTGGCCCAGTTGAGAGAAACTCTCCCCACTGTCAGAGCCGTAGTGTGGCTTCTCTCTAGTATGCACATTCTGATGAACTGTCAGAGGCATTGATGTTGTGAAGCTCTTCCCACAGACAGTGCATGAATACAGATTCTCTCCTGTGTGTATTTTTAGGTGCTTTTTTAGCTTGGATAGAAATGGAAAAGTCTCTTCACAATGTGGGTAGTGTTGAGACCTCTTAGCTATGGGATCTCCCTGCTGTTGCTCTCTGGATGTAGAGAATGTTTCAACACTGTCTCCTGTGTGAACAACATCACAAATGAACAAGTCAGTTGGTGTGAAACATGACTTCATATTAGTAGGCTGTACAACACAACAGTGGAATAAAATGATTACATAAGTAAATAAAGATAATACATTCCAGGATTCTGGTCAGTTCCATAATTCCAAATTGAAAAGCATTTGAGAGTAGCTGAGTTGGAATGCAATTATAGTTTCTGAATTGAGTGGAATTGACCCCCAACCCAGTCACCAACACAGATTAATTTCATAGAACTTCTAAACACTGGGCTGTTTATCTACTTAATTTCTTTAGTATACTCTGATCACTCCAGTGAATAAAACATGCTTGCAACACTGGTGTCAAACCATGCAAGTCTTAGTAAAATCTAACTTGTCATTGACACAGTTAATCATAAAACAATTATATATAGAGGAACCTTTCATGTACAGTGGGAAGTTGCAATGAATACTACAAGCTTTGCTGTGCAGTCTGGAGTTCATCAAGGATATGCAATGTCAGAATTACAGATTTCTACCTAGCAATAGACTGGGTCATAACTTACAGAGGTTTAACTAATGAAGATGGATAGAACCTTACCATGATAAACAGATTTCCCAATCTCCTCCTCTTCATCTTTAATGTTGACATTCAGCTCCAGTGTTTGACTGCATTCTTCCAGCTTCACTGATGCCATCTCTGGATCCTATGTTGCAAACTGCACTCCACTGTCACAATCAGGACACAGTGACTAGTTTCAAACAGTCTGCATCTGGGTCTTATCCTGAGGTCTGATAGTACAAACTGGCAACAGACAAACAGAGAACACAGGTATAAATGCACAGGGAATAATAGGGAAGATGGGCAACACCTGGATGGGGGCGGAGACAAGCACAAAGACAGGTGAAACAGATCAGGGTGAGTTCACAGCTCTTTCACTCTGAGCAATGAGTCAACCTCAAATTGACCGTCAATACTAGTTCTACCAGACTATTAATATTATCAACTTGGCATTTCAACAGCCTGACCCTCAATAGTCCTGCATATTTATTGAGCTCTAACAATGGGGTGTGTAAAGGGTCTGTTGAGTGTGAGAAAGGTAACACAAGATTTCTGTCTGGTATATATATATAGTCCCGTGTAGTTCAGTTGGTAGAGCGTGGCGCTTGCAATGCCAGTGTTGTGGTTTGATTCCCACAGGGGACTAGTATGAAAGAAGTATGAGAACGTATGTAAGTCGCTCTGGATAAGAGTGTCTGTTAAATGATGTAAATGTAAGTATTGGTGGTTAATGCTTGCCTCCCTGCCCAGGAAAGAGAGAGATTTGACAGTTTTTGGGTCGCCCTGTAGCTCAGTCGGTAGAGCATGGCTAAGGTTGTGGGTTTGATTCCCACGGGGTACCAGTATGAAAATGTATGTACTCACTACGGTTAGTCGCTCTGGATAATAATGACTAAAATGGTTCCATTCCCTAACAGTAAGTTGGTAATTTCTGAATTCCAGCATTAATGATGTCCCTGGACTTTGACAAATACAAATGCATTTTCAGAATATGGGGGGGACATGTTCCCCCATCCCCAGTGAAAGTTGCGCCCCCGAAATAAACATATTATTTTGAATGCTATGAATCAAACAAAACCATTATATTTTCAATAAAGCTACGGATCTCTAACAGGTCTCAAAGCGGCATATTCTGGAAAACTGTGTTAGTCCATTGGTCAAATGTTGCTTTGTGATAGTCAATTGAACTTCCTGTCTCTTTCAGCTTCGGAAAAACACTTAAAACATCATTTTCTTGTTTTTAATTATATATGAGAGAAGAAGAGTTCTACCAGAACAAAATAATGCACACATTTATTTGATCATTGGCAACTTCTTGTCTTTTAAATCTTCAGACAAACACTAAACACCTTCTTCAACACTTTGAGGATAACAGTGCCACCGATGCGGCCCACTACCAAGGCCTGTGGGCTCTCCTTCTCCATGGCCGACGTGAGTAAAACATTTTAAACATGTTAAGACTAGCAGCCCAGATGTCATCCCTAGCTGCGTCCTCAGAGCATGCGCTAACCAGCTGGCTGGTGTGTTTACGGACATATTCAATCTCTCCCTATCCCAGTCTGCTGTCCCCACATGCTTCAAGATGGCCACCATTGTTCCTGAACCCAAGAAAGCATTAGATAACATAACTAAATGACAATAGCCCAGTAGCACTCACCTTTGTCATCACCAAGTGCTTTGAGAGACTAGTCAAGGATCATATTACCTAAACCTTACCTGCCACTCTAGACCCTCTTCAATTTGCTTACCTCCCCAATAGATCCACAGACGATGCAATAGCCATCACTCTGGACACTGCCCTATCCCATATGGACAAGAGGAATACCTACGTAAGAATGCTGTTCATTGACTACAGCTCAGCATTCAACCCCATAGTGCCCTCAAAGCTCATCATTAAGCTCGAGGCCCTGGGTCTGAACCCCGCCCTGTGCAACTGGGTCCTGGATTTTCTGACGGGCTGCCCCCAGGTGGTGAAGGTAGGAAACAACACCTCCACTTCACTGATCCTCAACACTTTGGCCCCAAGGGTGCGTGCTCAGACTGTGACGCCAAGCACACCCACCTCCATCTCAATCATCAAGTTTGCTGACGACACAACAGTAGTAGGCTTGATTACCAACAACAACGAGACAGCCTACAGGGAGGAGGTGATTGCTCTGCGAGTGTGGCGCCAGGAAAATAACCTCTCACTCAACGTCAACAAAACAAAGGAGATGATCGTTGACTTCAGGAAAAAGAGGGCGCACCCCCCGATCCACATAGATGGGACCGAAGTGGAGAAGGTGGAAAGCTTCAAGTTCCTCTGTGTTCACATCACTGGCAAATTAAAATGGACCACCCACAGACAGTGTAGTGAAAAGGCGCAACAGCGCCTCTTCAACCTCAGGAGGCTAAAGAAATTTGTCTTGACACCTAAAACCCCCCCAAACTTTTACAGATGCACAATTGAGAGCATCCTGTCGGGCCTGGTACGGCAACTGCACCGCCCGCAACCGCAAGGCTCTCCAGAGGGTGGTGCGGTCTGCCCAATGCATTTCCGGGGGCAAACTACCCGCCCTCCAGGACACCTGCATTACCCGATGTCACAGGAAGGCCAAAAAGATCAACAAGGACCCCGCTATCATCCAGAAGGCGAGGTCAGTACAGGTGCATCAAAGCTGGGACCGAGAGACTGAAAAACAGCTTCCATCTCAAGGCCACTGCCTATAGACATAGACTGGGAATCACTGGCCACTTTAACAATGTTTACATATTTTGAATTACTCATCTCATATGTATATACTGTATTCTACGGTTTCTTAGTCCAATGCCGCTCTGACATAGCTCATCAATAAATGTATATATTCTCAATCCGTTCCTTACTAGATTTATGTGTATTTGGGTATATGTGAAACTGTTAGATATAACTGCACTGTTGGAGCTAGAAGCACAAGCATTTCGCTGCACCTACAATAACATCTGCTAAACATGTGTATGTGACCAATAAATATTGATTTGAAATATTTGACTTAAAACATTTAAAAAATGTAATTATAAAAATGAGAAAAATAGTTATTGTACTCATGTTTATTTTTAATTGACAGATGAATTAAGTTGGCTTCAATGCAGTTATTCAAACACATTCATTATCATTGATTAAAATAACATATCTAGTTAAAAGACAATTTAATTAATACATTTAGTCATTTCATAGACAATGTATCATGAAAGAAAAAGTATTTTTAGTATAAAAAAAAGAATCCACACAAACTAATGGTGAAAACAGATCATCACACCATCTCTATCTGATACATGTTGCATCTATTAGCTCATTCAAATAGACAACTGCAGAGTGACTGTTTTTAGTGATGAGCACCAACATGTCAAATCAATACTATTTCTTCATTTAATACAATTCACTGTTTCCACTTTCATAAAATGAGAATTCAATGATAGTGACTTTAATCTTAGCATGTCTGAGAGAACTGATGATGCTTCTCTCTTGTGTGTATAAGTTTGTGTGTTTTTAAGTTGCTCTGATGAGAGAAACTCTTCCCACAGTCAGAGCAATGATAAGGCTTCTCTCCTGTATGTGTTCTCTGATGACGTTTTAGCTTAGCTGATGTTGTGAAACATTTTCCACAGTCAGAGCAGAAGTATGGCCTCTCTCCTGTGTGTATAAGTTGGTGTGTTTTTAAGTTGCTCTGTTGAGAGAAACTATTCCCACAGTCAGAGCAACGGTAAGGCTTCTCTTGTGTGTGTGTTCTCTGATGAAGTTTTAGAGCAGATAATGTCGTGAAACATCTTGCACAGTCAGAGCAGAAGTATGGCCTCACTCCTGTGTGTATATGTTGGTGGTTTACTAAGTTGCTCGACCGAGAGTAACACTTCCCACAGTCAGAGCAATGATATGGCTTCTCTCCTGTGTGTGTTCTCTGATGAAGTTTTAGAGCAGATAATGTCGTGAAACACCTTGCACAGTCAGAGCAGAAGTAAGGCTTCTGTCCTGTGTGTATACGCTGGTGTAGTTTAAGGTACCACAGTTGAGAGAAACTCTTCACACAGTCAGAGCAATGGTAAGGTTTCTCTCCTGTGTGTATACGCTGGTGTCTTTTAAAGTTGCCCAGATGAGAGAAGGTCTTCCCACAGTCAGAGCAGGAGTATGGCTTCTCTCCAGTGTGCACTCTCTGGTGAACTGTCAGAACCCTTGATGTTGTGAAGCTCCTCCCACAGACAGTGCATGAATACTTATTCTCTCCTGTGTGTATTTTTAGGTGTATTTTTAGCTTGGATAGAAATGGGAAAGTCTCCTCACAATGTGGGCAGAGGTGAGACCTCTTAGCTCTGTGATCTTCCTGCTGTTGCTCTCTGGATGTAGAGAATGTTTCAACACTGTCTCCTGTGTGAACAACATCAAATGAACAAGTCAGTTGGTGTGATAAACATATTAATTCATATTAGTAGGTTATACAATACAACCATTAAATACAATTATTATTAAAATTGAGGAATGTCATTATAGTTTCTGAATTAACTGGAGTTTAAAGGGAATTGGCCCCCAACCCTGATACCCACACACACTAATTTCATTGAACACTGGCAGTTTGTCTACTTCATTTCTTTAGTCTACTCTCTGATCAATACAAACAGTCCAGTGAATAAAACATGCTGGAAATAATGGTGTCAAACCATGCAAGTCTTAGTAGCATGAAATAACATCTAACTTGTTATTGAATCAAGACATCATTAATCAATTATAGAGGAACATTTAACTTTGTAGCTGCCTAAAAAGACACAGTTTCCTTGCTTTATCCCAGGGTAGATTCTGTTTGTGAATAATACAAACCCTTTAACTCTGAACCTGTGGAATGGGGCATGTTTGTTAACTATTTGGGAAAAAAACATCATGAAAGATTTTCAAGTCAGTTTCTACATCAGGAATAAGCTCATTCTTGCTCCAGTCAAAATAAAACAAATCATGAAAGAAAGCCTGATCATTAAAACTCTTATGAATAAAGTGTGGGTTTGTCTTAGATACCTTAGTATTTCTAAAAGCACAATGGTCACTTAAATCATTACAGAAAACACCAACCGCAGAATATTTATGTGGAACATTTGTCAATATAAAATGTATCAGGGTAGATTTATCTAGACATTTGAGAATTGGGCAGGAAGGTAAGATTAATATAATTATAATACATTTTCAAATCATCAGACACCGGCTTTAACCAACACCAGTTGAGATCATCAACCAAGATAATTTCACTGTGAAGAAGTTTAGACATAAGGTGCCTGAGAGCAGACGGGGTCTATAATAGCCAATCACTGGGGTCTATAACAGCCAATCACAGTTATAGAGAGACCCTTTGAAACCTCAAGATTCAAAGCAACAACTACCAACTGTTTACAAATAGTATCAGACTTTGCCACATTTCCAAGGAATTTAGTCTTTAGATATTTAGCCACAACCCCAACTTTCTTAACTCGATCAGTCCGATACACATTGTAACCATTTATACAAATTTCCTTATAAAGAACAGACTTGCTGAGCCAGGTTTCAGAAAACACAATTACATCAACCCAAATCCTAAACCAGATCTAGATTTAAAATCAGAGGGGGTTTGGAGACGTTGCATATCAGGACCAGGGTTAGGTTGAACGTTACCTGATATCAACCAAATAAGAATAAGTAGGCAACCTTGCACGGCTTCTATTTTTTAGAGAAGAGACCTACTGTAATATAGTTCTACAATTGAGTTTCCAGACAAAACAGTCTTTTAAAACAATTAGACTTTGGCAAGTTCGTACTGTTCACAACATGACACAAATGCGTCGGCACTTGGACGAGTGGACCGAGTGAAAAAAAGCGAGTTCCCGCAGACACACGCGTGGGGGGCGATTGAGAGAACGGGTTGGGGATTGTTGAGCTGCTGCTGACAGCCAGGTGGAGCACGAAGGGGAGCAGCTTGGACGAGACACTCCGTGGAGGGAAAGCAGAGGATAGAACCCAGGCCAACCAGAGAGAGGGTTACTTTGGTAAACTTCGAGTAAGGAAGTGCAAATAGCGATAATTTATCCGAGAAGAAGGAGACCCGCGATCTTTACACCAGCTAAACTAAATAGTTTGCAGTACACAACAGGAAAATTGTAGATTTGCTCAACCATAAATTAATAGGTTATTAGTAGGTTAAAAACTACTAGTGACAGACAAACGACTTGACATGCTGCCATCTTGGATTGAAGATAACGTATTGAAGATAAACGACTTGACATGCTGCCATCTTGGATTGAAGATAACGTATTGAAGATAACTTGTGAAGTTAACATATAGATAGAACCTGCTCTTACCATGATAAACAGATTTCCCAATCTCCTCCTCCTCTTTTTCATCTTTAATGTTGACATTCAGCTCCAGAGTTTGACTGCATTCTTCCAGCTTCACTGATACCATCTTTGGATCCTATGTTGCAAACTGCACTCCACTGTCACAATCAGGACACGGTGACTGTAAGTTTGGACTCTGTGTGGAAGGAACTCAGCAGGCTGGGTTTGTCCTCACTGTCGATCTGGCAACTCTGGATAAGGATCCCAGTCCTAAATAGATTCTGAGATCAACCTCCTGGTCCTCCTCTATGCAGGCCACACCCCTCCCTTTTTACTTCTTCTTCTTCTTCTTCTTCCTTTTTGTTTGGCGAATCGCATCGATTTCGTGCATTACCGTCACCTACTGTGAACTTGATCCAGAGACTCTATACCCATTCCTCATCCTTACCCACTATATTAAAACATTATGTGCTACAGCCAGCGCTGCGTGTTCAGCTCCTCTGGCTCAAAACAAATAATTCAAATTTAAATTAACAAAAAAAATAATACAAATATATCTATATATACACAAAAAAAATACAACCACCCTTTCAAATCCTATTAATTAAACCTGTATTCTCCAAATATTTAAATAAAGCTTTCCCTTTTTAATGTATGTATGAACACATTTTGAACAATGACTGCCTTAAATGCTGTGGTACTTACTAACACAATAGGAAAGGTTGTGGTAGACATGCGCCATCACAGGTGAGTTCACAGCTCTTTCACTCTGAGCATGCATATCAATGAGTCAACCTCGAATTGACCGTCAATACCAGTTCTGATAGACTATTAACATAATGAACTGGGCGTTTCAACAGCCTGACCCTCTATAGTCCTGCATATATATTGAGCTCTAACAATGGGTCCTGGAAAGGGTCTGTTGAAATCAATACTGTAGTGGTGTGAGCAGGGAAGTTGCCAGAATTGAAACCTTGTTGCCCCATGAAAAAAAAACCTACCTAACCATATGTTATTAAATGTACTAGAAGCTTCTGCTGCTCTAATACTAGAATTGTGCTGATTCTAGTTTCCACCGTTATCCGTTTCCTAAATTAACTAATGTTAACAGAAGTTGTTTGTGTCATGAGATTTTTATGATGCTTTATTATAAATAATTACTCAATTGGTGAATTATTTTTTATATATACAGTGGGGAGAACAAGTATTTGATACACTGCCGATTTTGCAGGTTTTCCCACTTACAAAGCTTGTAGACGTCTGAAATTTTTATCAGATGTATTCTTCAACTGTGAGTGATGGAATCTAAAACAAAAATCCAGAAAATCACATTGTATGATTTTTAAGTAATTAATTTGCATTTTATTGCATGACATAAGTATTTGATACATCAGAAAAGCAGAACTTAATATTTGGTGCAGAAACCTTTGTTTGCAATTACAGAGATCATATGTTTCCTGTAGTTCTTGACCAGGTTTGCACACACTGCAGCAGGGATTTTGGCCCACTCCTCCATACAGATCCTTCAGGTTTCAGGGCTGTCGCTGGGCAATACAGACTTTCAGCTCCCTCCAAAGATTTTCTATTGGGTTCAGGTCTGGAGACTGGCTAGGCCACTCCAGGACCTTGATATGCTTCTTACGGAGCCACTCCTTAGTTGCCCTGGCTGTGTGTTTCGGGTCGTTGTCGTGCTGGAAGACCCAGCCACGACCCATCTTCAATGCTCTTACTGAGGGAAGGAGGTTGTTGGCCAAGATCTCGCGATACATGGCCCCATCCATCCTCCCCTCAATACGGTGCAGTCATCCTGTCCCCTTTGCAGAAAAGCATCCCCAAAGAATGATGTTTCCACCTCCATGCTTCACGGTTGGGATGGTGTTCTTGGGGTTGTACTCATCCTTCTTCTTCCTCCAAACACGGCGAGTGGAGTTTAGACCAAAAAGCTCTATTTTTGTCTCATCATACCACATGACCTTCTCCCATTCCTCCTCTGGATCATCCAGATGGTCATTGGCAAACTTCAGTCGGGCCTGGACATGCGCTGGCTTGAGCAGGGGGACCTTGCGTGCGCTGCAGGATTTTAAGCCATGACGGCGTAGTGTGTTACTAATGGTTTTCTTTGAGACTGTGGTCCCAGCTCTCTTCAGGTCATTGACCAGGTCCTGCCGTGTAGTTCTGGGCTGATCACTCACCTTCCTCATGATCATTGATGCCCCACGAGATGAGATCTTGCATGGTGCCCCAGACCGAGGGAGATTGACCGTCATCTTGAACTTCTTCCATTTTCTAATAATTGCGCCAACAGTTGTTGCCTTCTCACCAAGCTGCTTGCCTATTGTCCTGTAGCCCATCCCAGCCTTGTGCAGGTCTACAATTTTCCCTGATGTCCTTACACAGCTCTCTGGTCTTGGCCATTGTGGAGAGGTTGGAGTCTGTTTGATTGAGTGTGTGGACAGGTGTCTTTTATACAGGTAACGAGTTCAAACAGGTGCAGTTAATACAGGTAATGAGTGGAGAACAGGAGGGCTTCTTAAAGAAAAACTAACAGGTCTGTGAGAGCCAGAATTCTTACTGGTTGGTAGGTGATCAAATACTTATGTAGGAAAAAGAAGGATGAGTACAACCCCAAGAACACCATCCCAACCGTGAAGCATGGAGGTGGAAACATCATTCTTTGGGGATGCTTTTCTGCAAAGGGGACAGGATGACTGCACCGTATTGAGGGGAGAATGGATGGGGCCATGTATCGCGAGATCTTGGCCAACAACCTCCTTCCCTCAGTAAGAGCATTGAAGTGGGGCGTGGCTGGGTCTTCCAGCATGACAACGATCCGAAACACACAGCCAGGGCAACTAACGAGTGGCTCCGTAAGAAGCATCTCAAGGTCCGGGAGTGGCCTAGCCAGTCTCCAGACCTGAACCCAATAGAAAATCTTTGGAGGGAGCTGAAAGTCCGTATTGCCCTTCGACAGCCCCGAAACCTGAAGGATCTGGAGAAGGTCTGGATGGAGGAGTGGGCCAAAATCCCTGCTGCAGTGTGTGCAAACCTGGTCAAGAACTACAGGAAACGTATGATCTCTGTAATTGCAAACAAAGGTTTCTGTACCAAATATTAAGTTCTGCTTTTCTGATGTATCAAATACTTATGTCATGCAATAAAATGCAAATGAATTACTTAAAAATCATACAATGTGATTTTCTGGATTTTTGATGCATGTTTTAGATTCCGTCTCTCACATTTGAAGAGTACCTATGATAAAAATTACAGACTTCTACATGCTTTGTAAGTGGGAAAACCTGCAAAATCGGCAGTGTATCAAATACTTGTTCTCCCCACTTTGTGTTTTTTCATAGTGCTGATGTCTTCACTATTATTCTACAATGTAGAAATAAAGAAAAACCCTTGAATGAGTACGTGTCCAAACTTTCGACTGGTACTGTATGTATTCATATCAGTAGGCTGTACAACACAAAAGGGGAATAAAACTATTCTAAAAGTGGGTAAGAGTAGAAAGCTAAAAAGGGGCGTGTCATCCTCCAGTAACTACTGACTCATTTCATAGAACTGGCAGTTTGTCTACTCTCTGATCACTCAATGCTGGCAATACTGGTGTCAAACCATGTGTCAGTAGCATGAAATAACATCTACCCCTTCATTGAAACAGTTAACCATGAAACAGTTTTTCATGCAGAGTGGGAAGTTGGAATGAACCTGTGCTTACCATGAGAAACATATTTCCCAATCTTCTCCTCCTCTTCTTCATCTTTAATGTTGACGTTCAACTCCAGTGTTTGACTGCATTCTTCCAGCTTCACTGATGCCATCTCTGGATATTGCAGAGCAAACTGGGCTCCACTGTCACAATCAGGACCCAGTGACTGTAGGTTTGGACGGTGTGGAAAGAGAGAGGCGGGCTGGGTTTGTCCTCACTGTCGATGTTACCGGCCTCAGACTTAATCTGAGTCGGCCAGTAGTAATAAAGAGAAACGGACACAAAGGTTAGTCTTGACATTTCTGGCACTGTCTTTAATCTCTAAAAATATAGTTTATATTTAGGTGCAGGAGCTCCACAATACTTCTGAGCTAATATTCTATAATAGGAACATGAGCTCAAACAGTAGAAATGTAAGGTGCCGGTACTCAGCTCCGGTGAGCTCCTGTCCAAGTCAAGCACTGATCTCATTTCAATAGATCTGGTAGCTAAGCGTTGACAACAAAACATGAATTAATTCAGATTAGACAAAGTATACACTTTAAATTAGGCCACACAATTTAAGTGCAATTAATCTATAGTAGATTTCCTGAATTTACATAAATGCATAAATGACTCAAACCATTTAGTACAAGGACGCAGTATGTTTTATGTACTATTTTACTGAATAACCTTGTCTTCACTGTATTATTTAAATCAAAAACCAATAGTATTTCCGTTCACACCATAGTAACATTTATATATAAAGACAGAAACAACTTAATGTGTCTGAATATTAGTATACATGTAGAAAACTGATCATCATTAGGCTACATTCAGCTTCAAAACAGTAGTGCAACCGTAAGTGTCTCTCTCTGCTGGCGCCGCCATTTTACCAGCTCGTGAATTTTACACAAAACCAATAACTTGCTAAACGAATTCAGAAATCTCAAGTAAATAGATTCTTTATAAAATTTCCTTGAGAAAATGATGTACATCCACTAAGACAAACCCCAAAGGCTCTAACTATGTAACTTGTAAAACAGTTATAACGTTCTTCACTCGGCTTGACACAAAAATAATCAAACATCAAACCTTTACCAAAAGTGGATTTATTACCTTAAAATTGTATGACATGTTCTTTCGATATTAGAACGTTTAAACGTGCTATTACATACCTGTAGTAATAAATAGAAACGGACACAAAGGTTATCTTCCTGACTGCACCGTTCTGGCGCTTTCTTTATACTGAATAATGGATGTGCGTCTGGCCGGAACTTCCTGTTCTCCCACTAACACCGTCCGTGCATTCCGGGATCCTTGAGCTGGCCCTACCCAATTAAATGAGAAGGGGGTCGCTGCCTCCTCCGGGACACATCTCATTTGCATAGAGTTGATCAAGCTGTTGTTTGTGGCCTGTGGAATGTTGTCCCACTCCTCTCCAATGGCTGTGCGAAGTTGCTATATATTGGTGGGAACTGGAACAAGCTGTGGTACACGTCGATCCAGACCACCCCAAACAGGGTCAATGGGTGACATGTCTGGTGAGTATGCAGGCCATGGAAGAATTGGGACATTTTCAGCTTCTAGGAATTTGTGTACAGATCCTTGAGACATGGCGGCGGATGAATGGCAGGACAATGGGCCTCAGGATCTTGTCATAGTATATCTGTGCATTCAAATGACCATCAATAAAATGTAATTGCGTTCGTTGTCTCCCATTCCATAACCCGATGCTACCATGGAGTACTTTGTTGACAACATTGACCTCAGCATCCCGCTCCCCACACAACACCATACACACAACACCATACACGTGGTCTGCAATTTAGAGGCTTGTTGGGCATATTGCCAGGCACGGCGCCACGATGTTTTCTCTCCCGCTGCTAAGGGGGAGCTTGACCAATATGTGGGGCTGCTAAGAAATTAGTTGATTTTCATGACTTCACAGTTATAAGGTTCTCGTTATTTTCAATAAAAGCAGATATGGCACACCGCACATTCGATATACATGTAGTTTTTTATTGAATTTGGCCAAAGAATATTAAACAACATAGCTATAAGCTTAATACAACTTTCACGTGCAAAGGTGAAACGCTTCAGTGCATGGGCGCTGTCCGGTGCTGAAGTCTTTCAGTAATAACAACACAATACATCCAAAATGCGACAACAACAAGGAGTGGATTTATTCCATATGCATAATCAGACAACTGTGCATTGGTAATAATGTTACGGATTAAATGTCTACCACAACGTCAGAAATTAAATAAATAATATCCTAAGTGCAGCCACAACGAGAAGTGCAATGCATTTAGCCTATGCCTGTTAACTGTGCACACACTTATCATCACAATCTTAGTGATTATATTTATATTGCAAACAAAAATAACTTGTAGGCCGACGATATACTGTACATGCGTCCTGCTGTGCGTTGGTTATAATGTCACGGATTAAATGTCTATCACAACGTCAGAAATGAAAGGAGTAATATCCACAGTGCAGTTTTTGGTTGTGTCTGTCGGGAGTGATGTGTTATCAGGCTTGCTAAATAACTACCGGATGGAAGTGGAGAGCGCGCCTTGAGCTTTGGTTATTGTACCCGGCCCGCCCAACATGGCCAAGAGACGCAAACGGCCTGCAGCAGCACTCCGATGTGAAGAATAGCCCTTACAAAAATGAAACGATTGTAGTACAATGAAAAAAAACTGTAGTGACCAAAAACAATACATATATTTTTTCATTGTACTAGATCTAGGAACATAGAGAGCGGAAACAGCCAGATGCGTCATAACATCCCCGAAGTAAAGCCGCACTGGGAACCACATTTAAAAGGGAATACATTCAGCAGGGTGTAAAACAATCACAGTAAAACATGATTTAAATGTATTGCTGGAAGGGCTGTGGTCACCATTCATGTAATACATTAAATATATACATAGACACTAATTAGAAATCACACGCCACCTTTAGGAATAGAACACTAGCCACTTGAATAATGTATCCGTATCTGCATCACTCATCTCTATGTATAAACTGCACTCCACACTATTCTACGGTATCTTAGTCAACCAATTTGTGTGTACATATTGTATCACCCATCTCATATGTATATACTGTATTGTACTCTTTGACACAACGACAGATATATGGGACCCAAAAGCGGACACGGAGGCAGAGATATGATTGACTGTTTAATAGGAGATATGGGGCAAGACAGGCTCGTAGTCAATGACAGGCAGTGTTCGTAACAGGGAATCAGAATGGCAGTCGTCCAATAAGGGGAGTCAGGCTCGTAGTCGTAGTTCAGGCAGAGTTCGGTACCGGGAATCAGAAGGATGGCAGTACAGAGGAGTAGACAGTCTCGTAATCCGTAATGCAGGCAGAGTTCGTTTGGCAGCAGATCAGATGGTCGAAGGCACATGAGGGGGCTAGACAGGAACGTAATCCAACAGGCAGGTAGAGGTCCAAATACCGGGAAACAGACTGGCAGAGTTAGTAATACGAGATGGAGTGCTGGAAACGACTGACTAGGCAAGACGATCTGGCAAAACCCTAACAGAACCCAAGGGACTAAATACCCAAACTGATTGACGAAGGAGATAGGGTGCACCTGGTGTGGGGAGGGGACAAACACAGACAGGTGAAACAAATCAGGACATGACACTCTTCTACGCCACTGACTGCTAAACAACCATCTCTAGCACATCAGAGACCGTTACCTATAGACATAGATTAGAAATCACAGGCCACTTTAAGGAAATTAAACACTAGTCACTTTAATAATGTGTCCATATCGTGCACTACTCATATCTTATGTTTAAACTGTACGCTATACTATTCTTCTGTATCTTAGTCACTTAATCTGCATACTATAAAGCTTATTATAAACTGGGTGGTTCGAGCCCTTTATGCTGAATGGCTGACAGCCGTGGTATATGACACCGTATACCATGGGTATGACAAAACATTAATTTATATTGCTCTAATTACTTTAGTAACCAGTATATAATAGCAATAAGGAACCTCGGGGGTTTGTGGTATATGGCCAATATACCACGGCTAATGGCTGTATCCAGCCACTCCGCGATGCGTCGTGCATAAGAACTATACCAAACCCCCTCGTGCGTTATTGATGAACTATGCCACTGTATCTTAGTCTAATGCCGCCCTGACATTTATGTATATATTCTCAATCCATTCCTTACTTAGATTCATGTGTATTTGGTATGTGTTGTGAAACTGATAGATATTATTTGTTAGATATAACTGCACTGTTGGAGTTAGAAGCACAAGCATTTTGCTACACATGGAATAACATCTGCTAACCACGTGTATGTGACCAATTAAATTCGATTTGATTTGAACAATATGTACTTTTAAACAAAACATGTCATATTCAATGCTTTTTTGTCAAATTTTGTCAATAAACTTTTACCAAAAAAAAGCCCCTTTGTGGAGGGAAAAATAACTCGGATTGGCTGAGCCTGCCTCCCCAGTTAACTAAAATTCTGTTACAAATGGTTTTGGTAGTCCGACATTGTCACTAATCTGGATTTAGAGTGCTAGGGGTACAATCTATACCTTGTGACAATGTAAGACTACTGAAACCATTGTAAGACATACCTTTTGTTAGCCAGAGTTCGGAAGAGTTTGTGCATATATTATGGCGCCATTTTGTGACGTTTTTGTTTTCGTTTTGGACTTTTTAAAAAGTGTTTTGTTGCTGTTCCTGCACACATAATGTTGTTCTTGTGGCAAGCCGAAGTCTGCCCCCCTTCGTTGGTGATTGGTCAACCTGTATACCACCTGTATACCACCTGTATATACCACCTGTATATACCACCTGTATATATCACCTGTATACCACCTGTATATACCACCTGTATATACCACCTGTATACCACCTGTATACCACCTGTATATACCACCTGTATATAAAGCAGAACTTAATATTTGGTACAGAAACCTTTGTTTGCAATTACAGAGATCATACATTTCCTGTAGGTCTTGACCAGGTTTGCACACACTGCAGCAGGGATTTTGGCCCACTCCTCCATCCAGATCCTTCAGGTTTCGGGGCTGTCGCTGGGCAATACGGACTTTCAGCTCCCTCCAAAGATTTTCTATTGGGTTCAGTTCTGGAGACTGGCTAGGCCACTCCAGGACCTTGAGATGCTTCTTACGGAGCCCCTCCTTAGTTGCCCTGGCTGTGTGTTTCGGGTCGCTGTCATGCTGGAAGACCCAGCCACGACCCATCTTCAATGCTCTTACTGAGGGAAGGAGGTTGTTGGCCAAGATCTCGCGATACATGGCCCCATCCATCCTCCCCTCAATACGGTGCAGTTGTCCTGTCCCCTTTGCAGAAAAGCATCCCCAAAGAATGATGTTTCCAACTCCATGCTTCACGGTTGGGATGGTGTTCTTGGGGTTGTACTCATCCTTCTTCTTCCTCCAAACACGGCGAGTGGAGTTTAGACCAAAAAGCTCTATTTTTGTCTCATTAGACCACATGACCTTCTCCCATTCCTCCTCTGGATCATCCAGATGGTCATTGGCAAACTTCAGACGGGCCTGGACATGCGCTGGCTTGAGCAGGGGGACCTTGCGTGCGCTGCAGAATTTTAATCCATGACGGCGTAGTGTGTTACTAATGGTTTTCTTTGAGACTGTGGTCCCAGCTCTCTTCAGGTCATTGACCAGGTCCTGCCGTGTAGGTCTGGGATGATCCCTCACCTTCCTCATGATCATTGATTCCCCACGAGGTGAGATCTTGCATGGTGCCCCAGACTGAGGGAGATTGACTGTCATCTTGAACTTCTTCCATTTTCTAATAATTGCGCCAACAGTTGTTGCCTTCTCACCAAGCTGCTTGCCTATTGTCCTGTAGCCCATCCCAGCCTTTTGCAGGTCTACAATTTTATCCCTGATGTCCTTACACAGCTCTCTGGTCTTGGCCATTGTGGAGAGGTTGGAGTCTGTTTGATTGAGTGTGTGGACAGGTGTCTTTTATACAGGTAACGAGTTCAAACAGGTGCAGTTAATACAGGTAATGAGTGGAGAACAGGAGGGCTTCTTAAAGAAAAACTAACAGGTCTGTGAGAGCCGGAATTCTTACTGGTTGGTAGGTGATCAAATACTTATGTCATGCAATAAAATGCAAATTAATTATTTTAAAATAATACAATGTGATTTTCTGGATTTTTGTTTTAGATTCCGTCTCTCACAGTTGAAGAGTACCTATGATAAAAATTACAGACCTCTACATGCTTTGTAAGTAGGAAAATCTGCAAAATCGGCAGTGAATCAAATACTTGTTCTCCCCACTGTGTATTGAGCTCTAACAATGGGGCCTGGAAAGGGTCTGTTGAAATCAATACTGTTGTGGTTTGAGAGTGGTAACACTAGCTTCCTCTCTGGATCCATTCCCTAATAGTAAGTGGGTCATACTTGAATTCCGGCGGTAATGCTGTCCCTGAACTTTGACACCATATTCAACTCTTAAAAATGACAAATAATACTTTGTTGTTATATTTAACTGTCATTTAATAAGAAAACATGTAGGCTGTGTCTATAATACTGCAAAACATCTATTTGTATGCAATTTAGAAAATACTGGGAACTAGCAAATTGTCTTGTCTTAATGGTGATGTTAAGAGGAGAAGTGACATGTTTACTAAAATAACGTATCTAATTAAAATACAATTGAATAGTGTATCATGAAAGAAAAAGTCAGTTTAGTATCAAAATATAATCCACCCAAACTAATTGTGAAAACTAACAAACTCATTCACACAGAAAACTGCAGAGTGAAACAATACCACACAGTCCACAATTAGTGAAGGGCACCGACATGTAAAATCTATATCCATATCAGTTTATTATTATCAAGGGCCGTCCACTTTGAACATGGGCCATTAAAATGACCAACTGAAACACTATCTGAAGATGAACATGAAGAAACGCCAGGACGGATGAGTGCCGGGGACCGAGGGGGGGGGGGGGGGGTCAACTGTGCCCAGAATTGATTTAGGCTTATCCAAAGTTGATACATGGGGTATCAGGTTGATTGTGGAGGTATGCACACTGAAATGTATAGTAATTTAGACAAAGAATGCACTGAGAAAAATAAGATGCATATACTGTATGGCAATGTAAATGTACATTCTGCCAGTATTGGTGTGTGCTAAGTTGAGGGTCTTAAATAAAAGTGATTGAATCAACGTGAAGCACTAAGGACTGTCATTCTAAATTTGGGTTGGATCATTTATCAATAGATCTAATTATTATTTGGAATGGAGAGGCTTCTAGAGACGGAGCTATGCCCTAAAATGTGAGAAGAGATAAACCTTGCCCCAATCTCATTCTTAGCAAGGTTGGTGTGAAACTATTCTTACATGTGTTCTCTCTCTCTTCCCTGTGAAATGTTATTAACATGCTGTAAGGCGATCTGTGCCTCTCTGACTGATACGTTTTCATGTTTTCTGCTCCTCAAGAGGATGGTGAAACAATGGTTAACATTGAGAGATTTATTCACCTCTGAATCTACAGATCCGTTGTGTATGTGTGTGCTTAAGAACATTTCCCCACAGCCCGAGTGGACACTTGCAACTTGGTTGAAATCTGTGTTTGGGAGTTGGGGCTAATTTTTGTATTTTCACTCCCATTAATAAAGTAAAACCTTTATTATGATTATAGTATTACCATACTAAGTGGATTGTACAACCCAGAATGAAGGGTTTGAAATGATAAAGTGTCTGATTTTATGTGTTGATTTCGCTTACTTTAATATAAATATTTATTTTTTCAAAACGATGGTTCAGATTTAATATTGTGAATAGATTGTTGCTTGAAAAGAACGTCCTTTGAGGGAAGCTAGAATCTAAATGTTTACATTAAAATGTAATGATTATTATCAAACAAGTGATAAGAGGGTGGAATATGATGGAACATTTTATGTTGGTGCTTTTCTATTCTATATATATCTTTGTTCTATTCATGTGCGGTTCTAATAACCCATTTCTGTGTTCATGCAAGAATCCTCACTTATCAGTATCTGCAATTTGACAGTACGCCCAGACCCTGTTTTGAGAAGAAGATATCTCAGGTTCAAGGTCTCAGCTTAAAGAGAAGAAGACTTGTGAGGTGTTGGTCTGTCACATGTTATGAACCAGTATTGGTCATATGAATGCAGCAAACGGTAATGATTAATGAATTATGCTAAATCATTCAAATATAACTTGTCTGTGTATAGCCGTATATAAGACAACTGTTGGGACTGACCCAGCAGAGCTTCTGACAGACATGTGTACTATGGTGCATTGAGTTGGTTGGAACCTCTCCAGCGCGCTGACTAAACTATGATTCATTTAAGATTGACTTTGAGTGTCCATGTGTAAAAGAATTACCACGACAAGAGTAAACTATTTTTTTATTTTTAGTTTTTTCAATGCATGCAAAAATACAGTATCCCTTCCTCCCTTCTCTCTCTCTATCTTTCCCAGTCTACTCATCCATCTTCAAGCTTTCACCCCTTCCCTGCTCTTCTATCACCATCTCAGTTCCACCTTTTCGTCTCCTGGAACTCAGCTTCAGCTTTCTCTCTCTTTTTCATCTCAGACCGCTTCATCTCTTTCTTAATCCTGTCTTTCATCATGGAATAATGTATCTTAATCAGTCCCTCTGACCTCTTTTTCTCTGCCTTTTCCTTCTCTTTTCTTTCCTTCTCTCTCTTTTCTTGTTTTAACTTCTCCCTCTTTTTCTCAGCCTTCATTACTTTCTTCTTCTCTTTCTCTCTCTCCTTCATCTCTTTCTTCTTCTTCTTTTTTTGTTCCTCCTCCTTGGCTTTCATCTCCTTTCTCTCTTTCTCGTCATCTTTCAACTTCATATTCAGTTTCTTCTTTTCCTCTTTTTTCTCCATCTTCAAATTTTTTTTTTTCTTATTGTAGTTCATGGCCAGAAAGCCCATTCTTCCCAGGATGGTCTCTGCTCTCTCTGACGAAAACATCCCAATGGAGCTCTTGGAATGGGAACAGTCCGCCTCACACTTCAAACCCTCCCTGGGTCTCACCTCCTCCTTGACGCTCCTCTCTTCACTTTCAGTGTCAAAGCCTAGCCAATAATCCTAACAGGAAGACATTGACTGTAGATGTAATATTGTTCCAATGTGTCACATTCAATACACATTAGAGTGATCAACATACATTGATGGATCATAGGACACACAATATGGAGGACAGTAATTAAGGTAGTTTGTTTATTTCCATCCCAATCAGATTTTATAACAGCCATAGATGTTCTTCCTGGATCAACACTACATGTAATACAAATGTTAACCCTAGTAAGGTGTGATGTTTTATACTAAGAGCAGCAGGGTTGGGGTTCATTCCATTTCAATTCCAGTCAATTCAGGAAGTACTCTAAAATTACAATTCTCTTCAATGCTTTGAATTGAAATGGAACTGACCCCCAACCCTGTAAAGTAGTAGTGTAAAATAGTACACCTACCTTTGCCGTTTCCAGGGTCCAGGGCCTGGGTCCCTGATCCTCTGTCAAGCATGTGGAGGCTCTCACTCTAATAGGCGTCTTAGTGGCCAAGCAGAACAGAGGGGTGGGCGGCTCATCATTGCAGGTTGCCAGAGTTAAGTTAGCATCTGGAAGTGCTAGGACAGGGCTTTTATCACCCATCAGAAACTCTTTTTTGAAAGTGGAAGCAACTACACTTTCTTTTTTGTCTACTGAGCACTCTGTAGTGCCCTCACCTGTCTTCCATAGCTGTTTGTGGTCATTGCCGTGGGTGCAGGGCAGGCTTAGAGGCAGAGTTGCAGGTGCAGGAGGACTTTTATCAGTCAAAAACTCCTCTTGGACAACACTGGACACGGAAATGTCTGTTTCCCTGGCAACAGGACACTTGGTGTTGCCCTCTACTTCCTCCCCTGTTAGTTTGTAGTCAATGTCAAAAAGAAGTGACAGACTTGGAGACAGCATTGGGACGGGGCAATTAGCTGCTGATCTGTCCACTCCATCAACAGTAGCTGTGCCTGCAGTGTCCTCTGTGGCAACTGAGACCTCACAGGTATCCTCTACTGTCTGCTCTGGTGGCATGAAGTCATCGTCAAAGACAGATGGCAGACTTGGAGGCAGCACAGAAGGAAGACTTCTAGCTGCCCATGGTTTCTCTCTCTTGACAGTGGCTGTGCCTGCAGTGGTATCAGTGGCATCTGTGGCAACTCGGAACACTTTGGCTGAAACAGCAGGATGGGAAGTTTCCGAGACATTGCATGAATTACCAATGAACCGCTGAGCCAGTGGTGGGAGGGAGTAGGGATAGAATCTGTCCTCTTCCTCAACATTAGATATTGTCAATGGAGCAACGGAGACCTCAGTGGTGCACTCTACTGTCTGCTGTTGAGGCATGGAGTCACCGTCAAAGAAGTGTGGCAGGTATTGATGCAGCATTGAGGAAAGACGTATATCCGTCAATAGGTCCTCTCGTTTACCTGTAGATACATCTGCAGTGGCCTCTGTGGCAACTGGGCACTCAGCAGACTGGCACGTTTCAGGGACAAAGTATGAAAATACAATGAACCGTTTTGCGTCCTGAGCGCGTATGGCCAATAGTGACGGGGGATGCAACATGGTTGTTACAGGCCTCCGATTGGTGAAAGCCAGTGGTGGGAGGGAGTCAATAGAGGGAGCTCTGAACTCAGTGAGAGGACGGTTGGTCACATCTCTCACATTCTGCGTGAGAAAAGAAACAGACACGATGAAAATGTTCACTTTCAGTACATACATACATACTGTTTGAGTCAGCATTATTTACTTATACATCACATATACACAACCATTCAAAAGTTTGAACACACCTCCTCCTCATTCAAGGGTTTTCTTTATTTTTACTATTTTCTACATTGTAGAATAATAGTGAAGACATAAAAACTATGAAATAACACATATGGAATCATGTTGTTATCAAAAAAAGTGTTAAACAAATCAAAATATATTTTATATTTGAGATTCTTCAAAGTAGCCACCCTTAGCCTTGATGACAGATTTGCACACTCTTGGCATTCTCTCAACCAGCTTAATGAGGTAATCATCTGGAATGCATTTCAATTAACAGGTGTGCCTTGTTAAAAGTTATTTTGTGGAATTTCTTTCCTTCTTAATGCGTTTGAGACAATCACTAGTGTTATGACAAGGTAGGGGTGGTATACAGAAGATAGCCCTATTTGCTAAAAGACCAAGTCCAAAATATGTCAAGAACAGCTCAAATAAGCAAAGAGAAATTACAGTCCATCGTTTCTTTAAGACAGCCAATCCAGTTTCTTTAAGTGCATTCGCAAAAACAATCAAGCGCTACCCACCTGGTTTGCGCTTAATGGGACTATAATTTGTTTTTAAACAGGACAATGATCCAAAACACACCCCCAGTGTGTGTAAGGGCTATTTGACCAAGAAGGAGAGTGATGGAGTGCTGCATCAGATGATCTGGCCTCCACATTCACCCGACCTCAACCCAATTGAGATTGGTTGGGATGAGTTGGACTGCAGAGTGAAGGAAAGGCAGCCAACAAGTGCCCAGCATATGTGGGACCTCCTTCAAGACTGTTGGAAAAGCTGGTTGAGAGAATGCCAAGAGTGTGCAAAGCTGTAATCAAGGCAAATGGTGGCTACTTTGAAGAATCTAATATCTAAAATAAATATATTTTGTATTTACGACATGATTCCATATGTGTTATTTCATAGTTTTGATGTCTTCACTATTATTCTACAATAGAGAAAATAGTAACAATAGAGAAAAACCCTTGAATGAGTAGGTTTGTCCAAACATTTGACAGGTACTGTATATATCTAGTCTCCTCTCAGATGCTCTGCACCAGTCTGTCTCAACCCTGGGCCACCTAGCCAATGTTCCAGCTAAGTGTAAAAATACATGACCCAAACCCAGCATAACATTTTAGTAATTTAGAAGACGGTTTAATCCAGAAAGACTTATATTTAGTTAGTGCATTCAACTTAAGGTAGCTGGGTGAGACAGCCACATAATCCTGATATGAACGTCTATGAGAGTACAGTTGTTTATTTTTATATGACAAGACAAGACAACCATAAGAACTGAGGACTATGTACATAAATAAACTGAAACAGACAGACACGATAGAACATATTTTGACAAGAACAGTTATCAGCAATGCCATGCTATAGCCTAATACTAAAACAAATAATACAAAACATTGTTAGCTTACATTCCATGGCATATGGACCATTTTGCCCTCATAGTAACTTATATTTGCTGTAATTATTATTGTTCCATAGAACTTTAGTCGTCTGTCAAAATTGGTCTTGTTACCTCCTCAACCAGGCTTGGCATTTTCCTTGTCTCAAACCAAATCCTCTTCATCTCTTTCTCCCGATCCCTCTGGATCTGCCACACCAGAGCCAACCTGGCTCCCAGCTCCATCAAGTAGTCGGTCTGGATCGCCCTTTCCTCCAACTGACACTCACCCCTCCTCTGTGTCAGCGGTGAACCCTCCATGTCTTCCTCCTAGATAACAATAACTCTGGAAAATACATAACGTTGTAGTAAGTGGTGTGTTGCTAACCAAAGAACAATGCATCTCTTTATGTTTTCTTCCCAATTACTTACAATGAAGCAAGTGAGAATCCCCATGCAGAGATGATTACGCAATAGGCCTATCTGAATTACTAGTAAAAAGTTGACTACTGGAAAAGTGACCAAGTTCAAATGAATAGATTTTGGTTGTTCCTATCATTATGTGCACAATCTTTGTGATGCAAGGGGTTGCCATTGGAGATGACAAAGTACAACACAAACTTTAAAAAGCAAACTTCAGACTCTCTCTGTACCTTACTATTGAGACTTATTCAACCCCCTCATGTAACGCTACTCCATATTGGGCTTGGTTCTCACAAACCACACTAATCACTTCTATCAGATCATTCAAAAAATGGTGTTTTGGGTAGAAAATGACTCTATATCCATGCAGGACCTTACTTGTTGTACAGTTTAATCTAAAACTCCAGTCTTCTCTTTGAGTGACCCTGAGTGCACCTCAATTGAAGAGGTCAATCAATTCAACAATTTGAAATGGATGACCATTCAAATAAGAAATCCTCATTCTTATTAGAAATGTAGCAGCTAAAAATGAGGTAGGCCTACTTGTTTTTTTAAACAACCTACCCTTTTGAGATCATTGATTATAACATACGTTGTTGATTAACACAGAGAGAGGGGTTTCTTTCATCAATAGAATGCATTAGCCATTAGGCTGGCTCACTACAACTATAACATTTAAAATATATATATATTTTTTAACCTTTATTTAACTAGGCAAGTTAACTAAGTTTAACTAAGAACACATTTTTATTTACAATGACGGCCTACCTAGAGGGTCAGCCCCTGGAGCAAATTAGGGTTAAGTGCCTCGATCAAGGACACATTGACAGGTTTATTCAACTTGTATTCAAACCAGCGATATTTTGGTTACTGGCCAAAAGCTCTAACCGCTAGGCTACCTGCAACCCCCTCAGGTGTCAGGATGAACCATTTTCACACTGAATGCTTGTTAGGCCAACTTAAAATGTCTATTTGTACACAAGTAATTTTAAAAGTAGTTATACTACTGAAACATATTTACAGGAAATTAAAATACAACTTACCTCTGAAGTAAGCAGTGTGTTCTCTCTCTAATGAAATAGGACATTAATAATGTGTCAGTGGTTAGTTAAATCAGTCTCTTTGCACTGTTCAGTTTGTCTGTGCAACAGTTAACCTCCCAGAATCAGAATCTTGTGATGTCACAATGGAGGCCCTGTTGCCATGATTACCCACAGCAGCTCTCAAATGCTGGAATAATTAACTTTCTTTGTACCTACAGTATGCATCACAGTCATACCTAATATACAGTTGAAGTAGGAAGTTTACATACACTTAGGTTGAAGTCATTAAAGCTCATTTTTCAACCACTCCACAGATTTCATTTTAACAAACTATAGTTTTTGCAAGTCGGTTAGGACATCTACTTTGTGCATGACACAAGTAACTCTTCCAACAATTGTCTACAGACAGATTATTTCACTTATTATTCACTATATCACAATTCCAGTGGGTCAGAAGTTTACATACAGTAAGTTGACTGTGCCTTTAAACAACTTGGATAATTCCTGAAAATTGAAACAAAAATAGAACAGTTTGGCCATAATGACCATCATTATGTTTGGAGGATAAATGGGGAGGCTTGCAAGCCGAAGTACACCATCCCAACCGTGAAGCACGGGGGTGGCAGCATCATGTTGTGGGGGTGCTTTTCTGCAGGAGGGACTGGTCCACTTCACAAAGTAGATTGCATCATGAGGAAGGAAAATTATGGGGATATATTGAAGCAACATCTCAAGACATCAGTCAGGAAGTTAAAGCTTGGTCGCAAATGGGTCTTCCAAATGGACAATGACCCCAAGCATACTTCCAAAGTTATGGAAAAATGGCTTAAGGACAACAAAGTCAAGGTATTGGAGTGGCCATCACAAAGCCCTGACCTTAATCCTATAGAACATTTGTGGGCAAAACTGAAAAAGTGTGTGCGAGCAAGGAGGCTTACAAACCTGACTGAGTTACACCAGTTCTGCCAGGAGGAATGGGCCAAAATTCACCCAACTTATTGTGGGAAGCTAGTGGAAGGCTACCTGAAACGTTTGACCCAAGTTAAAAATTTTCAAGGCAATGCTACCAAATACTAATTGAGTGTATGTAAACTTCTGACCCACTGGGAATGTGATGAAAGAAATAAAAGCTGAAATAAATAATTATCTCTATTATTCTGACATTTCACATTCTTAAAATAAAGTGGTGATCCTAACTGACCCAAGACAGAGCATTTTTACCAGGGTTAAATGTCAGGAATTGTGAAAAACTGAGTTTAAATGCATTTGACTAAGGTGTATGTAAACCTCCAACTTCAACTGTATATTGAGCTCTATCAATGAGGAGTGGAAAGAATCTGTTGAAATCAATACTGTCGTGTTGTCATTTCATATCCAATGTATCAATAAAGAAAAAGTAAGTTCAGAATAAAAAAGAATCCACACAAAGTGATGTTGAAAACGAATCATCAAACCATCTCTATCTGATACATGTTGTATCTATTAGATCATTCACACAGAAAACTGCAGAGTGAAACAACACCTCCCAGTCAACCATCAGCCTTAAATGTTTTTAGTGATGGACACAGACATGTCAAATCTATACTCTTTCATCATTTAATCGAATTCACTGTTCCACTTTCATGAGATAAAAAATGTAATGATGGAGTGACTTTAATCTTAGCATGTCTGAGTAAACTTATGATGCTTCTCTCTTGAGAGAAACTCTTCCACCAGTCAGAGCAGTAGTAAAGCTTCTCTCCTGTGTGTACACCTTGGTGTGTTTTTAAGTGGCTCTCTTGAGAGAAACTCTTCCCACCGTCAGAGCATTAGTAAGGTTTGTCTCTTGTGTGTTCTCTGATGAAGTTTTTGCTCAGCTGATGTTGTGAAACATTTCCCACAGTAAGAGCAGAAGTAAGGCTTCTTCTCCTGTGTGTATACGCTGGTGTCTGTTGAAGGTGCTCTGTTGAGAGAATCTCTTCCCACAGTCAGAGCGAGAGTATGGTTCTCTCTTATGTTCTCTCTGATTAACATTTAGCTCAGCTGAAGCATTTCCCACAGTCAGAGCAGAAGTAAATCCTCTTTCCTGTGTGCATATGTTTTTTTTTTTTCTAAAGTTGCTCAGTTGAGAGAAACTCTCCCCACAGTCAGATCACTAGTATGGCTAAAAGCATAAATCATTTCAAATGTCTTATAATAAACAAATCAGATGGCCAAACCTTTTCTATTTTATTTGATTCACGGATGGCCAGGGGATAACTTCAACAGAAACATAATTTACAAATCAAGCTTGTGTGTTTAGTCCACCAGATCAAAGGCATTTACCTAGGGATTTTATCTTGATACATTCATGAATTGGACCATTTTCCTATCCTGCTAAGCATACTTTGCTATGTCATGGAAATTGTATGGAGTAAAAAGTACATTATTTTCTTAAGGAATGTCGTAAAAGTAAAACTTGTCAAAAATATGAACAGTAAAGTAAAGATACCCTTCAAAACTACTTCCTTTACGGCAGTGGGCTAAATCAGGGTCACACCGAGTGATTATTGGTAGTCTTCAACAAATCTACTTTGAAACAAAAGTATACACCTAACAAATTGTTATTGGCATTAACAAAGAAGACACCGTCTCTCCTGTATGTATTAGTTCATGACATTTTAAGGTAACCAATCGAGAGAAACTCTTCCCACAGTCAGAGCAGAAGTAAGGTTTCTCTGCAGTGTGTATACAGTGGTGTCTTTTGATGTTGCCCAGATGAGAGAAACTCTCACCACAGTCAGAGCAGTAGTATGGCTTCTCTCCTGTATGTATACGCTGGTGTATTTTAAAGTTGCCCAGATGAGAGAAACTCTCCCCACAGTCAGAGCAATAGTACGGCTTCTCTCTAGTGTGCACTCTCTGATGAACTGTCAGAGATTGTGATGTTATTAAAAATAAAACGTATTTTGTTTCATTTAACTGTCGTTTAATAAGAAAACACATGTAGGCTTTATTCCTTTATTCTGCAAACATATATTTGTATGCACTGAGAATATACTGGGGACTAGCAAATTGGCTTGTCCCAATGGTGATGTTTAGAGGTGCAGTGACATGTTTTGAGTAGAATCATATGACTATGTATTGTTTTGAATGCCATGAATTAAACAAAAACATATTTTCTGTATTGAACATTTTTCAGTAGATCAACAAAGCTACGGTACTATAACGTCTCAAAGCTGCTTATACTGAAAAACCATGGTAGTGCAAAGGTCAAATGTTGCTTCGTGATTATCAACTTCCTGTCTATTTCAGATTCAGAAAAACACTAAATAAGTCACTTAAAACATTGTTTTGTTTAATTTTATTCACATTCACATTTTATTTATATTAAGAGAAGAAGGGTTTGACCAGAACAAATTATTATACAAGTTTTCTTTTGAATTGACAGATGAATTAAGTTCAATGCAGTTACCAAAACACATTCATTATCAATTACTAAAATAATAAATGTAGTTAAAAGACAATTCAATAAATACATGTAGTCTTTTCATAACCGATGAATCATTAAATAAATTGCCAGATTAGTATAAAATATAATATAATAGTGAAAACTCTCTCTATCTGATACATGTTGTATCTACTAGCTCTTTTCCACAGAAAACTGCAGAGTGAAACAGAACCACCCAGTCAACCATCAGACTCCATAGTTTTTAATGATGGGCACCGACATGTCAAATCTATATTCATATCAGTTTATTTAGTTTTAACTGATGTCCATATCATATTGGTTTGAATGAATAACAACTGTGTATCCAGACAACTGCTTGCTGATTGCCTGTTGGAAGAAGTGTGAATGTTCTGGGGGGCCTAACCTACCCAACCAGTGTGAATACATTGGGAAGCAGTTAAGTAAGCTATATCGAATGATACTTATATAATATCGAGTCATGGATTATGGTGCCAGCCACCTATTGTTTTCAACAAGAGAAGCCTCACAGACGGTATTCAACCCTAAGGGCAAATCCAAGGTCATCTCAATATCTTTACAGAAGAAGCTAACAAAATACACACAAACTGACACGATGCACACTGATCAGTAAATTTTAGGGAGGCTAACATTCTATAATTAACCCTTTTTTCTGCACAGTTCTTTCACAGTGAGAAACTATAACATGTTACTCTTTCTTTATTTAATCCAATTCACTGTTTGCACTTTCATAAAATGAGAATTCAATGAGTGACTTTAATCTTAGCATGTCTGAGAGAACTGATGATGCTTCTCTCCTGTGTGTACCCGTTGGTGTGTTTTTAAGCTGCTCTGTTGAGAGAAACTCTTCCCACAGTCAGAGCAATGGTAAGGCTTCTCTCCTGTGTGTGTTCTCTGATGAAGTTTCAGCTCAGCTGATGTTGTGAAGCATTTTCCACAGTCAGAGCAGAAGTAAGGCTTCTCTCCTGTGTGTATACTTTGGTGTATTATGAAGGTGCCCTGTTGAGAGAAACACTTCCCACAGTCAGAGCAGGAGAATGGCTTCTCTCCAGTGTGCACTCTCTGATGAACTGACAGAGATTGTGATGTTGTGAATCTGCTCCCACAGTCAGTGCAGGAGTATGGTCTCTCTCCAGTGTGTGTTAGATGGTGTGTTTTAAGGTTGCTCTGTTGAGAGAAACTCTTCCCACAGTCAGAGCAGGAGTAAGGCTTCTCTCCTGTGTGTATACGTTGGTGTGATTTTAAGTGGCTCTGTTGAGAGAAACCCTTCCCACAGTCAGAGCAATGATAAGGCTTCTGTCCTGTGTGTGTTCTCTGATGAACGTTTAGCTCAGCTGATGTTGCGAAGCATTTTCCACATTCAGAGCAGAAGTAAGGCTTCCCTCCTGTGTGTATAAGTTTGTGTGTTTTTAATTGGTTGTGTTGAGAGAAACTCTTCCCACAGTCAGAGCAGGAGTAAGGCTTCTCTCCAGTGTGCAGTCTCTGATTAACTTTAAGATATTGTGATGTTGTGAAACTGCTCCCACAGTCAGTGCAGGAGTATGGTATCTCTCCTGTGTGTGTACGCTGGTGTATTTTAAGGTTGCTCCGATGAGAGAAACTCTTCCCACTGTCAGAGCAGGAGTAAGGCTTCTCTCCAATGTGCAGTCTCTGATGAACTGTCAGATTTTGTGATGTTATGAAGCTCTTCCCACAGTCAGTGCAGGAATACAGATTCTCTTCTGTGTGTATTTTTAAGTGTATTTTTAGCTGTGATAGGAATGCGAAAGTCGCCTCACAGTGTGGGCAGTGGTGAGACCTCTTAGCTCTGTGATCTTCCTGCTGTTGCTCTCTGGATGTAGAGAATGTCTCCTGTGTGAACAACATCAAATGAACAAGTCAGTTAGTGTGATGTCTTCATATTAGTAGATTGTACAATACAATAGTGGAATTAAACTATTAAAATGTGAGTAATGTTAAATAAGCTAATAATAATAATAATTGAGGCCATACCCTACCAGGATTGTGGTCAATTCCATTTCAATTCCAGTTAAATATATTTTTTAACCCAATTCCAAATGTTCCTGATTGAAAAGCATTGAAGATCATTTGAATTGGAATGTCATTATACTTCCTGAATTGACTGGAGTTTAAAGGGAATTGACCCCCAACCCTGATACCCACACAGACTAGTTTAATTGAACACTGGTAGTTTGTCTACTTCATTTCTTTAGTCTACTCTCTGATCAATACAAACAGTCCAGTGAATAAAACATGCTGGCAATAATGGTGTCAAACCATGCAAGTCTTAGTAGCATGAAATAACATCTAACTTGTCATTGAAATGGTTCATTACAAAACAATTATTGCAGACCTTTTCATGCACAGTGGGAAGTTGCAATAAACAACACAAGCTTTGCTGTGCAGTCTGGAGTTCATCAAGGATATGTAATGTCAGAATTACAGATTTCAACCTAGCAATCGGCTGGGTCATAACTTAATGAGGTCTTTTTATTTAACCTTTATTTAACCAGGAAGGACTCATTGAGATTTGAAATCTCATTTTCAAGAGCATCCTGGCCAAGATAGGCAGCATCAAGTCATTACACAATTACAGACAAACAACATGAACAACTACATGTAATCTAGTAATAACCATAGAAATATACAGGAGTATAACATCATCATACATCAGCAAATTAAAAACATTGACAGGTCAAGGAATCAGCCTCAAAATCCTTCATCAATTATTAAAAAACACCAAGTTCTTCCAGTTTAAAAGTATGTTGTTCCAAGCCGATGGCGCAGAATAAATAAAAGCCCTTTTACCAAATTCAGTTCGGACATTTGGAACAATTAGCAGGACAAAGTCCTGCAAATGAAGGGAGTACCCACCACATTTCTGAAGAATAAAAATGCCCAGATAAAATGGTAGTAAACCCAAAACGTCTTTGTATATAAAAGTATACCCGTGACTACGAGTGACTAGAGAAGGCCAGCCAACGCTGGTATATAAAGTGCAATGGTGCGTAAGTGTTTTGCAGTTTAAAATAAATCTCAATGCTCCAAGATAAAGGGTGTCAATTGATCTCAAACACTGAGCGGAAGCAGTCGTATATAAAATTATCACCATAGACTAGTATAGGCATACATGTAGCTGATACTAGCCTCCTCCTGGCTTCAAAAGAAAAACAGGCCTTTGTCGTGTCTCTGGCTTTGATTAAATGTGAGACATGCTATTTTATTGAATAATTAGTTAACGTTTAATTAATTACGGGATTGAATTAAACCATGCAACAATTAACTAATTAATAAACTGGGGCACCACGGAAGCATTAACTTATATAGAGTTATTGTCTCCCGAATCCGCTCTCTTATCTGATGATCTTTATACAAAGAGCAGGCAATAATTAATCGTTACCTCGTTATCAGTCAGTCTCATTCTGAATGTCGTAAGATCTAAATCTGCACGAACCCTGGCGGACATAATGATTTATTTACTAGCTAAAGAATCACACATATATAATATATATATAAATGGCAATAGATCCTACATCGATTACTCATCATATCATGGAGAGTCCCTAGTGGGCTACCCCGATATGACGGCTGGTTACACAAAGGAAGGGAGGGGTGGAGTTTTGGAAGATCGGGAAGTTGAAGGACAAAGGAAGGTAGTCTCTATACAACCTGGTTGAAGCATGGCTAACATCAATATCATATGCACTAACAACCGTCCATTCGGAAAGTGAATGCAATTATAGATATTTACGATTGAGCTTGGCTTAGATCGATGGGTCAAAGCTGGAAGGCTCTGGTTTGCCATGGTCCTTTGTAGAGTCCTTCTGGTGGGGGTTGTTCACTTCTTCAGTGGTCGAATGTTCAAAATTCATAACAAGTTGCATAATTGGCTCACGCGATGTACTGGCTGGTCTAATCGAAATTCACAATTTCCACTTGGCGATCGTCATCTCCAAGTTATAGTTCATGTAGCTTTCGTTAGATAGAGTTGTAGTTCAATTTAGCCCTGTCCTAGCGTCATCAGGAACTGATGATAACTTTCGTCAATGGGTTTTTGTACTAGGGGGAGGAGGGCGTGTTTCATAGCTCTCAGCCAATGTCTGCTCACTTGGGTGTGGCTACTGAATGATGTGAGTTTACTCATGAAATCACTTTTCTCCTTCATAAAGCTTAGAAATTACATTTTCATCTTTTTACAAATAGTTTCATCTTTAAACACATAAATTGTACAACAATTACATGTTTATCTGATAACCAGAATGGTTACACTTTCCAAGATATGGAGTATGTTATCCTGTGGCTAGGTCTAATGTTTTAGACAACAACTGATTGTCACGAGTGGGTGTATTGACGGACCAGGGAACAGCGCAGCGATAGTTCGACATACTTTTATTAAAGTTTGTGTGGGGTTGGGCAACTTAAATAGAATCCCCAATCAGAGACAACGTCTCACAGCTGTCTCCAATTGGGGATTCAACACAAAATGAAAAACATAGATCTAGATATCTTGATCTGTCAGGCTCTGACCATGGCCAAAAGGTACTCCCTATGGCCAGAGCCTGACACTGATTTGACATAATATTATTTAAAGACCAAGAAACCTGGAAAGAAAGGAAAATATGTTACCATACGTTCTCTGTGGTAACAAAGGGTCTCTCTCCAAACTCCATTTCAGTAGAGTAGAGTATTTATGGAGGGTCATAAACCTGAAAAGGGAGAGGACACCCAACAGGACAAGTCGTGACAGCTTATTCCTAAAATAATATCCCAATTTCAGCTTCAACTCTTTTGTAAGTAGTTGAATATGTTGAATATGCAATTTAAAAGAGAGGCTGTCATCAATTAAAATTCCATGATATTTACATGAGGTTACAGGCTCAATCTCATTGCCCTGACAGGTAGTAATAGGTGAAAGGTTCAGTGGTCTATTTCTTGCTTTAGAAAACACCATTAGTTTAGTTTTGTCAGCATTGAGGACAAGCTTCAATTGACACAAGGTACGTTGAACAGTATAAAAAGCAGTTCGTTCTGGAAATCTTTTGTGAGAGACGAGGAACAACAATAAATAACAGTATCATCAGCAGAAAAGCGAAGTTGCACATTTTGCAGAGTCATTCAGGTTATCCGTGGTAACAGACATAAAATATTCAGACTTGGCCTGAGAAGAGAAGAACACTTGTTTCGTAGCTGCCTAAAAATAATTCAATCAGCATCAGAACATGATTTCCTTGCTTTAGCCCAGGCTAGATTACGTTTGTATAATACAAGACAGCTCAGAAGAAAAACATGGATTATCAAGGCAGTTTCTACATCAGGAATAAGATCAATCTTGCTCCAGTCAAAATAAAACAAATCATGAAAGAAAGAAAGCCTGATCATTAAAACTCTTATGAATAAAGTGTGGGTTTGTCTTAGATACCTTAGTATTTCATACAGCACAATGGTCACTTCAATCATTACAGAAAACACCAATATTTATGTGGAACATTTGGCAATATAAAATTTATCAGGGTAGATTTCTCTAGACATTTGAGATTTGGGCAGGTGGGTGAGTTAATCAACTGGGTAAGATTCATAGAATTATAATACATTTTAAAATCATCAGACACCGGCTTTAACCAACACCAGTTGAGATCACCAACCAAGATCATATCACTGTGAAGAAGTTTAGACATAAGGTGCCTCAGAGAAGAAAATGCATCACGGAGAGCAGAGGAGAGTCTATAACAGCCAATCACGGGGTCTATAACAGCCAATCATGGGGGTCTATGACAGCCAATCACAGTTAGAGAGAAAGCAACAACTACCAACTGTTTACAAATAGTTTCAGACTTTGCCACACTTCCAAGGAATTTAGTCTTTAGATATTTAGCCACAACCCCAACTTTCTAAACTCGATCAGTATGATACACATTGTAACCATTTATACAAATATCCTTATCAAGAACAGACTTGCTGAGCCTTTGCTGTGCAGTCTGGAGTTCATCGAGGCTATGCAATGTCAAAATTACAGATTTCAACCTAGTAATAGACTGGGTCATATGGAGGTCTAACTTATGAAGATAACGTATAGAGAGATAGAACCTGGTCTTACCATGATAAACAGATTTCTCAATCTCCTCCTCCTCTTCTTCATCTTTAATGTTGACATTCAGCTCCAGTGTTTGACTGTATTCTTCCAGCTTCACTGATGCCATCCCTGGACACTATGTTGCAAACTGCACTCCACTGTCACAATCAGGACACAGTGACTGTAGGTTTGGACTCCATGTGGAAGGAACTCAGCAGGCTGGGCTTGTCCTCACTGTCGATCTGGCAACTCTGGATAAGGATCCCAGTCCTAAATATAATCTGAGACTGCCGTGGAAATATTTTTCAAAGGTATCTCTCAGACACCGGAGCTTGTGAATTCAAAAATAGACTTTATTGCAAAGTAACAAAGCCGAGCTGAACTATGGAACAACTGCTGGACTTATACCCAGCATCACCGTATATACAATTTCATTCTTACACAACATACATAGTCACTCCTCTCTACCAAGCTAGCCTCCGCTCTCTTCTGACACCCCACAGCTGTGCCCTTGAAAGATAGAAAAAGTACAGGACGGGCAGAAGAACTGTAGCCACCTCTCAAAGGCTCTTTGTATTAGGTAGTGGGACCAGGAGAGAAGAGAGACATTGAAACAATACAGGTCTATCTTTTCCTCAAGTTTATCTCTATCCCATGTCCTTGACTACATGCCCAGACCAGCTGCAGGGAGAAAACATGAAAGAGATTAATCATATTTTCTCAGAAGCACAGCATTGGCACAAATAAATGTCTCTACTATTGTTTAGGCATATTATTTGTTAACTATTAGTATTAACCAAGTACATACGTTGATTTTTATTTTTCTCTTACATCTCCTATATAAAAAGATGTGGTTACAGGTTTCTCTTAAGCCCATAATGATTCTGATATTCCATCTCAACATTTCGTCGTATACATACTGGAAAATTACCCATAAGATCAACTTCCTGGTACTCCTCCCCTTCCTGTCTCTTTCAGCTTCAGAAAAATATGTCACTTTGTTGTATTTAATCATACATGAGAGAAGAAGAGTTCTACCAGCAAAAGTTAATTCACAGATTTATTTGATCATTGGCAACTTCCTGTCTCTTTCAGCTTCAGAAAAACACAAAATATTTCAATTAAAACATTGTTTTGTTTCATTTTATTATACAAAAGAGAAGAATGGTTTGACCAGCACAAATTATTATACACATTTTCATTTTTAATTGACAGATGAATTAAATCGGCTTCAATGCAGTTATCCAAACACATTCATTATCATTGATTAAAATAACATATCTAGTTAAAAGACAATTTAATTAATAAATGTAGTCATTTCATAGCCAATGCATCATTAAAGAAAAAGTAAGTTTAGTATAAAAGAATAATCCACACAAACTAATGGTGAAAACGGATCATCACACCATCTCTATCTGATACATGTTGCATCTATTAGCTCATTCAAATAGACAACTGCAGAGTGAAACTGTTTTTAGTGATGAGCACCAACATGTAAAATCAATACTCTTTCTTCATTTAATCCAATTTACTGTTAACACATTTATAAAATTAGAATTCGATGATGGAGTGACTTCAATATTAGCATAGCTGAGAGAACTAATGATTCTCTCCTGTGTGTATCAGTTGGTGTGTTTTTAAGATGCTCCGTTTAGAGAAACTCATCCCGCAGTCAAAATAGTAGTGAGGCTTCTCTCATTTGTGTGTTCTCTGATGACGTTTTAGCTCAGCTGATGTTTTGAAGCATTTTCCACAGTCAGAGCAAAAGTAAGGCTTCTCTCCTGTGTGTATAAGTTGGTGTGTTTTTAAGTTGCTCTGTCGAGAGAAACTCTTCCCACAGTCAGAGCAATGGTGAGGCTTCTCTCCTGTGTGTGTTCTCTGATGACGTTTTAGCTCAGATGATGTTGTGAAACATTTTCCACAGTCAGAGCAGAAGTATGGCCTCTCTCCTGTGTGTATACGTTGGTGTGCTTTTAAGTGGCTGTGTTGCGAGAAACTCTTCCTACAGTCAGAGCAATGATACGTCTTCTCTCCTGTGTGTGTTCTCTGATGACGTTTTACCTCAACTGATGTTTTGAAGCATTTTCCACAGTCAGAGCAGAAGTAAGGTTTCTCTCCTGTGTGTATACGCTGGTGTATTTTAAAGTTGCCCAGTTGAGAGAAACTCTCCCCACAGTCAGAGCAGTAGTATGGCTTCTCTCCTGTGTGTATACGCTGGTGTCTTTTAAAGTTGCCCAGTTGAGAGAAAGTTTTCACACAGTAAGAGCAGTGGTAAGGTTTCTCTCCTGTGTGTATACGCTGGTGTGTTTTAAAGCTGCCCAGTTGAGAGAAATTCTCCCCACAGTCAGAGCAGAAGTAAGGCTTTTCTCCTGTATGTATACGCTGGTGTATTTTAAAGTTGCCCAGTTGAGAGAAACTCTCCTCACAGTCAGAGCAATAGTATGGCTTCTCTCCTGTGTGTATACGCTGGTGTCTTTTAAAGTTGCCCAGTTGAGAGAAACGCTTCACACAGTCAGTGCAATGGTAAGGCTTCTCTCCTGTGTGTATACGCTGGTGTGATTTAAAGCTGCCCAGATGAGAGAAATTCTCCCCGCAGTCAGAGCAGGAGTATGGCTTCTCTCCAGTGTGCACTCTCTGATGAACTGTCAGAGCCATTGATGTTGTGAAGCTCTTCCCACAATCAGAGCAGGTGTATGGCTTCTCTCCAGTGTGCACTCTCTGATGAACTGTCAGAGCCCTTGATGTCTTGAAGCTCCTCCCACAGACAGTGCATGAATACTTATTCTCTCCTGTGTGTATTTTTAGGTGTATTTTTAGCTTGGATAGAAATGGGAAAGTCTCCTCACAATGTGGGCAGAGGTGAGACCTCTTAGCTCTGTGATCTTCCTGCTTTTGCTCTCTGGATGTAGAGAATGTTTCAACACTGTCTCCTGTGTGAACAACATCAAATGAATAAGTCAGTTGGTGTGATAAACATATGAATTCATATTAGTAGGTTATACAATACAACCATTCAATAAAATTATTATAAAAGTGAGGAATGTCATTATAGTTTCTGAATTAACTGGAGTTTAAAGGGAATTGGCCCCCAACCCTGATACACACACACACTAATTTCATTGAACACTGGCAGTTTGTCTACTTCATTTCTTTAGTCTACTCTCTGATCAATACAAACAGCCCAGTGAATAAAACATGCTGGAAATAATGGTGTCAAACCATGAAAGTCTTAGTAGCATGAAATAACATCTAACTTGTCATTGAAACAAGACATCATTAATCAATTATAGAGGAACTTTTCACTTCGTAGCTGCCTAAAAAGAACACGGTTTCCTTGCTTTATTCCAGGGTAGATTATGTTTGTGAATAATACAAACCCTTTAACTCCTGTGGAATGGGGCATGTTTGTTAACTATTTGGAGAAAAACATCATGAAAGAATTTCAAGTCTGTTTCTACATCAGGAATAAGCTCAATCATGCTCCAGTCCAAATAAAACAAAATCATGAAAGAGGCTTTCTTTCATGATTTTGTTTTATTTGGACTGGAGCATCATTCAAACTATTATGAATAAAGTGTTGGTTTGTCTTAGGTACCTTAGTATTTCTAACAGCACAATGGTCACTTAAATCATTACAGAAAACAACAACCGCAGAATATTTATGTGGAACATTTGTCAATATAAAATGTATCAGGGTAGATTTATCTAGACATTTGAGATTTTGCACGGCTTCTCTTTTTTTTGAGAGACCTACTGCAAGCGAATTCTACAAGTGAGTTTCCAGACAATACAAAACAGTCATTTAAAACCATTAGACTTTGGCAGTGACACAAGTTCGTACTGTTCACAATATGACACAAATGCATCAGCACATGGACGAGTGGACCGAGTGAAAACGAGAGAGTTCCCACAGACACAAGCGTGGGCGGCGATTGAGAGAACTGGTTGGGGATTGTTGAGCTGCGGCTGACAGCCAGGTGGAGCGCGAAGGGGAGCAGCTTGGATGAGACACTCCGTGGAGGGAAAGCAGAGGATAGAACCCAGGCCAGCCAGAGAGAGGGTTACTTTGGTAAACTTTGAGTAAGGAAGTGCAAATAGCGATCATTTTTTTTATCCGAGGTGAGGGAGACCCGCAATCTTTACACCAGCAAAACTAAATAGTTTGCAGTAAACAGGAAAATTGTAGATTTGCTCAACCATAAATTAATAGGTTATTAGTAGGTTAAAAACTACTAGTCACAGACTAACGACTTGACATGCTGCCATCTTGGATTGAAGATAACGTATTGAAGATAAACGACTTGACATGCTGCCATCCAACTTGTGAAGTTAACATATAGATAGATAGAACCTGCTCTTACCATGATAAACATATTTCCCAATCTCCTCCTCCTATTCTTCATCTTTAATGTTGACATTCCGCTCCAGTGTTTGACTGCATTCTTCCAGCTTCACTGATGCCATCTTTGGATCCTATGTTGCAAACTGCACTCCACTGTCACAATCAGGACACGGTGAATGTAAGTTTGGACTCCGTGTGGAAGGAACTCAACAGGCTGGGTTTGTCCTCACTGTCAATCTGGCAACTCTGGATAAGGATCCCAGTCCTAAATAGATTCTGAGATCAACCTGCTGGTCCTCCTCTATGCAGGCCACACCCCTCACTTTTTACTTTATGTATGAACACATTTTGAACAATGACTGCCTTAAATGCTGTGGTACTTACTAACACAATAGGAAAGGTTGTGGTAGACATGAGCCATCACAGGTGAGTTCACAGCTCTTTCATTCTGAGCATGCATATCAATGAGTCAACCTCAAATTGACCGTCAAAACCAGTTCTGATAGACTATTAACATAATGAACTGGGCGTTTCAACAGCCTGACCCTCTATAGTCCTGCATATATATTGAGCTCTAACAATGGGGCCTGGAAAGGGTCTGTTGAAATCAATACTGTAGTGGTGTGAGCAGGGAAGTTGCCAGAATTGAAACCTTGTTGCCCCATGAAAAAAAACCTACCTAACCATATGTTATTACATGTACTAGAAGCTTCTGCTGCTCTAATACTAGAATTGTGCTGATTCTAGTTTCCACCGTTATCCGTTTCCTAAATTAACTAATGTTAACAGAAGCTGTTTGTGTCATAAGATTTTTATGATGCTTTATTATAAATAATTACTCAATTGGTTAATTATTTTTATATATATATACAGTTGAAGTCGTTAGTTTACATTCACTTAGGTTGAAGTCATTAAAACTCATTTTTCAATCACTCCACATATTTCATGTTAACAAACTATAGTTTTGGCAAGTCCGTTAGGACATCTACTTTGTGCATGACACAAGTAATTCTTCCAACAATTGTTTACAGACAGATTATTTCACTTATTATTCACTATATCACAATTCCAGTGGGTCAGAAGTTTACATACATTAAGTTGACTGTTCCTTTAAACAGCTTGGAAAATTCCAGAAAATTATGTCATGTCTTTAGAAGCTTCTGATAGGCTAATTGACATCATTTGAGTCAATTGGAGGTGTACCTGTGTATGTATTTCAAGGCCTACCTTCAAACTCAGTGCCTCTTTGCTCGACATCATGGGAAAATCAAAAGAAATCAGCCAAAGACCTCAGAAAAGAAATTGTAGACCTCCAGTCTACAAAGTCTGGTTCATCCTTGGGAGCAATTTCCAAACGCCTGAAGGTACCACGTTCATCTGTACAAACAATAGTATACAAGTATAAACACCATGGGACTACGCAGCCGTCATACCGCTCAGGAAGGAGACGCGTTCTGTCTCCTAGAGATGAACGTACTTTGGTGCGAAAAATGCAAATCAATCCCAGAACAACAGCAAAGGACCTTGTGAAGATGCTGGAGGAAACAGGTACAAAAGTATCTATACCCACAGTAAAACAAGTCCTATATCGACATAACCTGAAAGGCCGCTCAGCAAGGAAGAAGCCACTGCTCCAAAACCGCCATAAAAAAGCCAGACTAAGGTTTGCAACTGCACATGGGGACAAAGATCGTACTTTTTGGAGAAATGTCCTCTGGTCTGATGAAACAAAAATAGAACTGTTTGGCCATAATGACCATCATTATGTTTGGAGAAAAAAGGGGGAGGCTTGCAAGCCGAAGAACACCATCCCAACAGTGAAGCACGGGGGTGACAGCATCATGTTGTGGGGGTGCTTTGCTGAAGGAGGGACTGGTGCACTTCACAAAATAGATGGCATCATGAGGAATGAAAATTATGTGGATATATTGAAGCAACATCTCAAGACATCAGTCAGGAAGTTAAAGCTTGGTCGCAAATGGGTCTTCCAAATGGACAATGACCCCAAGCATACTTCCAAAGTTGTGGCAAAATGGCTTAAGGAAAACAAAGTCAATGTATTGGAGTGGCCATCACAAAGCCCTGACCTCAATCTTATAGAACATTTGTGGGCAGAACTGAAAGAGCGTGTGTGAGCAAGGAGGTGTCAGGCTCTGGCCATAGAGAAGCCTATTTGCTTCTCTATGTAGCTATGGTCAGAGTCTGACAGTGTCTTTCTTTTCTGTTTCTGTGTCGGGTTGGGGTGGATCCCTAATTAGAGGCAGCTGCACCGCATTGTCTCTAATTAGGGATTCCATATATGTTGAGTCTGTCCCTCACTCGGGTGTGGGTTGTTATCGATGTATGTCGCAGTCACGGTGAGAAGAAAGTGTGCCTTTTTTTTACGTCCGTTCATTCCGTGTGTTTTTTTGTGAATGTGACGTTAGTTTATAGTTTCAGTTTGTGTCCTGTAGTTCGACATTCTATTTTATTATTATTATGTAATCGAAACAAATGGCGAACTACTATCCCTGCGCTGCGTCTTGGTCTCTCCAACACCCACTCCGTGACAGGAGGCCTACAAACCTGACTCAGTTACACCAGTTCTGTCAGGAGGAAGGGCCCAAAATTCACCCAACTTATTGTGGGAAGCTTATGGAAGGCTACCCGAAACGTTTGACCCAAGTTAAACAATTTAAAGGCAATGCTACCAAATACTAATTGAGTGTATGTAAACTTCTGACCCACTGGGAATGTGATGAAAGAAATAAAAGCTGAAATAAATCACTCTCTCTACTATTATTCTGACATTTCACATTCTTAAAATAAAGTGGTGATCCTAACTGACCTAAACAGGGAATTTTTACTAGGATTAAATGTCAGAAATTGTTTAAAAAAAACAGAGTTGAATATATATTTGGCTAAGGTGTATGTAAACTTCCGAATTTTGTGTTAAATACTCTTCAACAAAGCTTTATTAGTGTCCAACAAGCTTTCACTACCCTTAACCTTGTTCTGAACACCTCCAAAACAAAGGTCATGTGGTTTGGTAAGAAGAATGCCCCTCTCCCCACAGATGTGATTACTACCTCTGAGGGTTTAGAGCACATATCAAAGCTGCAGGCTAAAGTTAAATCTAGACTTTGTTTCCTCTATCGTAATCACTCATCTTTCACCGCATCAGCCAAACTAACCCTGATTCAGATTACCATCCTACCCATGCTAGATTACAGAGACATCATTCACAGATAAGCAGGTAAGAGTGTTCTCGAGCGGCTAGATGTTCTTTACCATTCGCCATCAGATTTTCCACCAATGCTCCTTATAGGACACATCACTCCACTCAATACTCCTCTGTAAACTAGTCATCTCTGTATACCCGTCGCAAGACCCACTGGTTGATGCTTATTTATAAAACCCTCTTAGGCCTCACTCCCCCCTATCTGAGATATCTACTGCAGCCCTGTTAAAGGTTCCCAAAGCACACACATCCCTGTGTCGCTCGTCTTTTTAGTTCGCTGCGGCTAGCGACTGGAACGAGCTGCAAAAAACACTCAAACTGGACAGTTTTATCTCAATCTCTTCATTCAAAGACTCAATCATGGACACTCTTACTGACAGTTGAGGCTGCTTTGCGTGATGTATTGTCATCTCTTCCTTTCTGCCCTTTGTGCTGTTGTCTGTGCCCAATAATGTTTATACCATATTTTGTGCTGCTACCATGTTGTTGTCATGTTATGTTGCTACCATGCTGTGTTGTCATGTGTTGCTGCCTTGATACGTTGTTGTCTTGCTATAAGGCACATCGACATATTTTTCATGCTATGAATGTGCAAAGCTGTCATCAAGGCAAAGGGTGGCTACTATAAAATATATTTAGATTTTTTTAACACTTTTTTGGTTACTACATGATTCCATATGTGTTATGTCATAGTGTTGATGTCTTCACTTTTATTCTACAATGTAAAAAATAGTGCAAATAAAGAAAAACCCTTGAATGAGTATTAAAAACCCTTGAATGAGTATTAAAAACCCTTGAATGAGTATCATTTACCCAGTCTGTCTATTAAGTAAACTATTATTACCCTCGCTCATATCATACGCATTAGCTACTGAAGTATTTCTCTGCCATCAACCTGTATAGTATAGTTAACCATCCAACATCCACCAATGTATAGTGTACATATTCAGCCAACCACTCATACAACGCAATGTCCTTTTCATAGCTTTTTTTTTGCACTCCAGATATCCTGTATTTCTATACTTTTTCATACTGCCGCTCTATGTATCATGTACCGTGTATCTGTCTTTTGTGTACTTTCGTTGTGGCATTTTGCACCTGCCCTGTGTTTTTGTTGTAGCTGCTTGATAATGAAATTTCCCCCCCGGGGGATCAATAAAGTACCTATCTATCTATCTATCTATCTATCTTAAAAACCCTTGAATGAGTATTAAAAACCCTTGATTATTCCAACCTTTAGGCCCCCAGTGTATATTGTTTTGAATGCCATGAATTAAACAAAAACATAATTCTTTCTACTAGCTCTTTTCCACAGAAAACTGCAGAGTGAAACAGAACCACCCAGTCAACAATCATCCTCCATTGTTTTTAATGATGGGCACAGACATGTCAAATCTATATTCATATCAGTTTATTTTGCTTTAACTGATGTCCATATCATATTGGTTTGAATGAATAACAACTGTGTATCCAGACAACTGCTTGCTGATTGCCTGTTGGAACAAGTGTGAATGTTCTGGGGGCCTAACCTACCCAACCAGTGGGAATACAATGGGAAGCAGCTGATGGCCCATCATCAGACAGTTAAGTAAGCTATATTAAACTATCTATATAATATAGAGTCATGGATTATGGTACCAGCCACTTATTGTTTTCAACAAGAGAAGCCTCACAGACGGTATTCAACCCTAAGGGCAAATCCAAGGTTCTCAATATCTTTACAGTAGAAGCTAACAAAATACACACAAACGGACACGGTGCAACTGATCAGTAAAGTTTAGGGAGGCTAACATTCTATAATTAACCCTTTCTTCTGCACAGTTCTCTCACAGTGAGAATCAATAGCATGTTATCCGTTCGTGAAATGACTTTAATATTAGCATGTCTGAGAGAACTGATGATGCTTTCCTCCTGTGTGAATACGTTGGTGTGTTTTTAAGTTACTCTGTTGAGAGAAACCCTTCCCACAGTCAGAGCAGAAGTAAGGCTTCTCTCCAGTGTGTATACGTTGGTGTGATTTTAAGTGGCTGTGTTGAGAGAAACTCTTCCCACAGTCAGAGCAAAAGTAAGGCTTCTCTCCAGTGTGTATACGTTGGTGTGATTTTAAGTGGCTGTGTTGAGAGAAACTCTTCCCACAGTCAGAGCAAAAGTAAGGCTTCTCTCCAGTGTGTATACGTTGGTGTGATTTTAAGTGGCTGTGTTGAGAGAAACTCTTCCCACAATCAGAGCAGGAGTAATGCCTCTCTCCTGTATGTATTAGTTCATGACATTTTAAGGTATCCAATCGAGAGAAACTCTTCCCACAGTCAGAGCAATGGTAAGGCTTCACTCCTGTGTGTGTTCTCTGATGAAGTTTTAGCTCAACTGATGTTGTGAAGCATTTTCCACAGTCAGAGCAGAAGTAAGGCTTCTCTCCTGTGTGTATACGTTGGTGTCTTTTGAAGGTGCCATGTTGAGAGAAACTCTGCCCACAGTCAGAGCAGAAGTAAGGCTTCTCTCCTGTGTGTATACGCTGGTGTATTTTAAAATTTCCCAGTTGAGAGAAATTCTCCCCACAGTCAGAGCAGTAGTATGGCTTCTCTCCTGTGTGTATACGCTGGTGTCTTTTAAAGTTGCCCAGTTGAGAGAAATTCTCCCCACAGTCAGAGCAGGAGTAAGGCTTCTCTCCAGTGTGCACTCCCTCGTGAACTGTCAGAGCCATTGATGATGTGAAGCTCTTCCCACAATCAGAGCAGGAGTATGGCTTCTCTCCTGTGTGCACTCTCTGATGAACTGTCAGAGATTGTGATATTGTGAAGCTCTTCCCACAGCTAGTGCATGAATACTCTCCAGTGTGTATTTTTAGTTGTATTTTTAGCTTTGATAGAAATGGGATAACCTCCTCACAATATGGGCAGTGGTGAGACCTCTTAGCTCTGTGATCTTCCTGCTTTTGCTCTCTGGATGAAGAGAATGTTTCAACACTGTTTCCTGTGTGAACAACATCAGATGAACAAGTCAGTTGGTGTGATATACATATGACTTGATATAAGTAGGTTGTACAATACAACAGTGGAATAAAACTATTAGAAAAGTGAGTAAGGCAAAATAAGCAAAAATAATAATAAATTCCATTTAAATTCCAGTCAAGTTTTTTTTTTTTTACCCAATTCCAAATGTTACCAATTGAAAAGCATTGAAGAGAATTTGAGTTGGAATGTCAGAATACTAAACACTGGCAGTTTGTCTACTTCATTTCTTTAGTCTACTCTCTGATCAATACAAACAGCCCAGTGAATAAAACATGCTGGAAATAATGGTGTCAAACCATGCAAGTCTTAGTAGCATGAAATAACATCTAACTTGTCATTGAAATGGTTCATTATAAAACAATTATAGCAGACCTTTTCATGCACAGTGGGAAGTTGCAATGAACAACACAAGCTTTGCTGTGCAGTCTGGAGTTCATCAAGGATATGTAATGTCAGAATTACAGATTTCAGCCTAGCAATAAGCTGGGTCATAACTTATTGAGGTATTTTTATTTAACCTTTATTTAACCAGGAAGGACTCATTGAGATTTGAAATCTCATTTTCAAGAGCATCCTGGCCAAGATAGGCAGCATCAAGTCATTACACAATTACAGACAGACAACATGAAAAACTACATGTAATCTAGTAATACCCATAGAAATCACAGGAGTATAACAACATCATACATCAGCAAATTAAAAACATTGACAGGTCCAGGAATCAGCCTCAAAATCAATTAATTAAAAAACACCAATCGGGACAAGTTATTCCAGTTTAAAAGTATGTTGTAAGACGTTCCAAGCCGATGGCGCAGAATAAATAAAAGCCCTTTACCAAATTCAGTTCGGACATTTGGAACAGTAAGCAAGACAAAGTCATAAATGTAGTTGATACTAGCCTTCTTCTGGCTTCAAAAGAAAAACAGGCCTTACTTCAGCTTCAATTGACACAAGGTACGTTGAACAGTATAAAAAGCAGTTTGCAAATTCTGGAAAGCTTTTGTGAGAGACGAGGCACAACAATAAATAACAGTATCATCAGCTTAAAAGTGAAGTTGCACATTTCTGTCTAAATTATTTCTATAAATAGTGAATAAGAGGGGACCAAGTACAGAGCCCTGGGGAACACCATTACAGACAGACATATTAACACCCGAGCCCATCAAATTGAGTGCACTGAGTTCTATCAGACAGATAGTTAGCAAACTATGCAACTGCATACAGCGAAAGGCCTACACTCGACAATCTCTGCCTTAGTATAGCATGATCAACTGTATAAAAAGCCTTAGAGAGATCAAAATGTCATTACATTCCAGGGTTAGATTGAACAGATATGTAAGTGGTTCAGCTATGAAATCAGCTGCCAGTTTTAAAAAGCAGGGATCAAGAAGATCAGGACCTGCAGTCTTTCTCAGATCTAAGGATTTCAGGGCTTTACGGAAATCCTGCACTGAGAATGGCTAAAAGCTCTCATTGGTTCATCCATACAAGGTTGTACAGAGACAGAGGATACTGAATCAAACAGCCTACCAGATGATACAAAGTGCTCATTGAAACAATTCAGCATTTCAGTTCTAATTTGTTCCACATAAATATTCTGCGGTTGGTGTTTTCTTTAATGATTTAAGTGACCGTTGTGCTGTTAGAAATACTAAGGTATCTAAGACAAACCCACACTTTATTCTTAAGAGTTTTAATGAGCAGGCTTTCTTTCATGTTTGGTTTTATTTTGACTGGTGGTCAGTTAGGATCACCAATTTATTTTAAGAATGTGAAATGTCAGAATAATATTATTTCAGCTTTTTATTTCTCTCATCATATTCCCAGTGTGTCAGAAGTTTGCATACACTCAATTAGTATTTGGTAGCATTGCCTTTAAATTGTTTAACTTGGGTCAAACTTTTAGGGTAGCCTTCCACAAGCTTCCAACACTAAGTTGGGTGAATTTTGGCCCATTCCTCCTGACAGAACTGGTGTAACTGAGTCAGGTTTGTAGGTCTCCTTGCTCGCACATGCTTTTTCAGTTTTCTATAAGATTGAGGTCAGGGCTTTGTGATGGCCACTCCAATACCTTGACTTTGTTGTCCTTAAGCCATTTTGCTACATCTTTGGAAGTATGCTTGGGGTCATTGTCCATTTGGAAGACTTATTTGTGACCAAGCTTTTACTTCCTGACTGATGTCTTGAGATGTTGCTTCAATATATCCACATAATTTTCCTTCCTCATGATGCCATCTATTTTGTGCACCAGTCGCTCCTGCAGCAAAGCACCCCCACAACACGATGCTGCCACCCCCCGTGCTTCACGGTTGGGATGGTGTTCTTCGGCTTGCAAGCCTCACCCTTTTTCCTCCAAACATAACAATGGTCATTATGGCCAAACAGTTCTATTTTTGTTTCATCAGACCAGAGGACATTTCTCCAAAAAGTAAGATTTTTGGCCCCATGTGCAGTTGCAAACCATAGTCTGGCTTTTTTATGGCGGTTTTGGAGCAGTGGCTTCTTCCTTGCTGAGCGCCCTTTCAGGTTATGTCGATATAGGACTCGTTTTACTACAGATATAGATACTTTTGTACCGGTTTCCTCCAGCATCTTCACAAGGTCTTTTGCTGTTGTTCTGGGATTGATTTGCACTTTTCGCACTAAAGTATGTTCATCTCTAGGAGACAGAATGCGTCTCCTTCCTGAGCGGTATGACGGCTGCGTGGTCCCATGGTGTTTATACTTGCGTACTATTGTTTGTATAGATGAAAAAAATTCTGAGGTCTTTCACTCTGAGCATTCATATCAATGACCTACCCTCAAATGGACCATCATTACCAGAGATCTACAAGACTATTTACATAATCAACTGGGCAATACAACAACCTGACCCTCAATTTAGTCTTGGGCATATATTGAGTTCTAACTAAGGAGCGTGGAAAAGGTCTGGTGAAATGAATACTGTAGTGGTTTGAGAAAGGTAACACAAGCTTCCTCTCTGGTTCCATTCCCCAATAGTAAGTGGGTCATTTCTGAATGGCAGGGGTAATGCTGTCCCTGCACTCTGGTACGCTATAAACGATGAAATTTCCCCCCTGGGGGATCAATGAAGTACCTATCTATCTAAAACACTTATTTAATAAGAAAACAAATGCACTTTATACTGATAAACATCTGTTTGTATGCATTGTAGAAATTACTGGCACCTAACATACATTTACATAAGTATTCAGACCCTATACTCAGTACTTTGTCGAAGTACCGTTGGCAGCGATTACAGCATTGAGTCTTCTTGGGTATGACACTACAATCTTGGCATACCTACATTTGGGGAGCTTCTCCCATTCTTCTCTGCAGATCTTCTCAAGCTCTGTCAGGTTGGATGGGGAGCATTGATGCACAGCTATTTTCAGGTCTCTCCAGAGATGATCGATCGGGTTCAAGCCCACATATGCTGGGCACTTGTTGGCTGCTTTTTTTTTCTCTTCTTATTGGTGTCCTTTTGTAGTGGTTTCTTTGCAGCAATTTGACCATTTAGGCCTGATTCACGCAGTCTCTTCTGAACAGTTGATGTTGAGATGTGTCTGTTACTTGAACTCTGAAGCATTTATTTGGAGGGCAATTTCTAATGAACTTATCCTCCACAGCAGAGGTAACTCTGGGTCTTCCTTTCCTGTGGCGGTCCTTTCCGGATTGACTGACTGACCTTCATGTCTTACAGTAATGGACTTTCGTTTCTCTTGGCTAATTTGAGCCGTCCTTGCCATAATATGGACTTGGTATATTACCAAATAGGCCTATCTTCTGTATACCACCCCTACCCATAGGGCGGCGCACAATTGGCCCAGCGTCGTCCGAGATTGGCTGGTGTAGGCCGTCATTGTAAATAAGAATTTGTTCTTAACTGACTTACCTAGTTAAATAAAGGTTAAATTTTAAATAAAAATATATATATATGTACCTTGTCACAACACAACTGATTGGCTCATACGAATTAAGGGAAGAAATTCAACAAATTAACTTTTAACAAGGCACACATGTTAATTGAAATGCATTCCAGGTGACTACCTCATGAAGCTGGTTGAGAGAATGCCAAGAGTGTGCAAAGTTGTCTACTTTGAAGAATCTCAAATATATTTTGATTTATTTAACACTTTTTTGGTTACTACATGATTACACATGTGTTTTTTCATAGTGCTGATGTCTTCACTATTATTCTACAATGTAGAAATAAAGAAAAACCCTTGAATGAGTACGTGTGTCCAAACTTTCGACTGGTACTGTATGTATTCATATCAGTAGGCTGTACAACACAAAAGGGGAATAAAACTATTCTAAAAGTGGGTAAGAGTAGGAAGCTAAAAAGGGGCGTGTCATCCTCCACTCACTATCCCAATGGTTAGTAACTACAGACTCATTTCATAGAACTTTAAAACACTGGCATTTTGTCTACTCTCTGATCACCAGATCTCCAGATAGCCCAGTTAATAAAACAAATGCTGACAATACTGGTGTCAAACCATGTGTCAGTAGCATGAAATAACATCTACCCCTTCATTGAAACAGTTAACCATGAAACAGTTTTTCATGCAGAGTGGGAAGTTGGAATGAACCTGTGCTTACCATGAGAAACATATTTCCCAATCTCCTCCTCCTCTTCTTCATCTTTAATGTTGACGTTCAGCTCCAGTGTTTGACTGCATTCTTCCAGCTTCACTGATGCCATCTCTGGATATTGCAGAGCAAACTGGGCTCCACTGTCACAATCAGGACCCAGTGACTGTAGGTTTGGACGGTGTGGAAAGAGAGAGGCGGGCTGGGTTTGTCCTCACTGTCGATGTTACCGGCCTCAGACTTAATCTGAGTCGGCCAGTAGTAATAAAGAGAAACGGACACAAAGGTTAGTCTTGACATTTCTGGCGCTGTCTTTAATCTCTAAAAATATAGTTTATATTTAGGTGCAGGAGCTCCACAATACTTCTGAGCTAATATTCTATAATAGGAACACGAGCTCAAACAGTAGAAATGTAAGGTGCCGGTACTCAGCTCCGGTGAGCTCCTGTCCAAGTCAAGCACTGATCTCATTTCAATAGATCTGGTAGCTAAGCGTTGACAACAAAACATGAATTAATTCAGATTAGACAAAGTATATACTTTAAATTAGGCCACACAATTTAAGTGCAATTAATCTATAGTAGATTTCCTGAATTTACATAAATGCATAAATGACTCAAACCATTTAGTACAAGGACGCAGTATGTTTTATGTACTATTTTACTGAATAACCTTGTCTTCACTGTATTATTTAAATCAAAAACCAATAGTATTTCCGTTCACACCATAGTAACATTTATAGATAAAGACAGAAACAACTTAATGTGTCTGAATATTAGTACACATGTAGAAAACTGATCATCATTAGGCTACATTCAGCTTCAAAACAGTAGTGCAACCGTAAGTGTCTCTCTCTGCTGGCGCCGCCATTTTACCAGCTCGTGAATTTTACACAAAACCAATAACTTGCTAAACGAATTCAGAAATCTCAAGTAAATAGATTCTTTATAAAATTTCCTTGAGAAAATGATGTACATCCACTAAGACAAACCCCAAAGGCTCTAACTATGTAACTTGTAAAACAGTTATAACGTTCTTCACTCGGCTTGACACAAAAATAATCAAACATCAAACCTTTACCAAAAGTGGATTTATTACCTTAAAATTGTATGACATGTTCTTTCGATATTAGAACGTTTAAACGTGCTATTACATACCTGTAGTAATAAATAGAAACGGACACAAAGGTTATCTTCCTGACTGCACCGTCCTGGCGCTTTCTTTATACTGAATAATGGATGTGCGTCTGGCCGGAACTTCCTGTTCTCCCACTAACACCGTCCGTGCATTCCGGGATCCTTGAGCTGGCCCTACCCAATTAAATGAGAAGGGGGTCGCTGCCTCCTCCGGGACACATCTCATTTGCATAGAGTTGATCAAGCTGTTGTTTGTGGCCTGTGGAATGTTGTCCCACTCCTCTCCAATGGCTGTGCGAAGTTGCTATATATTGGTGGGAACTGGAACAAGCTGTGGTACACGTCGATCCAGACCACCCCAAACAGGGTCAATGGGTGACATGTCTGGTGAGTATGCAGGCCATGGAAGAATTGGGACATTTTCAGCTTCTAGGAATTTGTGTACAGATCCTTGAGACATGGCGGCGGATGAATGGCAGGACAATGGGCCTCAGGATCTTGTCATAGTATATCTGTGCATTCAAATGACCATCAATAAAATGTAATTGCGTTCGTTGTCTCCCATTCCATAACCCGATGCTACCATGGAGTACTTTGTTGACAACATTGACCTCAGCATCCCGCTCCCCACACAACACCATACACACAACACCATACACGTGGTCTGCAATTTAGAGGCTTGTTGGGCATATTGCCAGGCACGGCGCCACGATGTTTTCTCTCCCGCTGCTAAGGGGGAGCTTGACCAATATGTGGGGCTGCTAAGAAATTAGTTGATTTTCATGACTTCACAGTTATAAGGTTCTCGTTATTTTCAATAAAAGCAGATATGGCACACCGCACATTCGATATACATGTAGTTTTTTATTGAATTTGGCCAAAGAATATTAAACAACATAGCTATAAGCTTAATACAACTTTCACGTGCAAAGGTGAAACGCTTCAGTGCATGGGCGCTGTCCGGTGCTGAAGTCTTTCAGTAATAACAACACAATACATCCAAAATGCGACAACAACAAGGAGTGGATTTATTCCATATGCATAATCAGACAACTGTGCATTGGTAATAATGTTACGGATTAAATGTCTACCACAACGTCAGAAATTAAATAAATAATATCCTAAGTGCAGCCACAACGAGAAGTGCAATGCATTTAGCCTATGCCTGTTAACTGTGCACACACTTATCATCACAATCTTAGTGATTATATTTATATTGCAAACAAAAATAACTTGTAGGCCGACGATATACTGTACATGCGTCCTGCTGTGCGTTGGTTATAATGTCACGGATTAAATGTCTATCACAACGTCAGAAATGAAAGGAGTAATATCCACAGTGCAGTTTTTGGTTGTGTCTGTCGGGAGTGATGTGTTATCAGGCTTGCTAAATAACTACCGGATGGAAGTGGAGAGCGCGCCTTGAGCTTTGGTTATTGTACCCGGCCCGCCCAACATGGCCAAGAGACGCAAACGGCCTGCAGCAGCACTCCGATGTGAAGAATAGCCCTTACAAAAATGAAACGATTGTAGTACAATGAAAAAAAACTGTAGTGACCAAAAACAATACATATATTTTTTCATTGTACTAGATCTAGGAACATAGAGAGCGGAAACAGCCAGATGCGTCATAACATCCCCGAAGTAAAGCCGCACTGGGAACCACATTTGAAAGGGAATACATTCAGCAGGGTGTAAAACAATCACAGTAAAACATGATTTAAATGTATTGCTGGAAGGGCTGTGGTCACCATTCATGTAATACATTAAATATATACATAGACACTAATTAGAAATCACACGCCACCTTTAGGAATAGAACACTAGCCACTTGAATAATGTATCCGTATCTGCATCACTCATCTCTATGTATAAACTGCACTCCACACTATTCTACGGTATCTTAGTCAACCAATTTGTGTGTACATATTGTATCACCCATCTCATATGTATATACTGTATTGTACTCTTTGACACAACGACAGATATATGGGACCCAAAAGCGGACACGGAGGCAGAGATATGATTGACTGTTTAATAGGAGATATGGGGCAAGACAGGCTCGTAGTCAATGACAGGCAGTGTTCGTAACAGGGAATCAGAATGGCAGTCGTCCAATAAGGGGAGTCAGGCTCGTAGTCGTAGTTCAGGCAGAGTTCGGTACCGGGAATCAGAAGGATGGCAGTACAGAGGAGTAGACAGTCTCGTAATCCGTAATGCAGGCAGAGTTCGTTTGGCAGCAGATCAGATGGTCGAAGGCACATGAGGGGGCTAGACAGGAACGTAATCCAACAGGCAGGTAGAGGTCCAAATACCGGGAAACAGACTGGCAGAGTTAGTAATACGAGATAGAGTGCTGGAAACGACTGACTAGGCAAGACGATCTGGCAAAACCCTAACAGAACCCAAGGGACTAAATACCCAAACTGATTGACGAAGGAGATAGGGTGCACCTGGTGTGGGGAGGGGACAAACACAGACAGGTGAAACAAATCAGGACATGACACTCTTCTACGCCACTGACTGCTAAACAACCATCTCTAGCACATCAGAGACCGTTACCTATAGACATAGATTAGAAATCACAGGCCACTTTAAGGAAATTAAACACTAGTCACTTTAATAATGTGTCCATATCGTGCACTACTCATATCTTATGTTTAAACTGTACGCTATACTATTCTTCTGTATCTTAGTCACTTAATCTGCATACTATAAAGCTTATTATAAACTGGGTGGTTCGAGCCCTTTATGCTGAATGGCTGACAGCCGTGGTATATGACACCGTATACCATGGGTATGACAAAACATTAATTTATATTGCTCTAATTACTTTAGTAACCAGTATATAATAGCAATAAGGAACCTCGGGGGTTTGTGGTATATGGCCAATATACCACGGCTAATGGCTGTATCCAGCCACTCCGCGATGCGTCGTGCATAAGAACTATACCAAACCCCCTCGTGCGTTATTGATGAACTATGCCACTGTATCTTAGTCTAATGCCGCCCTGACATTTATGTATATATTCTCAATCCATTCCTTACTTAGATTCATGTGTATTTGGTATGTGTTGTGAAACTGATAGATATTATTTGTTAGATATAACTGCACTGTTGGAGTTAGAAGCACAAGCATTTTGCTACACATGGAATAACATCTGCTAACCACGTGTATGTGACCAATTAAATTCGATTTGATTTGAACAATATGTACTTTTAAACAAAACATGTCATATTCAATGCTTTTTTGTCAAATTTTGTCAATAAACTTTTACCAAAAAAAAGCCCTTTGTGGAGGGAAAAATAACTCGGATTGGCTGAGCCTGCCTCCCCAGTTAACTAAAATTCTGTTACAAATGGTTTTGGTAGTCCGACATTGTCACTAATCTGGATTTAGAGTGCTAGGGGTACAATCTATACCTTGTGACAATGTAAGACTACTGAAACCATTGTAAGACATACCTTTTGTTAGCCAGAGTTCGGAAGAGTTTGTGCATATATTATGGCGCCATTTTGTGACGTTTTTGTTTTCGTTTTGGACTTTTTAAAAAGTGTTTTGTTGCTGTTCCTGCACACATAATGTTGTTCTTGTGGCAAGCCGAAGTCTGCCCCCCTTCGTTGGTGATTGGTCAACCTGTATACCACCTGTATACCACCTGTATATACCACCTGTATACCACCTGTATATACCACCTGTATATATCACCTGTATACCACCTGTATATACCACCTGTATATACCACCTGTATACCACCTGTATACCACCTGTATATACCACCTGTATATAAAGCAGAACTTAATATTTGGTACAGAAACCTTTGTTTGCAATTACAGAGATCATACATTTCCTGTAGGTCTTGACCAGGTTTGCACACACTGCAGCAGGGATTTTGGCCCACTCCTCCATCCAGATCCTTCAGGTTTCGGGGCTGTCGCTGGGCAATACGGACTTTCAGCTCCCTCCAAAGATTTTCTATTGGGTTCAGTTCTGGAGACTGGCTAGGCCACTCCAGGACCTTGAGATGCTTCTTACGGAGCCCCTCCTTAGTTGCCCTGGCTGTGTGTTTCGGGTCGCTGTCATGCTGGAAGACCCAGCCACGACCCATCTTCAATGCTCTTACTGAGGGAAGGAGGTTGTTGGCCAAGATCTCGCGATACATGGCCCCATCCATCCTCCCCTCAATACGGTGCAGTTGTCCTGTCCCCTTTGCAGAAAAGCATCCCCAAAGAATGATGTTTCCAACTCCATGCTTCACGGTTGGGATGGTGTTCTTGGGGTTGTACTCATCCTTCTTCTTCCTCCAAACACGGCGAGTGGAGTTTAGACCAAAAAGCTCTATTTTTGTCTCATTAGACCACATGACCTTCTCCCATTCCTCCTCTGGATCATCCAGATGGTCATTGGCAAACTTCAGACGGGCCTGGACATGCGCTGGCTTGAGCAGGGGGACCTTGCGTGCGCTGCAGAATTTTAATCCATGACGGCGTAGTGTGTTACTAATGGTTTTCTTTGAGACTGTGGTCCCAGCTCTCTTCAGGTCATTGACCAGGTCCTGCCGTGTAGGTCTGGGATGATCCCTCACCTTCCTCATGATCATTGATTCCCCACGAGGTGAGATCTTGCATGGTGCCCCAGACTGAGGGAGATTGACTGTCATCTTGAACTTCTTCCATTTTCTAATAATTGCGCCAACAGTTGTTGCCTTCTCACCAAGCTGCTTGCCTATTGTCCTGTAGCCCATCCCAGCCTTTTGCAGGTCTACAATTTTATCCCTGATGTCCTTACACAGCTCTCTGGTCTTGGCCATTGTGGAGAGGTTGGAGTCTGTTTGATTGAGTGTGTGGACAGGTGTCTTTTATACAGGTAACGAGTTCAAACAGGTGCAGTTAATACAGGTAATGAGTGGAGAACAGGAGGGCTTCTTAAAGAAAAACTAACAGGTCTGTGAGAGCCGGAATTCTTACTGGTTGGTAGGTGATCAAATACTTATGTCATGCAATAAAATGCAAATTAATTATTTTAAAATAATACAATGTGATTTTCTGGATTTTTGTTTTAGATTCCGTCTCTCACAGTTGAAGAGTACCTATGATAAAAATTACAGACCTCTACATGCTTTGTAAGTAGGAAAATCTGCAAAATCGGCAGTGAATCAAATACTTGTTCTCCCCACTGTGTATTGAGCTCTAACAATGGGGCCTGGAAAGGGTCTGTTGAAATCAATACTGTTGTGGTTTGAGAGTGGTAACACTAGCTTCCTCTCTGGATCCATTCCCTAATAGTAAGTGGGTCATACTTGAATTCCGGCGGTAATGCTGTCCCTGAACTTTGACACCATATTCAACTCTTAAAAATGACAAATAATACTTTGTTGTTATATTTAACTGTCATTTAATAAGAAAACATGTAGGCTGTGTCTATAATACTGCAAAACATCTATTTGTATGCAATTTAGAAAATACTGGGAACTAGCAAATTGTCTTGTCTTAATGGTGATGTTAAGAGGAGAAGTGACATGTTTACTAAAATAACGTATCTAATTAAAATACAATTGAATAGTGTATCATGAAAGAAAAAGTCAGTTTAGTATCAAAATATAATCCACCCAAATTAATTGTGAAAACTAACAAACTCATTCACACAGAAAACTGCAGAGTGAAACAGTACCACACAGTCCACAATTAGTGAAGGGCACCGACATGTAAAATCTATATCCATATCAGTTTATTATTATCAAGGGCCGTCCACTTTGAACATGGGCCATTAAAATGACCAACTGAAACACTATCTGAAGATGAACATGAAGAAACGCCAGGACGGATGAGTGCCGGGGACCGAGGGGGGGTCAACTTTGCCCAGAATTGATTTAGGCTTATCCAAAGTTGATACATGGGGTATCAGGTTGATTGTGGAGGTATGCACACTGTCAAATGTATAGTAATTTAGACTAAGAATGCACTGAGAAAAATAATATGCATATACTGTATGGCAATGTAAATGTACATTCTGCCAGTATTGGTGTGTGCCAAGTTGAGGGTCTTAAATAAAAGTGATTGAATCAACGTGAAGCACTAAGGACTGTCATTCTAAATTTGGGTTGGATCATTTATCAATAGTTCTAATTATGATTTGGAAAGGAGAGGCTTCTAGAGACGGAGCTATGCCCTAAAATGTGAGAAGAGATAAACCTTGCCCCAATCTCATTTTTAGCTAGGTTGGTGTGAAACTATTCTAACATGTGTCCTCTCTCTCTTCCCTGTGAAATGTTATTAACATGCTGTAAGGCGATCTGTGCCTCTCTGACTGATACGTTTTCATGTTTTCTGCTCCTCCAGAGGATGGTGAAACAATGGTTAACATTGAGAGATTTATTCACCTCTGAATCTACAGATCCGTTGTGTATGTGTGTTCTTAAGAACATTTCCCCACAGCCCGAGTGGACACTTGCAACTTGGTTGAAATCTGTGTTTGGGAGTTGGGGATAATTGTTTTATTCTCACTCCCATTAATAAAGTATAACCTTTATTATGATTATAGTATTACCATACTAAGTGGATTGTACAACCCAGAATGAAGGGTTTTCGCTTACTTTAACTTTTAAACGATGGATCAGCTTTAATATTGCGGATAGATTGTTCCTTCCATGAATGTAATTGTCTGAAATATTTTGATAGAACAGCTCAGCTCTCTCTCACAGGCTATAGCCCTGAAGGAAATGGTTCACTCTCTCTCTCTCTATCTCTCTCACTCTCCTTCTCTCCCCAGCAGCCAGCCTGCTCTCTCTCACAGGCTATGTAATTTGGATCAAGTTACTAGAGTCTACTCTGACTATCTTGGGGTGAAAAGGCTGTAGAGGGAGAGTACACCAGAGACTATATACTCTCTGAGTTCTTGCTCTTCAGTCACACCAGAGACGAGATACACAGTGGCAAGTGTGTATGGCCTAATTTGTTTTGGTTTGTATTTCTAACTTGGCCCAATAAAGAACACACAGGTATACAAATGCTATTGACTGTCTCTTTATTATGAACAAGTATTCTCTTTTATATACAGTATACAAATGGTGGCAAGTTAGACCATTTTTACTCTGTGTCCCTGTTTTGTTACTGTACACCAACTGTACACAACCATGGCAGAGGAGCAGAGAAGTAGACACACAAACACTGTTTTTTTCCTCAGCTCCCCAGCCTCCTCTCTCTAACAGGGAAGCTAGAATCTAAATGTTTACATTACAATGTAATGATTATTATCACACAAGTGGTAAGAGGGTGGAATATGATGGAATATTTTATGTTGGTGCTTTTCTATTCTATACATATCTTTGTTCTATTCATGTGCGGTTCTAATAACCCATTTCTGTGTTCATGCAAGAATCCTCACTTATCAGTATCTGCAATTTGACAGTACGCCCAGACCTTGTTTTGAGAAGAAGATATCTCAGGTTCAAGGTCTCAGCTTAAAGAGAAGAAGACTTGTGAGGTGTTGGTCTGTCACATGTTATGAACTAGTATTGGTCACATGAATGAAGCAAACGGTAATGATTAATGAATTATGCTAAATCATGCAAATATAACTTGTCTGTGTATAGCCGTATATAAGACAACTGTTGGGACTGACCCAGCAGAGCTTCTGACAGACATGTGTACTATGGTGCATTGAGTTGGTTGGAACCTCTCCAACGCGCTGACAATAAACTATGATTCAATATTGACTTGGAGTGTCCATGCGTAAAAGAATTTCCACGACAAAAGTAAATTTATATATTTTTTTTATATTCTTAGTTTTTTCATTGCATGCAAAAACACAGTATCCCTCCCTCCCTTCTCTCTCTCTATCTTACCCAGTCTACTCATCCATCTTCAAGCTTTCACCCCTTCCCTGCTCTTCTATCACCATCTCAGTTCCACCTTTTCTTGAATCTTTCTAACCGTCTCCTGGAACTCAGCTTCAGCTTTCTCTCTCTTTTTCATCTCAGACCGCTTCATCTCTTTCTTAATCCTGTTTTTCATCATGGAATAATGTCTCTTAATCAGTCCCTTTGACCTTTTCTCTGCCTTTTCCTTCTCTTTTCTTTCCTTCTCTCTCTTTTCTTGTTTTAACTTCTCCCTCTTTTTCTCAGCCTTCATGACTTTCTTCTTCTCTTTCTCTCTCTCCTTCATCTCTTTCTTCTTCTTCTTTTTTTGTTCCTCCTCCTTGGCTTTCATCTCCTTTCTCTCTTTCTCGTCATCTTTCAACTTCAAATTCAGTTTCTTCTTTTCCTCTTTTTTCTCCATCTTCAAAAATGTGATTTTCTTCATGTGGTTCATGACCAGAAAGCCCATTCTTCCCAGGATGGTCTCTGCTCTCTCTGACGAAAACATCCCAATGGAGCTCCTGGAATGGGAACGGTCCGCCTCACGCTTAAAACCCTCCCTGGGGCTCGCCTCCTCCTTGACGCTCCTCTCTTCACTTTCAGTGTCAAAGCCTAGCCAATAATCCTAACAGGAAGACATTGACTGTAGATGTAATATTGTTCCAATGTGTCACATTCAAAACACATTAGAGTGATCAACATACATTGATGGATCATAGGACACACAATATGGAAGACAGTAAATAAGGTAGTTTGTTTATTTCCATCCCAATCAGATTTTACAACAGCCATAGATGTTCTTCCTGGATCAACACTAAATGTAATACAAATGTTAACACTAGTAAGGTGTGATGTTTTATACTAAGAGCAGCAGGGTTGGGGTTCATTCCATTTAAATTCCAGTCAATTCAGGAAGTACTCTAAAATTACAATTTTCTTCAATGCTTTGAATTGAAATGGAACTGACCCCCAACCCTGTAAAGTAGTAGTGTAAAATAGTACACCTACCTTTGCCGTTTCCAGGGTCCAGGGCCTGGGTCCCTGATCCTCTGTCAAGCATATGGAGGCTCTCACTCTAACAGGCGTCTTGGTGGCCAAGCAGAACAGAGGGGTGGGCGGCTCATCATTGCAGGTTGCCAGTGTTAAGTTAGCATCTGGAAGTGCTAGAACAGGGCTTTTATCACCCATCAGAACCTCTTTTTTGAAAGCGGAAGCAACTACACTTTCCTCTGTGTCAACTGAGCACTCTGTAGTGCCCTCACCTGTCTTCCATAGCTGTTTGTGGTCATTGCCGTGGGTGCAGGGCAGGCTTAGAGGCAGAGTTGCAGGTGCAGGAGGACTTTTATCAGTCAAAAACTCCTCTTGGACTACACTGGACACGGAAATGTCTGTTTCCCTGGCAACAGTACACTTGGTGGTGCCCTCTACTTCCTCCCCTGTTAGTTTGTAGTCAATGTCAAAAAGAAGTGACAGACTTGGAGACAGCATTGGGACAGGGCAATTAGCTGCTGATCTGTCCACTCCATCAACAGTAGCTGTGCCTGCAGTGGTATCAGTGGCAACTGAGACCTCATAGGTATCCTCTGCTGTCTGCTCTGGTGGCATGAGGTCATCGTCAAAGACAGGTGGCAGACTTGGAGGCAGCACAGAAGGAAGACATCTAGCTGCCCATGGGTTCTCTCTCTTGACAGTGGCTGTGCCTGCAGTGGTATCAGTGGCATCTGTGGCAACTCGGAACACTTTGGCTGAAACAGCAGGGTGGGAAGTTTCCGAGACATTGCAAGAATTACCAATGAAGCGCTGAGCCAGTGGTGGGAGGGAGTAAGGATAGAATCTGTCCTCTTCCTCAACATTAGATATTGTCAATGGAGCAACGGAGACCTCAGTGGTGCACTCTACTGTCTGCTGTTGAGGCATGGAGTCACCGTCAAAGAAGTGTGGCAGGTATTGATGCAGCATTGAGGAAAGACGTATATCCGTCAACAGGTCCTCTCGTTTACCTGTAGATACATCTGCAGTGGCCTCTGTGGCAACTGGGCACTCAGCAGACTGGCAGGTTTCAGGGACAAAGTATGAAAATACAATGAACCGTTGTGCGTCCTGAGCGCGTATGGCCAATAGAGACAGGGGATGCAACATGGTTATTACAGGCCTCAGATTGGTGAAAGCCAGTGGTGGGAGGGAGTCAGTAGAGGGAGCTATGAACTCAGTGAGAGGACGGTTGGTCACATCTCTCACATTCTGCGTGAGAAAAGAAACAGACATGATGAAAATGTTCACATTCAGTACCGAAATACTATATGAGTCAGCACTATTTACTTATACATCACATATACATAACCATTCAAATGTTTGAACACACCTCCTCATTCAAGGGTTTTTCTTTATTTTTACTATTTTCTACATTGTAGAATAATAGTGAAGACATCAAAACTATGAAATAACACTTATGGAAAAGTGTTAAAAATGTTTAACTATATTTTATATTTGAGATTCTTCAAATAGCCACCCTTTGTCTTGATGACATCTTTGCACACTCTTGGCATTCTCTTAACCAGCTTAATGAGGTAATCATCTGGAATGCATTTCAATAAACAGGTGTGACTTGTTAAAAGATATTTTGTTAAATTTCGATCCTTCTAAATCCGTTTGAGCCAATCACTAGTGTTATGACAGAACATAGCCCTATTTGGTAAAAGACAAAGTCCAAATTATCGCAAGAACTGCTCAAATAAGCAAAGAGAAATGACAGTCCATCATTACTTTAAGACAGCCAATCCGCATAAACCATCAACCGCTACCCACCTGGTTTGTGCTTAATGGGACTATAATTTGTTTTAAAACAGGACAATGATCCAAAACACACCCCCAGTGTGTGTAAGGGCTATTTGACAGAGAAGGAGAGTGATGGAGTGCTGCATCAGATGATCTGGCCTCCACATTCACCTGACCTCAACCCAATTGAGATTGGTTGGGATGAGTTGGACTGCAGAGTGAAGGAAAGGCAGCCAACAAGTGCCCAGCATATGTGGGACCTCCTTCAAGACTGTTGGAAAAGCTGGTTGAGAGAATGCCAAGAGTGTGCAAAGCTGTAATCAAGGCAAATGGTGGCTACTTTGAAGAATCTAATATCTAAAATAAATATATTTTGTATTTACGACATAATTCCATATGTGTTATTTCATAGTTTTGATGTCTTCACTATTATTCTACAATAGAGAAAATAGTAACAATAGAGAAAAACCCTTGAATGAGTAGGTTTGTCCAAACATTTGACAGGTACTGTATATATCTAGTCTCCTCTCAGATGCTCTGCACCAGTCTGTCTCAACCCTGGGCCACCTAGCCAATGTTCCAGCTAAGTGTAAAAATACATGACCCAAACCCAGCATAACATTTGAGTAATTTAGAAGACGCTTTAATCCAGAAAGACTTATGTTTAGTTAGTGCATTCAATTTAAGGTAGCTAGGTGAGACAGCCACATAATCCTGATATGAACGTCTATGAGAGAACACTTGTTTATTTTTTATGACAAGACAAGACAACCATAAGAACTGAGGACTAGGTACATAAATAAACTGAAACAGACAGACACGATAGAACATATTTTGACAAGAACAGTTATCAGCAATGCCATGCTATAGCCTAAAACTAAATCAAATAATACAAAACATTGTTAGCTTACATTCCATGGCATATGGACCATTTTGCCCTTATAGTAACTTCTATTTGCTGCAATTATTATTGTTCCATAGAACTCTAGTCGTCTGTCAAAATTGGTCTTGTTACCTCCTCAATCAGGCTCGGCATTTTCCTTGTCTCGAACCAAATCCTCTTCATCTCCTTCTCCTGATCCCTCTGGATCTGCCACACCAGAGCCAACCTGGCTCCCAGCTCCATCAAGTAGTCGGTCTGGATCGCCTCTTCCTCCAACTGACACTCACCCCTCCTCTGTGTCAGCGGTGAACCCTCCATGTCTTCCTCCTAGCTAACAATAACTCTGGAAAATACATAACGTTGTAGTAAGTGGTGTGTCGCTAACCAAAGAACAATGCATCTCTTTACGTTTTCTTCCCAGCTACTTACAATGAAGCAAGTGAGAATCCCCATGCAGAGATGATTACGCAATAGGCCAATCTGAATTACTAGTAAAAAGTTGACTACTGGAAAAGTGACCAAGTTCAAATGAATAGATTTTGGTTGTTCCTATCATTATGTGAACAATCATTGTGATGCAAGGGGTTGCCATTGGAGATGACAAAGCACAACACAGACTTTAAAAAGCAAACTTCAGGCTCTCTCTGTATCTTACTATCTAGCCTTATTCAACCCCCTCATGTAACGCTACTCCATATTGGGCTTGGTTCTCACAAACCACACTAATCACTTCTATGGTATCATTCAAAAAACTGTGTTTTGGGTAGAAAATGACTCTATATCCATGCAGGACCTTACTTGTTGTACAGTTTAATCTAAAACTCCAGTCTTCTCTTTGAGTGACCCTGAGTGCACCTCAATTGAAGAGGTCAATCAATTCAACAATTTGAAATGGATAACCAATCAACTAAGAAAACCTCATTCTTATTAGAAATGTAGCAGCTAAAAATGAGGTAGGCCTACTTGTTTTTTTAAACAACCTACCCTTTTGAGATCATTGATTATAACATACGTTGTTGATTAACACAGAGAGTTAGGGTTTCTTTCATCAATAGAATGCATTAGCCATTAGGCTGGCTCAATACAATTGTAACATTTAAAATATATATATATATTTTAACCTTTATTTAACTAGGCAAGTTAACTAAGTTTAACTAAGAACACATTTTTATTTACAATGACGGCCTACCTGCAGGGTCGACACCTGGAGCAAATTAGGGTTAAGTGCCTCGATCAAGGACACATTGACAGGTTTTTTCAACTTGTATTCAAACCAGCGATATTTTGGTTACTGGCCAAAAGCTCTAACCACTAGGCTACCTGCAACCCCCTCAGGTGTCAGGATGAACCATTTTCACACTGAATGCTTGTTAGGCCAACTTAAAATGTCTATTTGTACACAAGTAATTTTAAAAGTAGTTATACTACTGAAACATATTTACAGGAAATTATAATACAACTTACCTCTGAAGTAAGCAGTGTGTTCTCTGGCTAATGAAATAGGACATTAATAATCTGTCAGTGGTTAGTTAAATCAGTCTCTTTGCACTGTTCAGTTTGTCTGTGCAACAGTTAACCTCCCAGAATCAGAATCTTGTGATGTCACAATGGAGGCCCTGTTGCCATGATTACCCACAGCAGCTCTCAAATGCTGGAATTATTAACTTTCTTTGTACCTACAGTATGCATCACAGTCATACCTAATATACAGTTGAAGTAGGAAGTTTACATACACTTAGGTTGAAGTCCTTAAAGCTCATTTTTCAACCACTCCACAGATTTCATTTTAACAAGATTTTGCAAGTCGGTTTCACTTATTATTCACTATATCACAATTCCAGTGGGTCAGAAGTTTACATACAGTAAATTGACTGTACCTTTAAACAACTTTGAAAATTCCAGAAAATTTAAACAAAAAAAGATGTTTGGCCATAATGACCATCATTATGTTTGGATGAACAATGGGGACGCTTGCAAGCCGAAGTACACCATCCCAACCGTGAAGCACGGGGGTGGCAGCATCATGTTGTGGGGGTGCTTTGCTGCAGGAGGGGCTGGTCCACTTCACAAAGTAGATTGCATCATGAGGAAGGAAAATTATGGGGATTTATTGAAGCAACATCTCAAGACATCAGTCAGGAAGTTAAAGCTTGGTCGCAAATGGGACTTCCAACTGGACAATGACCCCAAGCATAGTTCCAAAGTTATGACAAAATGGCTTAAGGACAACAAAGTCAAGGTATTGGAGTGGCCATAACAAAGCCCTGACCTCAACCCTATAGAACATTTGTGGGCAAAACTGAAAAAGCGTGTGCGAGCAAGGAGGCCTACAAACCTGACTCAGTTACACCAGTTCTGGAGGAATGGGCCTAAATTCACCCAACTTATTGTGGGAAGCTAGTGGAAGGCTACTTGAAACATTTGACCCAAGTTAAACATTTCCAAGGCAATGCTACCAAATACTAATTGAGTGTATGTAAACTTCTGACCCACTGGGAATTTGATGAAAGAAATAAAAGCTCTCTCGGTTATTCTGACATTTCACATTCTTAAAATAAAGTGGTGATCCTAACTGACCCAAGACAGAGCGTTTTTACCAGGGTTAAATGTCAGGAATTGTGAAAAACTGAGTTTAAATGTATTTGACTAAGGTGTATGTAAACCTCCAACTTCAACTGTATATTGAGCTCTATCAATGGGGAATGGAAAGGGTCTGTAGAAATCAATACTGTTGTGTTGTCATTTCATAGCCAATGCATCAATAAAGAAAAAGTAAGTTCAGAATAAAAACAGAATCCACACAAACTGATGTTGAAAACGAATCATCACACCATCTCTATCTGATACATGTTGTATCTATTAGATCATTCCCACAGAAAACTGCAGAGTGAAACAACACCTCCCAGTCAACCATCAGTCTTAATTGTTTTTAGTGATGGACACAGACATGTCAAATCTATACTCTTTCATCATTTAATCGAATTCACTGTTCCACTTTCATGAGATAAAAAATGTAATGATGGAGTGACTTTAATCTTAGCATGTCTGAGAGAACTGATGATGCTTCTCTCTTGTGTGTACCCGTTGGTGTCTTTTTAAGCTGCTCTGTTGAGAGAAACTCTTCCACCAGTCAGAGCAGAAGTAAGGCTTCTCTCCTGTGTGTATTTCTTGGTGTCTGTTGAAGGTGCTCTGTTGAGAGAATCTCTTCCCACAGTCAGAGCGAGAGTATGGTTTTCTCCTGTGTTCACTCTCTGATTAACATTTAGCTCAGTTCAAGCATTTCCCACAGTCAGAGCAGAAGTAAAACCTCTTTCCTGTACCTCTTTCCTGTTTATTTTGTTTTAACTGATGTCGATATCATATTGGTTTGAATGAATAACATTGCAACTGTGTATCCAGACAACTGATTGCTGATTGCCTGTTGGAACAAGTGTGAATGTTCTGGGGGCCTAACCTACCCAACCAGTGGGAATACAATGGGAAGCAGCTGATGGCCCATCAGCAGGCAGTTAAGTAAGCAATATTAAACGATACCTATATAATATCGAGTCATTTGATGCGAGTGGTTGTAATAATTTGGGATCTATCGCATCCCAGTACAGTGTTTGGAATATTTATTTATTGCACAGAAGGACAAGTTGATAGTAGATTGACATAGTCTAGTGCTTTTGCTGTTTGTTAGGCCTACTCATCTTGTTGGCTGATGAAAAGTAGGCTAAATGTGGGCAGTTCTTCTAACATCTTCAATATTGGCCTTGGAATTCGATAAGAGGGATGAGAGCAGTTGCGTCCCCGATGTGTCTGTCTTCACTGTTAGATGGGATACCTGAAAGTGGCGTGTCCCAATGGTGATGAGTAGAGGTGTAGTGACATGTTTTGAGTAGATTAATATATATATATTGTTCTGAATGATTCAGTAGATCAATAAAGATATGCTACTCTAACAGGTCTCAACGTTGCTTATTTTGGAAAACCATGTCAGTGCAAAGACCAAAATTAGCTTTGTGATAGTAAAATGAATGTCTTTATGTTTTTATGAATTATACAAGAGAAGAGTTTGACCATCACAAATGATTGTACACATTTTAATTTTCATTGACAGGTGAATTAAGTTGGCTTCAATGCAGTTATCCAAACACATTCATTAACATTTATTAAAATAACATATCTAGTTAATAAATACATTTAGTCATTTCATAGACAATGCATCATTAAATAAAAAGTATTTTTAGTAATAAAAAAAATAATCCACACAAACTAATGGTGAAAACAGATCATCACACCATCTCTATCTGATACATGTTGCATATATTAGCTCATTCAAATAGACAACTGCAGAGTGAGACTGTTTTTAGTGATGAGCACCAACATGTAAAATCAATACTATTTCTTAATTTAATCCAATTCACTGTTTCCACTTTCATAAAATGAGAATTCAATGATGGAGTGACTTTAATCTTAGCATGTCTGAGAGAACTGATGATGCTTCTCTCCTGTGTGTATAAGTTGGTGTGTTTTTAAGGTGCACTGTTGAGAGAAACTCTTCCCACAGTCAGAGCAATGATATGGTTTCTCTCCAGTGTGTGTTCTCTGATGACGTTTTTGCTCAGAAGATGTTGTGAAGCATTTTCCACAGTCAGAGCAGAAGTAAGGCTTCTATCCTTTGTGTATACGTTGGTGGGTATTTAAATTGCTCTGTTGAGAGAAACTCTTCCCACATTCAGAGCAAATATAAGGCTTCTCTCCTGTATGTTTTCTCTGATGATGTTTTAGCTTAGCTGATGTTGTGAAGCATTTTACACAGTCAGAGCAGAAGTAAGGCTTCTCTCCTGTGTGTATACGCTGGTGTGTTTTAAAGTTATACAGTTGAGAGAAGCTATTCCCACAGTCAGAGCAGGAGTATGGCTTCTCTCCTGTGTGTATACGCTGGTGTATTTTAAAGTTCAAAAGTTGAGAGAAACTCTTCCCACAGTCAGAGCAATAGTAAGGCTTCTCTCCTGTGTGTATACGTTGGTGGGTTTTTAAATTGCTCTGTTGAGAGAAACTCTTCCCACAGTCAGAGCAAATATAAGGCTTCTCTCCTGTGTGTATACGCTGGTGTGTTTTTAAGCTGCCCAGTTTAGAGAAGCTATTCCCACAGTCAGAGCAGGAGTACGGCTTCTCTCCTGTGTGTATAAGCTGGTGTGTTTTTAAGTTGACCAGTTTAGAGAAGCTATTCCCATAGTCAGAGCAGGAGTATGGCGTCTCTCCTGTGTGTGTTCTCTGATGACGTTTTAGCTTAGCTGATAATGTGAAGCATTTTCCACAGTCAGAGCAGAAGTAAAGCTTCTCTCCTGTGTGTATAAGTTGGTGGGTTTTTAAATTGCTCTGTTGAGAGAAACTCTTCCCACAGTCAGAGCAAATATAAGGCTTCTCTCCTGTGTGTATACGCTGGTGTGTTTTTAAGTTGCCCAGTTTAGAGAAACTCTTCCCACAGTCAGAGCAATGGTAAGGCTTCTCTCCTGTGTGTGTTCTCTGATGACATTCTAGATCAAATAATGTTGTGAAACATTTTGCACAGTAAGAGCAGAAGTAAGGCTTCTCTTCTTTGTGTCTACGTTGGTGGGTTTTTAAATTGCTCTTTTGAGAGAAACTCTTCCCACAGTCAGAGCAATGGTAAGGTTTTTCTCCTGTGTGTATACGCTGGTGTGTTTTTAAGTTGCCAAGTTTAGAGAAGATCTTCCCACAGTCCGAGCAGGAGTATGGCTTCTCTCCAGTATGCTTTCTCTGATGAACTGTCAGAGCCCTTGATGTCGTGAAGCTCCTCCCACAGACAGTGCATGGATACTTATTCTCTCCTGTGTGTATTTTTAGGTGTATTTTTAGCTTGGATAGAAATGGGAAAGTGTCCTCACAATGTGGGCAGTGTTGAGACCTCTTAGCGCTGTGATCTTCCTGCTGTTGCTCTCTGGATGTAGAGAATGTTTCAACACTGTCTCCTGTGTGAACAACATCAAAAGTCAGTTGGTGTGATAAACATATGACTTCATATTAGTAGGTTATACAATACAACCATTCAATAAAATTATTATAAAAGTAAGGAATGTCATTATAGTTTCTGAATTGACTGGAGTTTAAAGGGAATTGGCCCCCAACCCTGATACACACACACACACTAACTTCACTGAACACTGGCAGTTTGTCAACTTAATTCCTTTAGTCTACTCTCTGATCAGTACAAACAGCCCAGTTAATAAAACATGCTGGAAATAATGGTGTCAAACCATGCAAGTCTTAGTAGCATGAAATAACATCTAACTCGTGAATAATACAAACCCTTTAACTCTGAACCTGTGGAATGGGGCATGTTTGTTAACTATTTGGAGAAAAACATCATATAAGAATTTCAAGGCAGTTTCTACATCAGGAATAAGCTCATTCTTGCTCCAGTCAAAATAAAACAAATCATGAAAGAAAGCCTGATCATTAAAACTCTTATGAATAAAGTGTGGGTTTGTCTTAGGTACCTTAGTATTTCTCAATGGTCACTTAAATCATCACAGAAAACACCAACCGCAGAATATTTATGTGGAACATTTGTCAATATCAAATTTATCAGGGTAGATTTCTCTAGACATTTGAGATTTGGGCAGGTGGGTGAGTTAATCAACTGGGTAAGATTCATAAAATTATAATACATTTTAAAATCATCAGACACCGGCTATAACCAACACCAGTTGAGATCACCAACCAAGATCATATCACTGTGAAGAAGTTTAGATAGAGTTCCACCAGAGAAGAAAATGCATCACTGAGAGAAGATGGAGGGTCCATTACAGCCAATCACGGGGTCTATAACAGCCAATGACGGGGGTCTATAACAGCCAATCACCGGGTCTATAACAGCCAATCACAGTTAGAGAGAGACCCTTTGAAACCTCAAGATTCAAGGCAAGAAATTCCAAATGTTTTTTTACAAGGAATTTAGTCTTTAAATATTTAGCCACACCCCCAACGTTCTTATCTCCATCAGTACGATACACATTGTAACCGTTTATACAAATATCCTTATCAAGAACAGACTTGCTGAGCCATGTTTCAGAAAACACAATTACATCAACATCAGTTGATTGAGCCCAAATCCTAACCATACATTTTAGACATAAGGCTGTGTATATTTAGATGAAAAATACCAAAACCAGATCTAGATTTCAAATCAGAGGGGGTTTGGAGACATTGCATATCAGGACCAGGGTTAGGTTGAACGTTACCCGATATCAGCTAAAGAAGAATAAGTAGGCAACCTTGCACGGCTTCTATTTTTTAAGAGACCTACAAGAATTCTACAAGTGAGCTTCCAGACAATACAAAACAGTCATTTAAAACTATTAGACTTTGGCAGGGAGTTCGAAGTGTTCACAACATGGCACAAATGCATCGGGAGGCACTTGGACGAGTAGACCGAGTGAAAAAAAGCGAGTTCCCGCAGACACGCGTGGGGGCGATTGAGAGAACGTGTTGGGGATTGTTGAGCTGCCGCTGCCAGGTGGAGCGCGAAGGGGAGCAGCTTGGAGGAGACACTCCGTGGACGGAAAGCAGAGGATAGAACCCAGGCCAGCCAGAGAGAGGGTTACTTTGGTAAACTTCGAATAAGGAAGTGCAAATAGCGATAAAAAAATATATCCGAGAAGAGGGAGACCCGCGATCTTTACACCAGCAAAACTAAATAGTTTGCAGTACACAACAGGACAATTGTAGATTTGCTCAACCATGAATGAATAGGTTATCAGTAGGTTACAAACTACTATTCACAGACAAATGACTTGACATGCTGCCATCCAACTTGTGAAGTTAACATATAGATAGATAGAACCTTCTCTTACCATGATAAACAGATTTCCCAATCTCCTCCTCTTTTTCATCTTTATTGTTGACATTCAGCTCCAGAGTTTGACTGCATTCTTCCAGCTTCACTGATGCCATCTTTGGATCCTATGTTGCAAACTGCACTCCACTGTCACAATCAGGACACCGTGACTGTAAGTTTGGACTCTGTGTGGAAGGAACTCAGCAGGCTGGGTTTGTCCTCACTGTCGATCTGGCAACTCTGGATAAGGATCCCAGTCCTAAATAGATTCTGAGATCAACCTCCTGGTCCTCCTCTGTGCAGGCCACACCCCTCCCTTTTTACTGTATGAATGAACACATTTTGAACAATGACTGCCTTAAATGCTGTGGTACTTACTAACACAATAGGAAAGGTTGTGGTAGACATGAGCCATCACAGGTGAGTTCACAGCTCTTTCACTCTGAGCATGCATATCAATGAGTCAACCTCGAATTGACCGTCAAAACCAGTTCTGATAGACTATTAACATAATGAACTGGGCGTTTCAACAGCCTGACCCTCTATAGTCCTGCATATATATTGAGCTCTAACAATGGGGCCTGGAAAGGGTCTGTTGAAATCAATACTGTTGTGGTTTGAGAGTGGTAACACTAGCTTCCTCTCTGGTTCCATTCCATAATAGTAAATGGGTCATACTTGAATTCCGGCTGTAATTCTGTCCCTGAACTTTGACACCATATTCAACTCTTAAAAATGACAAATAATACTTTGTTGTTTTATTTAACTGCCAGTTAATAAGAAAACATGTAGGCTGCGTATACGGCAAAACATCTATTTGTATGTATTGTAGAAAATGCTGGGAACTAGCAAATTGTCTTGTCTTAATAGTGATGTTAAGAGGTGTAGTGACATGTTTACTAAAATAACATATCTAGTTAAAATACAATTGAAAAGTGTATCATGAAGGAAAAAGTATGTTTAGTATCAAAAAATATAATCCACCCAAACTAATTGTGAAAACTAACAAGTTCATTCACACAGAAAACTGCAGAGTGAAACAATACCACACAGTCCACAATTAGTGAAGGGAACCGACATGTAAAATCTATATCCATATCAGTTTATTATTATCAAGGGCCGTCCACTTTGAACATGGGCCATTAAAATGACCAACTGAAACACTATCTGAAGACGAACATGAAGAAAAGCCAGGACGGATGAGTGCTGGGGACCGAGGGGGGGTCAACTGTGCCCAGAATTGATTTAGGCTTATCCAAAGTTGTTACTTGGGGTATCAGGTGTATTGTGGAGGTATGCACACTGTGAAATATATAGTAATTTAGACTAAGAATGCACTGAGATATCAAAATGTCATTACCACAAATGATGAGAAAAGTTCATGCTAGAAAAATAAGATGCATATACTGTATGCCAATGTAAATGTACATTCTGCCAGTATCTGTGAGGGCTTGGTTGTGGTAAGGCCTCTTACTCCCACCTAGGGGAGGAAAGAGGCACACAATCAAGTCCTCACACCCTAACTAGGGAGATTATCATCCCCAATCAGAGACAGCTGTCTAGCGTTGTCTCTGATTGGGGATAGTATTTAGGATCCACACTTGTCCACCTGTGTGTGGATCATTGTTCCTGCTTGTCTGCCTTGAAGTAGTCAGAAAGTAAGTCGCTGTTTAGTTTTGTTAGTTTGTTTTATATCTACTCTCCTTTGTTATTTTATGCCTCGTGAGGACATCTCATACAATAAAAAGGATGACACTCCACCAGCGCTCTGTGTATCGTCCCATCAATTCAAACCGTGACAGTATCGGCGTGTGCTAAGTTGAGGGTCTTAAATAAAAGTGATTGAATCAACGTGAAGCACTAAAGACTGTCATTCTAAATTTGGGTTGGATCATTTATCAATAGTTCTAATTATGATTTGGAAAGGAGAGGCTTCTAGAGACAAAGCTATGCCCTAAAATGTGAGAAGAGATAAACCTTGCCCCAATCTCATTCTTAGCAAGGTTGGTGTGAAACTATTCTAACATGTGTCCTCTCTCTCTTCCCTGTGAAATGTTATTAACATGCTGTAAGGCGATCTGTGCCTCTCTGACTGATACGTTTTCATGTTTTCTGCTCCTCCAGAGGATGGTGAAACAATAGTTAACATTGAGAGATTTATTCACCTCTGAATCTACAGATCCGTTGTGTATGTGTGTTTTAAAGAACATTTCCCCACAGCCCGAGTGGACACTTACAACTTGGTTGAAATCTGTGTTTGGGAGTTGGTGATAATTTTTTTATTTTCACTCCCATTAATAAAGTATAACCTTTATTATGATTATAGTGTTACCATACTAAGTGGATTGTACAACCCAGAATGAAGGGTTTGAAATGATCAAGTGTCTGATTTTGTGTTGATTTCGCTTACTTTAATATAAATATTTATTTTTTCAAAACGATGGATAAGATTTAATATTGCGGATAGATTGTTGCTTCCATGAATGTAATTGTCTGAAATATTTTGAAAGAAAGTCCTTTGAGGGAAGCTAGAATCTAAATGTTTACATTAAAATGTAATGATTATTATCACACAAGCGATGAGAGGGTGGAATGTGATGGAACATTTTATGTTGGTGCTTTTCTATTCTATACATATCTTTGTTCTATTCATGTGCGGTTCTAATAAGCCATTTCTGTGTTCATGCAAGAATCCTCACTTATTAGTATCTGCAATTTAACAGTACGCCCAGACCCTGTTTTGAGAAGAAGATATCTCAGGTTCAAGGTCTCAGCTTAAAGAGAAGAAGACTTGTGAGGTGTTGGTCTGTCACATGTTATGAACCAGTATTTGTCACATGAATGCAGCAAACGGTAATGATTAATGAATTATGCTAAATCATGCAAATATAACTTGTCTTTGTATAGCCGTATATAAGACAACTGTTGGGACTGACCCAGCAGAGCTTCTGACAGACATGTGTACTATGGTGCATTGAGTTGGTTGGAACCTCTCCAGCGCGCTGACAATAAACTATGATTCATTTAAGATTGACTTTGAGTGTCCATGTGTAAAAGAATTACCACGACAAGAGTAAACTATTTTTTTATTCTTAGTTTTTTCAATGCATGCAAAACTACAGTATCCCTTCCTCTCTTTTCTCTCTATCTTTCCCAGTCTACTCATCCATCTTCAAGCTTTCACCCCTTCCCTGCTCTTCTATCACCATCTCAGTTCCACCTTTTCTTGAATCTTTCTAACCGTCTCCTGGAACTCAGCTTCAGCTTTCTCTCTCTTTTTCATCTCAGACCGCTTCATCTCTTTCTTAATCCTGTCTTTCATCATGGTATAATGTATCTTAATCAGTCCATCTGACCTCTTTTTCTCTGCCTTTTCCTTCTCTTTTCTTTCCTTCTCTCTCTTTTCTTGTTTTAACTTCTCCCTCTTTTTCTCAGCCTTCATTACTTTCTTCTTCTCTTTCTCTCTCTCCTTCATCTCTTTCTTCTTCTTTTTTTGTTCATCTTCCTTGGCTTTCATCTCCTTTCTCTCTTTCTCGTCATCTTTCAACTTCATATTCAGTTTCTTCTTCTCCTCTTTTTTCTCCGTCTTCAAAGTTATTTTTTTCTTATTGTGGTTCATGGCCAGAAAGCCCATTCGTCCCAGGATGGTCTCTGCTCTCTCTAACGAAAACGTCCCAATGAAGCTCTTGGAATGGGAACGGTCCGCATCACACTTCAAACCCTCCCTGGGTCTCACCTCCTCCTTGACGCTCCTCTCTTCACTTTCAGTGTCAAAGCCTAGCCAATAATCCTAACAGGAAGACATTGACTGTAGATGAAATATTGTTCCATTGTGTCACATTTAATACACATTAGAGTGATCAACATACATTGATGGATCATAGGACACACAATATGGATGACAGTAATTGAGGTAGTTTGTTTATTTCCATCCCAATCAGATTTTATAACAGCCATAGATGTTCTTCCTGGATCAACACTAAATGTAATACAAATGTTAACACTAGTAAGGTGTGATGTTTTATACTAAGAGCAGCAGGGTTGGGGTTCATTCCATTTCAATTCCAGTCAATTCAGGAAGTACTCTAAAATTACAATTCTCTTCAATGCTTTGAATTGAAATGGAACTGACCCCCAACCCTGTAAAGTAGTAGTGTAAAATAGTACACCTACCTTTGCTGTTTCCAGGGTCCAGGGCCTGGGTCCCTGATCCTCTGTCAAGCATATGGAGGCTCTCACTCTAACAGGCGTCTTAGTTGCCAAGCAGAACAGAGGGGTGGGCGGCTCATCATTGCAGATGCCAGAGTTAAGTTAGCATCTGGAAGTGCTAGGACAGGGCTTTTATCACCCATCAGAGCCTCTTTTTTGAAAGCGGAAGCAACTACACTTTCTTTTGTGTCAACTGAGCACTCTGTAGTGCCCTCACCTGTCTTCCATAGCTGTTTGTGGTCATTGTCGTGGGTGCAGGGCAGGCTTAGAGGCAGAGTTGCAGGTGCAGGAGGACTTTTATCAGTCAAAAACTCCTCTTGGACGACACTGGACACGGAAATGTCTGTATCCCTGGCAACAGGACACTTGTTGTTGCCCTCTACTTCCTCCCCCGTTAGTTTGTAGTCAATGTCAAAAAGAAGTGACAGACTTGGAGACTGCATTGGGACGGGGCAATTAGCTGCTGATCTGTCCACTCCATCAACAGTAGCTGTGCCTGCAGTGGCCTCTGTGGCAACTGAGACCTCACAGGTGTCCTCTACTGTCTGCTCTGGTGGCATGAAGTCATCATCAAAGACAGATGGCAGACTTGGAGGCAGCACAGAAGGAAGACTTCTAGCTGCCGATGGTTTCTCTCTCTTGACAGTGGCTGTGCCTGCAGTGGTATCAGTGGCATCTGTGGCAACTTGGCACACTTTGGCTGAAACAGCAGGGTGGGAAGTTTCCGGGACATTGCATGAATTACCAATGAACCGCTGAGCCAGTGGTGGGAGGGAGTAAGAATAGAATCTGTCCTCTTCCTCAACATTAGATATTGTCAATGGAGCAACGGAGACCTCAGTGCTGCACTCTACTGTCTGCTGTTGAGAAATGGAGTCACCGTCAAAGAAGTGTGGCAGGTATTGATGCAGCATTGAGGAAAGACGTAGATCCGTCAACAGGTCCTCTCGTTTACCTGTAGATACATCTGCAGTGGCCTCTGTGGCAACTGGGCACTCAGCAGACTGGCAGGTTTCAGGGACAAAGTATGAAAATACAATGAACCGTTTTGCTTTCTGAGCGCGTGTCTGGCCAATAGAGACGGGGGATGCAACATGGTTGTTACAGGCCTCCGATTGGTGAAAGCCAGTGGCGGGAGGGAGTCAATAGAGGGAGCTATGAACTCAGTGAGAGGACGGTTGGTCACATCTCTCACATTCTGCGTGAGAAAAGAAACAGACATGATGAAAATGTTCACATTCAGTACCGAAATACTATATGAGTCAGCACTATTTACTTATACATCACATAACCATTCAAAAGTTTGAACACACCTCCTCATTCAAGGGTTTTTCTTTATTTTTACTATTTTCTACATTGGAACAACATGATTCCATATGTGTTATTTCATAGTTTTGATGTCTTCACTATTATTCTACAATAGAGAAAATAGTAACAATAGAGAAAAACCCTTGAATGAGTAGGTTTGTCCAAACGTTTGACAGGTACTGTATATATCTAGTCTCCTCTCAGATGCTCTGCACCAGTCTGTCTCAACCCTGGGCCACCTAGCCAATGTTCCAGCTAAGTGTAAAAATACATGACCCAAACCCAGCATAACATTTTAGTAATTTAGCAGACGCTTTAATCCAGAAAGACTTATATTTAGTTAGTGCATTCAATTTAAGGTAGCTAGGTGAGACAACCACATAATCCTGATATGAACGTCTATGAGAGAACAGTTGTTTATTTTTTATGACAAGACAAGACAACTATAACAACTGAGGACTAGGTACATAAATAAACTGAAACAGACAGACAGACACGATACAACATATTTTGACAAGAACAGTTATCAGCAATGCCATGCTATAGCCTAAAACTAAATCAAATAATACAAAACATTGTTAGCTTACATTCCATGGCATATGGACCATTTTGCCCTTATAGTAACTTCTATTTGCTGCAATTATTATTGTTCCATAGAACTCTAGTCGTCTGTCAAAATTGGTCTTGTTACCTCCTCAATCAGGCTCGGCATTTTCCTTGTCTCGAACCAAATCCTCTTCATCTCCTTCTCCTGATCCCTCTGGATCTGCCACGCCAGAGCCAACCTGGCTCCCAGCTCCATCAAGTAGTCGGTCTGTATCGCCTCTTCCTCCAACCGACACTCACCCCTCCTCTGTGTCAGCGGTGAACCCTCCATGTCTTCCTCCTAGATAACAATAACTCTGGAAAATACATAACGTTGTAGTAAGTGGTGTGTTGCTAACCAAAGAACAATGCATCTCTTTACGTTTTCTTCCCAGCTACTTACAATGAAGCAAGTGAGAATCCCCATGCAGAGATGATTACGCAATAGGCCAATCTGAATTACTAGTAAAAAGTTGACTACTGGAAAAGTGACCAAGTTCAAATGAATAGATTTTGGTTGTTCCTATCATTATGTGCACAATCTTTGTGATGCAAGGGGTTGCCATTGGAGATGACAAAGCACAACACAGACTTTAAAAAGCAAACTTCAGACTCTCTCTGTACCTTACTATCGAGCCTTATTCAACCCCCTCATGTAACGCTACTCCATATTGGGCTTGGTTCTCACAAACCACACTAATCACTTCTATCAGATCATTCAAAAACTGTGTTTTGGGTAGAAAATGACTCTATATCCATGCAGGACCTTACTTGTTGTACAGTTTAATCTAAAACTCCAGTCTTCTCTTTGAGTGACCCTGAGTGCACCTCAATTGAAGAGGTCAATCAATTCAACAATTTGAAATGGATAACCAATCAACTAAGAAAATCTCATTCTTATTAGAAATGTAGCAGCTAAAAATGAGGTAGGCCTACTTGTTTTTTTAAACAACCTACCCTTTTGAGATCATTGATTATAACATACGTTGTTGATTAACACAGAGAGTTAGGGTTTTCTTCCATCAATAGAATGCATTAGCCATTAGGCTGGCTCACTACAACTGTAACATTTAAAATATATATATTTTTTAACCTTTATTTAACTAGGCAAGTTAACTAAGTTTAACTAAGAACACATTTTTATTTACAATGACGGCCTACCTACAGGGTCAGCGACCTGGAGCAAATTAGTGTTAAGTGCCTCAATCAAGGACACAATGACAGGTTCTCAACTTGTATTCAAACCAGTGATATTTCGGTTAATGGCCCAAAGCTCTAACCGCTAGGCTACCTACAACCCCCTCAGGTGTCAGGATGAACCATTTTCACACTGAATGCTTGTTAGGCCAACTTAAAATGTCTATAAGTAATTTTAAAAGTAGTTATACTACTGAAACATATTTACAGTCAATTAAAATACAACTTACCTCTGAAGTAAGCAGTGTGTTCTCTCTCTAATGAAATAGGACATTAATAATGTCTCAGTGTTTAGTTAAATCAGTCTCTTTGCACTGTTCAGTTTGTCTGTGCAACAGTTAACCTCCCAGAATCAGAATCTTGTGATGTCACAATGGAGGCCCTGTTGCCATGATTACCCACAGCAGCTCTCAAATGCTGGAATAATTAACTTTCTTTGTACCTACAGTATGCATCACAGTCATACCTAATATACAGTTGAAGTCGGAAGTTTACATACACTTAGGTTGAAGACATTAAAGCTCATTTTTCAACCACTCCACAGATTTCATGTTAACAAACTATAGTTTTTGCAAGTCGGTTAGGACATCTACTTTGTGCATGACAAGTAATTCTTCCAACAATTGTCTACAGACAGATTATTTAACTTATTATTCACTATATCACAATTCCAGTGGGTCAGAAGTTTACATACAGTAAGTTGACTGTACCTTTAAACAAAATTATGTCATGGCTTTAGAAGCTTCTGATAGGCTAATTGACATCATTTGAGTCAATTGGAGGTGTACCTTTTGGATGTATTTCAGGGCCTACCTTTAAACTCAGTGCCTCTTTGCTCGACATCATGGGAAAATCAAGAGAACTGAGCCAAGAACTTTTAGACCTCCACCACAAGTCTGGTTCATCCTTGGGAGCAATTTCCAAACACTTGAATGTACCACGTTCAACTGTACAAACAATAGTAAGAAAGTATAAACACCATGGAACCACGCAGCAGTCAAATCGCTCAGGAAGGAGACGCGTTCTGTCTCCTAGAGATGAACGTACTTTCGTGTGAAAAGTGCAAATCAATCCCCGAACAACAGCAAAGGACCTTGTGAAGATGCTGGAGGAAATAGGTACAAAAGTATGTATATCCACAGTAAAACGAGTCCTATATCGACATAACCTGAAAGGTCGCTCAGCAAGGAAGAAGCCACTGCTCCAGACTACGCTTTGCAACTGCACATGGGGACAAAGATCGTACTTTTTGGAGAAATGTCCTCTGGTCTGATGAAACAAAAATAGAACTGTTTGGCCATAATGACCATCGTTATGTTTGGAGGAAAAATGGGGACGCTTGCAAGCCGAAGAACACCATCCCAACCGTGAAGCACGGGGGTGGCAGCATCATGTTGTGGGGGTGCTTTGCTGCAGGAGGGACTGGTGCACTTCACAAAATAGATGGCATCATGAGGAAGGAAAATTATGGGGATATATTGAAGCAACATCTCAAGACATCAGTCAGGAAGTTAAAGCTTGGTCGCAAATGGGTCTTCCAACTGGACAATGACCCCAAGCATACTTCCAACGTTATGGCTTAAGGACAACAAAGTCAAGGTATTGGAGTGGCCATCACAAAGCCCTGACCTCAATCCTATAGAACATTTGTGGGCAGAACTGAAAAAGCTTGTGCGAGCAAGGAGGCCTACAAACCTGACTCAGTTAAACCAGTTCTGCCAGGAGGAATGGGCCAAAATTCACAAAACTGACCCACTGGGAATGTGATGAAATAAATAAAAGCTGAAATAAATAATTCTCTCTACTATTCTGACATTTCACACTCTTAAAATAACTGACCTAAGACAGAGCGTTTTTACCAGGGTTAAATGTCAGGAATTGTCCAAATCTGAGTTTAAATGTATTTGACTAAGGTGTATGTAAACCTCCAACTTCAAGTGTATATTGAGCTCTATCAATGGGGAATGGAAAGGGTCTGTAGAAATCAATACTGTCGTGTTGTCATTTCATATCCAATGTATCAATAAATAAAAAGTAAGTTCAGAATAAAAAAATAATCCACACAAACTGATGTTGAAAACGGATCATCACACCATCTCTATCTGATACATGTTGTATCTATTAGATCATTCCCACAGAAAACTGCAGAGTGAAACAACACCTCCCAGTCAACCATCAGTCTTAATTGTTTATAGTGATGGACACAGACATGTCAAATCTATAATCTTTCATAATTTAATCAATTCACTCTTCCACTTTCATGAGATAAAAAAAAAATGTAATGATGGAGTGACTTTAATCTTAGCATGTCTGAGAGAACTGATGATGCTTCTCTCTTGTGTGTACCTGTTGGTGTCTTTTTAAGCTGTTCTGTTGAGAGAAACTCTTCCACCAGTCAGAGCAGTAGTAAGGCTTCTCTCCTGTGTGTATACTTTGGTGTGTTTTTAAGTGACTCTGTTGAGAGAAACTCGTCCCACAGTCAGAGCAGGAGTAAGGAGTCTCCCAAGTATGTATTGGAATTTCAAGGTATCCAATCAAGAGACACTCTTCCCAGACGTCTGAGCAATGGTAAGACTTCTCTCATGTGTATTCTCTGATTAAGTTTTTGCTCAGCTGATGTTGTAAAGCATGTTCCACAGAAGTAAGGCTTCTCTCCTGTGTGTATACCTTAGTGTTTGTTGAAGATGCTCTGTTGAGAGAATCTCTTCCCACAGTCAGAGCGAGAGTATGGTTTTCTCCTGTGTTCACACTCTGATTAACATTTAGCTCAGTTGAAGCATTTCCCACAGTCTGAGCAGAAGTAAAACCTCTTTCCTGTTCCTATTTCCTGTTTATTTTGTTTTAACTGATGTCGATATCATATTTGTTTGAATGAATAACATTGCAACTGTGTATCCAGACAACTGCTTGCTGATTGCCCATTGGAACAAGTGTGAATGTTCTGGGGGCCTAACCTACCCAACCAGTGTGAATACATTGGGAAGCAGCTGATGGCCCATCAGCCGGCAGTTAAGTAAGCTATATCAAACGATACCTATATAATATCGAGTCATTTGATGCGAGTGGTTGTAATAATTTGGGATCTATCGCATCCCACTACTGTGTTTGGAATATTTATTTATTGCACAGAAGGACAAGTTGATAGTAGATTGACATAGTCTAGTGTTTTTGCTGTCCGTTACTCATCTTGTTGGCTGATGAAAAGTAGGCTAAATGTGGGCAGTTCTTCTAACATCTTCAATATTGGCCTTGGAATTTGAAAAGAGGGATGAGAGCAGTTGCGTCCCCGATGTGTCTGTTTTCACTGTTAGATGAGATACCTGAAAGTGGCGTGTCCCAATGGTGATGAGTAGAGGTGTATTGACATGTTTTGAGTAGATTAATATATATATATTGTTCTGAATGATTCAGTAGATCAATAAAGATATGCTACTCTAACAGGTCTCAACGTTGCTTATTTTGGAAACCATGTTAGTGCAAAGATCAAAATTAGCTTTGTGATAGTAAAAGGAATGTCTTTATATTTTTATGAATTATACAAGAGAAGAGTTTGACCATCACAAATGATTGTACACATTTTATTTTTCATTGACAGATGAATTAAGTTGGCTTCAATGCAGTTATCCAAACACATTCATTATCATTGATTAAAATAACATATCTAGTTAAAAGACAATTTAATAAATACATTTAGTCATTTCATAGACAATGCATCATTAAATAAAAAGTAAGTTTAGTATAAAAGAATAATCCACACAAACTAATGGTGAAAACGGATCATCACACCATCTCTATCTGAAACATGTTGCATCTATTAGCTCATTCAAATAGACAACTGCAGAGTGAGACTTAATTGTTTTTAGTGATGAGCACCAACATGTAAAATCAATACTATTTCTTCATTTAATCCAATTCACTGTTCCCACTTTCATAAAATGAGAATTCCATGATAGTGACTTTAATCTTAGCATGTCTGAGAGAACTGATGATGATTTGCTCCTGTGTGTATAAGTTGGTGTGTTTTTAAGTTGCTCTGTCGAGAAAAGCTCTTTCCACAGTCAGAGCAATGGTAAGGCTTCTCTCCTGTGTGTGTTCTCTGATGACATTTTAGAGCAGCTAATGTTGTGAAAAATTTTGCACAGTCAGAGCAGAAGTATGGCCTCACTCCTGTGTGTATACGTTGGTGGGTTATTAAGTTGCTCGACCAAGAGAAACACTTCCCACAGTCAGAGCAGAAGTATGGCCTCTCTCCTGTGTGTATACGTTGGTGGGTTATTAAGTTGCCCTGTCGAGAGAAACTCAACCCACAGTCAGAGCAATGATATGGCTTCTCTCCTGTGTGTATTCTCTGATGATGTTTTAGCTTATCTGATGCTGTGAAGCATTTTCCACAGTCAGAGCAGAAGAAAGGCTTCTCTCCTGTGTGTATACGCTGGTGTATTTTAAGGCAGCCCGGTTGAGAGAAACTCTTCATACAGTCAGAGCAATGGTAAGGTTTCTCTCCTGTGTGTATACGCTGGTGTCTTTTAAGGCTGCCCAGGTCAGAGAAATTCTCCCCACAGTCAGAGCAGACGTAAGGTTTTTCTCCTGTGTGCATACGCTGGTGTCTTTTTAAGTTGCCCAGTCGAGAGAAGTTCTTCCCACAGTCAGAGCAGGAGTATGGTTTCTCTCCAGTGTGCACTCTCTGATGAACTGTCAGAGTCCTTGATGTCGTGAAGCTCCTCCCACAGACAGTGCATGAATACTTATTCTCTCCTGTGTGCATTTTTAGGTGTATTTTTAGCTTAGATAGAAATGGGAAAGTCTCCTCACAATGTGGGCAGTGTTGAGACCTCTTAGCTCTGTGATCTTCCTGCTGTTGCTCTCTGGATGTAGAGAATGTTTCAACACTGTCTCCTGTGTGAACAACATCAAATGAACAAGTCAGATGGTGTGATAAACATATAAATTCATATTAGTAGGTTGTACAATACAACCATTCAATACAATTATTATAAAAGTGAGGAATGTCATTATAGTTTCTGAATTGACTGGAGTTTAAAGGGAATTGGCCCCCAACCCTGATACACACACACTAATTTCATTGAACACTGGCAGTTTGTCTACTTCATTTCTTTAGTCTACTCTCTGATCAATCCTTACAGCCCAGTGAATAAAACATGCTGGAAATAATGGTGTCAAACCATGAAAGTCTTAGTAGCATGAAATAACATCTAACTTGTCATTGAAACAAGTCATCATTAATCAATTATAGAGGAACATTTAACTTTGTAGCTGCCTAAAAAGACATGGTTTCCTTGCTTTATCCCAGGGTAGATTATGTTTGTGAATAATACAAACCCTTTAACTCTGAACCTGTGGAATGGGGCATGTTTGTTAAATGTATTTGGAGAAAAACATCATATAAGAACGTCAAGGCAGTTTCTACATCAGGAATAACCTCATTCTTGCTCCAGTCAAAATAAAACCAAACATGAAAGAAAGCCTGCTCATTAAAACTCTTATGAATAAAGTGTGGGTTTGTCTTAGGTACCTTAGTATTTCTAACAGCACAACGGTCACTTAAATCATTACAGAAAACACCAACTGCAGAATATTTATGTGGAACATTTTATGTGGAACATTTGTCAATCTGATGATTGACAAATGAGCAAAACTTATCAGGGTAGATTTCTCTAGAAATTTGAGATTTGGGCAGGTGGGTGAGTTAATCAACTGGGTAAGATTCATAAAATTATAATACATTTTAAAATCATCAGACACCGGCTTTAACCAACACCAGTTGAGATCACCACTGTGAAGAAGTTTAGACATAAGGTGCACCAGAGTAGAAAATGCATCACTGAGAGAAGATGGGGGGTCTATAACAGCCAATCATGGGTCTATAACAGCCAATCACGGGGGTCTATAACAGCCAATCACAGTTATAGAGACCCTTTGAAACCTCAAGATTCAAAGCAAGAAATTCCAACAGTTTACAAATAGTATCAGACTTTGCCACATTTCCAAGGAATTTAGTCTTTAGATATTTAGCCACAACCCCAACTTTCTTAACTTGATCAGTACGATACACATTGTAACCATTTATACAAATATCCTTATCAAGAACAGACGTGCTGAGCCAGGTTTCAGAAAACACAATTACATCAACATCAGTTGATTTAGCCAAAATCCTAAACCAGATCTAGATTTAAAATCAGAGGGGGTTTGGAGACATTGCATATCAGGACCAGAGGTGAGTGCTATGGGGCAATAGCCATTTATCAGGACCAGGGTTAGGTTGAACGTTACCTGATATCAACAAAAGAAGAATAAGTAGGCAACCTGATTAATAACCTTGCACGGCTTCTATTTTTTAAGAGACCTACTGCAATAGAATTCTACAAGTGAGCTTCCAGACAATACAAAACAGTCATTTAAAACCATTAGACGTTGGCAGGGACACAAGTTCGTACTGTTCACAACATGACACAAATGCATCGGCAGGCACTTGGACGAGTAGACCGAGTGAAAAAATGCGAGTTCCCGCAGACACACGTGTGGGGGACGATTGAGAGAACGGGTTGGGGATTGTTGAGCTGCTGCTGACAGCCAAGTGGAGCACGAAGGGGAGCAGATTGGACGAGACACTCCGTGGAGGGAAAGCAGAGGATAGAACCCAGGCCAGCCAGAGAGAGGGTTACTTTGGTAAACTTCGAGTAAGGAAGCGCAAATAACGATAAAAAAAATAATCCGAGAAGAGGGAGACTCGCGATCTTTACACCAGCAAAACTAAATCGTTTGCAGTACACAACAGGAAAATTGTAGATTTGCTCAAACATTAATGAATAGGTTATTAGTTGGTTACAAACTACTATTCACAGACAAACGACATGACATGCTGCCATCCAATTTGTGAAGTTAACGTATAGATAGATAGATAGATAGATAGATAGATAGATAGATAGATAGATAGATAGATAGATAGATAGATAGATAGATAGATAGATAGATAGATAGATAGATAGATAGATAGATAGATAGATAGATAGATAGATATATAGATAGATAGATAGATAGAACCTGCTCTTACCATGATAAACAGATTTCCCAATCTCCTCCTCCTCTTTTTCATCTTTAATGTTGACATTCAGCTCCAGTGTTTGACTGCATTCTTCCAGCTTCACTGATGCCATCTTTGGATCCTATGTTGCAAACTGCACTCCACTGTCACAATCAGGACACAGTGACTGTAAGTTTGGACTCCGTGTGGAAGGAACTCAGCAGGCTGGGTTTGTCCTCACTGTCGATCTGGCAACTCTGGATAAGGATCCCAGTCCTAAATAGATTCTGAGATCAACCTCCTGGTCCTCCTCTATGCAGGCCACACCCCTCCCTTTTTACTGTATGTATGAACACATTTTGAACAATGACTAACTTAAATGCTGTGGTACTTACTAACACAATAGGAAAGGTTGTGGTAGACATGAGCCATCACAGGTGAGTTCACAGCTCTTTCACTCTGAGCATGCATATCAATGAGTCAACCTCGAATTGACCGTCAATACCAGTTCTGATAGACTATTAACATAATGAACTGGGCGTTTCAACAGCCTGACCCTCTATAGTCCTGCATATATATTGAGCTCTAACAATGGGGCCTGGAAAGGGTCTGTTGAAATCCATACTGTTGTGGTGTGAGAGTGGTAACACTAGCTTCCTCTCTGGTTCCATTCCCTAATAGTAAATGGGTCATACTTGAATTCCGGCGGTAATTCTGTCCCTGAACTTTGACACCATATTCAACTCTTAAAAATGACAAATAATACTTTGTTATTCTATTTAACTGTCATTTAATAAGAAAACATGTAGGCTGTGTCTACAATATGGCAAAACATCTATTTTTATGCATTTTAGAAAATACTGTGAACCAGCAAATTGTCTTCTCTAAATAGTGATGTTAAGAGGTGTAGTGACATGTTTACTAAAATAACGTATCTAGTTAAAATACAATTGAATTGTGTATCATGAAAGAAAAACTCAGTTTAGTACCAAAATATAATCCACCCAAACTAATTGTGAAAACTAACAAACTCATTCACACAGAAAACTGCAGAGTGAAACAATACCACACAGTCCACAATTAGTGAAGGGAACCGACATGTAAAATCTATATCCATATCAGTTTATTATTATCAAGGGCCGTCCACTTTGAACATGGGCCATTAAAATGACCATGATCAAGATGAACATGAAGAAACGCCAGGGGGGGTCAACTGTGCCCAGAATTGATTTAGGCTTATCCAAAGTTGTTACTTGGGGTATCAGGTGTATTGTGGAGGTATGCACACTGTGAAATGTATAGTAATTTAGACTAAGAATGCACTGAGATACCAAAATGTCATTACCACAAATGATGAGTAAATTTAATGCTAGAAAATAAGATGCATATACTGTATGCCAATGTAAATGTACATTCTGCCAGTATCAGTGTGTGCCAAGTTGAGGGTCTTAAATAAAAGTGATTGAATCAACGTGAAGCACTAAGGACTGTCATTCTATATTTGGGTTGGATCATTTATCAATAGTTCTAATTATGATTTGGAAAGGAGAGCCATCTAGAGATGGAGCTATGCCCTAAAATGTGAGAAGAGATAAACCTTGCCCCAATCTCATTCTTAGCAAGGTTGGTGTGAAACTATTCTAACATGTGTTCTCTCTCTTCCCTGTGAAATGTTATTAACATGCTGTAAGGCGATCTGTGCCTCTCTGACTGATACGTTTTCATGTTTTCTGCTCCTCCAGAGGATGGTGAAACAATAGTTAACATTGAGAGATTTATTCACCTCTGAATATACAGATCCGTTGTGTATGTGTGTTCTTAAGAACATTTCCCCACAGCCCGAGTGGACACTTGCAACTTGGTTGAAATCTGTGTTTTGGAGTTGGGGATAATTGTTTTATTCTCACTCCCATTAATAAAGTATAACCTTTATTATGATTATAGTATTACCATACTAAGTGGATTGTACAACCCAGAATGAAGGGTTTGAAATGATATAGTGTCTGGTTTTATATGTTGATTTCGCTTACTTTAATATAAATCTTTATTTTTTCAAAACGAAGGATAAGATTTAATATTGCTGATAGATTGTTGCTTCCATGAATGTAATTGTCTGAAATATTTTGAAAGAAAGTCCTTTGAGGGAAGCTTACATGATGCTTACATTAAAATGTAATGATTATTATCACACAAGTGATAAGAGGGTGGAATATGATGGAACATTTTATGTTGGTGCTTTTCTATTCTATACATATCTTTGTTCTATTCATGTGCGGTTCTAATAACCCATTTCTTTGTTCATACAAGAATCCTCACTTATCAGTTTCTGCAATTTAACAGTACGCCCAGACCCTGTTTTGAGAAGAAGATATCTCAGGTTCAAGGTCTCAGCTTAAAGAGAAGAAGACTTGTGAGGTGTTGGTCTGTCACATGTTATGAACCAGTATTGGTCACATGAATGCAGCAAACGGTAATGATTAATGAATTATGCTAAATCATGCAAATATAACTTGTCTGTGTATAGCCGTATATAAGACAACTGTTGGGACTGACCCAGCAGAGCTTCTGACAGACATGTGTACTATGGTGCATTGAGTTGGTTGGAACCTCTCCAGCGCACTGACAATAAACTATGATTCATTTAACATGGACTTTGAGTGTCCATGTGTAAAAGAATTACCACGACAAGAGTAAACTATTTTTTTATTTTTTTATTCTTAGTTTTTTCAATGCATGCAAAACTACAGTATCCCTCCCTCCCTTCTCTCTCTCTATCTTTCCCAGTCTACTCATCCATCTTCAAGCTTTCACCCCTTTCCTGCTCTTCTATCACCATCTCAGTCTTTCTAACCGTCTCCTGGAACTCAGCTTCAGCTTTCTCTCTCTTTTTCATCTCAGACCGCTTCATCTCTTTCTTAATCCTGTCTTTCATCATGGTATAATGTATCTTAATCAGTCCCTCTGACCTCTTTTTCTCTGCCTTTTCCTTCTCTTTTCTTCCTTCTCTCTCTTTTCTTGTTTTAACTTCTCCCTCTTTTTCTCAGCCTTCATTACTTTCTTCTTCTCTTTCTCTCTCTCCATCTCTTTCTTCTTCTTCTTTTTTTGTTCATCTTCCTTGGCTTTCATCTCCTTTCTCTCTTTCTCGTCATCTTTCAACTTCATATTCAGTTTCTTCTTTTCCTCTTTTTTCTCCGTCTTCAAAATTATTTTTTTCTTATTGTGGTTCATGGCCAGAAAGCCCATTCGTCCCAGGATGGTCTCTGCTCTCTCTAACGAAAACGTCCCAATGAAGCTCTTGGAATGGGAACGGTCCGCATCACACTTCAAACCCTCCCTGGGTCTCACCTCCTCCTTGACACTCCTCTCTTCACTTTCAGTGTCAAAGCCTAGCCAATAATCCTAACAGGAAGACATTGACTGTAGATGTAATATTGTTCCATTGTGTCACATTCAATACACATTAGAGTGATCAACATACATTGATGGATCATAGGACACACAATATGGATGACAGTAATTGAGGTAGTTTGTTTATTTCCATCCCAATCAGATTTTATAACAGCCATAGATGTTCTTCCTGGATCAACACTAAATGTAATACAAATGTTAACACTAGTAAGGTGTGATGTTTTATACTAAGAGCAGCAGGGTTGGGGTTCATTCCATTTCAATTCCAGTCAATTCAGGAAGTACTCTAAAATTACAATTCTCTTCAATGCTTTGAATTGAAATGCAACTGACCCCCAACCCTGTAAAGTAGTAGTGTAAAATAGTACACCTACCTTTGCCGTTTCCAGGGTCCAGGGCCTGGGTCCCTGATCCTCTGTCAAGCATATGGCTCTCACTCTAACAGGCGTCTTTGTGGCCATGCAGAACAGAGGGGTGGGCAGCTCATCATTGCAGTTTGCCAGAGTTAAGTTAGCATCTGGAAGTGCTAGGACAGGGCTTTTATCACCCATCAGAACCTCTTTTTTGAAAGCGGAAGCAACTACACGTTCCTTTTTGTCTACTGAGCACTCTGTAGTGCCCTCACCTGTCTTCCATAGCTGTTTGTGGTCATTGTCGTGGGTGCAGGGCAGGCTTAGAGGCAGAGTTGCAGGAGGACTTTTATCAGTCAAAAACTCCTCTTGGACGACACTGGACACGGAAATGTCTGTTTCCCTGGCAACAGGACACTTGTTGTTGCCCTCTACTTCCTCCCCTGTTAGTTTGTAGTCAATGTCAAAAAGAAGTGACAGACTTGGAGACAGCATTGGGACGGGGCAATTAGCTGCTGATCTGTCCACTCCATCAACAGTAGCTGTGCCTGCAGTGGCCTCTGTGGCAACTGAGACCTCATAGGTATCCTCTACTGTCTGCTGTTGAGGCATGGAGTCACCGTCAAAGAAGTGTGGCAGGTATTGATGCAGCATTGAGGAAAGACGTATATCCGTCAATAGGTTCTCTTGTTTACCTGTAGATACATCTGCAGTGGCCTCCGTGGCAACTGGGCACTCAGCAGACTGGCAGGTTTCAGGGACAAAGTATGAAAATACAATGAATCGTTTTGCTTCCTGAGCGCGTATGGCCAATAGAGACGGGGGATGCAACATGGTTGTTACAGGCCTCCGATTGGTGAAAGCCAGTGGTGGGAGGGAGTCAATAGAGGGAGCTCTGAAGTCAGTGAGAGGACGGTTGGTCACATCTCTCACATTCTGCGTGAGAAAAGAAACAGACATGATGAAAATGTTCACTTTCAGTACATACAGTGGGGAGAACAAGTATTTGATACACTGCCGATTTTGCAGGTTTTCCTACTTACAAAGCATGTAGAGGTCTGTAATTTTTATCATAGGTACACTTCAACTGTGAGAGACGGAATCTAAAACAAAAATCCGGAAAATCACATTGTATGATTTTTAAATAATTAATTTGCATTTTATTGCATGACATAAGTATTTGATCACCTACCAACCAGTAAGAACTCCGGCTCTCACACAACTGTTAGTTTTTCTTTAAGAAAACCCTCCTGTTCTCCACTCATTACCTGTATTAACTGCACCTGTTTGAACACGTTACCTGTATAAAAGACACCTGTCCACACACTCAATCAAACAGACTCCAACCTCTCCACAATGGCCAAGACCAGAGAGCTGTGTAAGGACATCAGGGATAATATTGTAGACCTGCACAATACTGGGATGGGCTACAGGACAATAGGTAAGCAGCTTGGTGAGAAGGCAACAACTGTTGGCGCAATTATTCGAAAATGGAAGAAGTTCAAGATGTCGGCCAATCTTCCTCGGTCTGGGGCACCATGCAAGATCTCATTTCGTGGGGCATCAATGATCATGAGGAAGGTGAGGGATCAGCCCAGAACTACACGGCAGGACCTGGTCAATGACCTGAAGAGAGCTGGGACCACAGTCTCAAAGAAAACCATTAGTAACACACTACGCCGTCATGGGTTAAAATCCTGCAGCGCACGCATGGTCCCCCTGCTCAAGCCAGCGCATGTCCAGGCCCGTCTGAAGTTTGCCAATGACCATCTGGATGATCCAGAGGAGGAATGGGAGAAGGTCATGTGGTCTGATGAGACAAAAATAGAGCTTTATGGTCTAAACTCCACTTGCCATGTTTGGAGGAAGAAGAAGGATGAGTACAACCCCAAGAACACCACCCAACTGTGAAGCATGGAGGTGGAAACATCATTCTTTGGGGATGCTTTTCTGCAAAGGGGACAGGACGACTGCACCGTATTGAGGGGAGGATGGATGTGGCCATGTATCGCGAGAACTTGGCCAACAACCTCCTTCCCTCAGTAAGAGCATTGAAGATTGGTCATGGCTGGGTCTTCCAGCAACGACCCGAAACACACAGCCAGGGCAACTAAGGAGTGGCTCCGTGAGAAGCATCTCAAGGTCCTGGAGTGGCCTAGCCAGTCTCCAGACCTGAACCCAATAGAAAATCTTTGGAGAGAGCTGAAAGTCCGTATTGCCCAGCAACAGCCCCGAAACCCTTAGGATCTGGAGAAGGTCTGTATGGAGGAGTGGGCCAAAATCCCTGCTGCAGTGTGTGCAAACCTGGTCAAGAACTACAGGAAACGTATGATCTCTGTAATTGCAAACAAAGGTTTCTGTACCAAATATTAAGTTCTGCTTTTCTGATGTATCAAATACTTATGTCATGCAATAAAATGCAAATTATGTGATTTTCTGGAATTTTGTTTTAGATTCCGTCACTCACAGTTGAAGAGTACCTATGATAAAAATTACAGACTTCTACATGCTTTGTAAGTGGGAAAACCTACAAAATCGGCAGTGTATCAAATACTTGTTCTCCCCACTGTACATACATACTTTATGAGTCAGCATTATTTACTTATACATCACATATACATAACCATTCAAAAGTTTGAACACAACCTCCTCATTCAAGGGTTTTCTTAATTTTTACTATTTTCTACATTGTAGAATAATAGTGAAGACATCAAAACTATGAAGTAACACATATGGAATCATGTTGTTATCAAAAAAGTGTTAAACAAATCAAAATATATTTTATATTTGAGATTCTTCAAAGTAGCCACCCTTAGCATTGATGACAGATTTGCACACTCTTGGCATTCTCTCAACCAGCTTAATGAGGTAATAATCTGGAATGCATTTCAATTAACAGGTGTGCCTTGTTAAAAGTTATTTTGTGGAATTTCTTTCCTTCTTAATGCGTTTGAGCCAATCACTAGTGTTATGAAAAGGTAGGGGTGGTATACAGAAGATAGCCCTATTTGCTAAAAGACCAAGTCCAAAATATGTCAAGAACAGCTCAAATAAGCAAAGAGAAATTACAGTCCATTGTTTCTTTAAGTGCAGTCGCAAAAACCATCAAGCGCTACCCACCTGGTTTGCGCTTAATGGGACTATAATTTCTTTTTTAACAGGACAATGATCCAAAACACACCCCCAGTGTGTGTAAGGGCTATTTGACAGAGAAGGAGAGAGATGGAGTGCTGCATCAGATGATCTGGCCTCCACATTCACCCGATCTCAACCCAATTGAGATTGGTTGGGATGAGTTGGACTGCAGAGTGAAGGAAAGGCAGCCAACAAGTGCCCAGCATATGTGGGACCTCCTTCAAGACTGTTGGAAAAGCTGGTTGAGAGAATGCCAAGAGTGTGCAAAGCTGTAATCAAGGCAAATGGTGGCTACTTTGAAGAATCTAATATCTAAAATAAATATTGTATTTGTTACGACATGATTCCATATGTGTTATTTAATAGTTTTGATGTCTTCACTATTATTCTACAATAGAGAAAATAGTAACAAAAGAGCCCTTGAATGAGTAGGTTTGTCCAAACGTTTGACAGGTACTGTATATATCTAGTCTCCTCTCAGATGCTCTGCACCAGTCTGTCTCAACCCTGGGCCACCTAGCCAATGTTCCAGCTAAGTGTAAAAATACATGACCAAAACCCAGCATAACATTTTAGTAATTTAGAAGACGCATTCAATTTAAGGTAGCTGGGTGAGACAACCACATAATCCTGATATGAACGTCTATGAGGGAACAGTTGTTTATTTTTTATGACAAGACAACCATAACAACTGAGGACTATGTACATAAATAAACTGAAACAGTCAGACAGACACGATACAGCATATTTTGACAAGAACAGTTATCAGCAATGCCATGCTATAGCCTAATACTAAAACAAATAATACAAAATATTGTTAGCTTACATTCCATGGCATATGGACCATTTTGCCCTTTTAGTAACTTATATTTGCTGTAATTATTATTGTTCCATAGAACTCTAGTCGTCTGTCAAAATTGGTCTTGTTACCTCCTCAATCAGGCTCGGCATTTTCCTTGTCTCGAACCAAATCCTCTTCATCTCCTTCTCCTGATCCCTCTGGCCCATCAGCAGGCAGTTAAGTAAGCTATATCAAATGATCCCTATATAATATCGAGTCATTTGATGCGAGTGGTTGTAATAATTTGGGATCTATCGCATCCCACTACTGTCTTTGGAATATTTATTTATTGCACAGAAGGACAAGTTGATAGTAGATTGACATAGTCTAGTGCTTTTGCTGTTTGTTAGGCCTACTCATCTTGTTGGCTGATGAAAGGTAGGCTAAATGTGGGCAGTTCTTCTAACATCTTCAATATTGGCCTTGGAATTCAATAAGAGGGATGAGAGCAGTTGCGTCCCCGATGTGTCTGTCTTCACTGTTAGATGAGATACCTGAAAGTGGCGTGTCCCAATGGTGATGAGTAGAGGTGTAGTGACATGTTTTGAGTAGATTAATATATATATATATTGTTCTGAATGATTCAGTAGATCAATAAAGATATGCAACTCTAACAGGTCTCAACGTTGCTTATTTTGGAAAACCATGTTAGTGCAAAGATCAAAATTAGCTTTGTGATAGTAAAATGAATGTCTTTATGTTTTTATGAATTATACAAGAGAAGAGTTTGACCATCACAAATGATTGTACACATTTTATTTTTCATTGACAGGTGAAATAAGTTGGCTTCAATTCAGTTATCCAAACACATTCATTATCATTGATTAAAATAACATATCTAGTTAAAAGACAATTTAATAAATACATTTAGTCATTTCATAGACAATGCATCATTAAATAAAAAGTATGTTTAGTATTTTAAAAAAATTATCCACACAAACTAATGGTGAAAACAGATCATCACACCATCTCTATCTGATACATGTTGCATATATTAGCTCATTCAAATAGACAACTGCAGAGTGAGACTTAATTGTTTGGGCAATGGGCACCAACATGTAAAATCAATACTATTTCTTCATTTAATCCAATTCACTGTTCCCACTTTCATAAAATGAGAATTCAATGATAGTGAATTTAATCTTAGCATGCCTGAGATAACTGATGATGCTTCTCTCCTGTGTGTCTATGTTGGTGTGTTTTTAAGGTGCACTGTTGAGAGAAACTCTTCCCACAGTCAGAGCAATGATAAGGCTTCTCTCCTGTATGTGTTCTCTGATGACGTTTTAGCTTAACTGATGTTGTGAAGCATTTTACACAGTCAGAGCAGAAGTAAGGCTTCTCTCCTGTGTGTCTATGTTGGTGTGTTTTTAAGGTGCACTGTTGAGAGAAACTCTTCCCACAGTCAGAGCAATGATAAGGTTTCTCTCCTGTGTGTGTTCTCTGATGACGTTTTTGCTCAGAAGATGTTGTGAAGCATTTTCCACAGTCAGAGCAGAAGTACGGCTTCTCTCCTTTGTGTATACGTTGGTGGGATTTTAAATTGCTCTGTTGAGAGAAACTCTTCCCACAGTCAGAGCAAATATAAGGCTTCTCTCCTGTATGTGTTCTCTGATGACGTTTTAGCTTAGCTGATGTTGTGAAGCATTTTCCACAGTCAGAGCAGAAGTAAGGCTTCTCTCCTGTGTGTCTATGTTGGTGTGTTTTTAAGGTGCACTGTTGAGAGAAACTCTTCCCACAGTCAGAGCAATGATAAGGTTTCTCTCCTGTGTGTGTTCTCTGATGACGTTTTTGCTCAGAAGATGTTGTGAAGCATTTTCCACAGTCTGAGCAGAAGTAAGGCTTCTCTCCTTTGTGTATACGTTGGTGGGTTTTTAAATTGCTCTGTTGAGAGAAACTCTTCCCACAGTCAGAGCAAATATAAGGCTTCTCTCCTATATGTGTTCTCTGATGACGTTTTAGCTTAGCTGATGTTGTGAAGCATTTTACACAGTCAGAGCAGGAGTATGGCTTCTCTCCTGTGTGTATACGCTGGTGTATTTTAAAGTTGCCCAGTTTAGAGAAACTCTTCCCACAGTCAGAGCAATGGAAAGGCTTCTCTCCTGTGTGTGTTCTCTGATGACATTCTAGATCAACTAATGTTGTGAAACATTTTGCACAGTAAGAGCAGAAGTAAGGCTTCTCTTCTGTGTGTATACGTTGGTGGGTTTTTAAATTGCTCATTTGAGAGAAACTCTTCCCACAGTCAGAGCAATGATAAGGCTTCTCTCTTGTGTGTATACGCTGGTGTGTTTTAAAGTTGCTCAGTTGAGAGAAACTCTTCACACAGTCAGAGCAATGGTAAGGTTTCTCTCCTGTGTGTATACGCTGGTGTGTTTTTAAGTTGCCAAGTTTAGAGAAGATATTCCCACAGTCCGAGCAGGAGTATGGCTTCTTTCCTGTGTGTATACGCTGGTGTGTTTTTAAGTTGCCCTGTTTAGCAAAGCTATTCCCACAGTCAGAGCAGGAGTATGGCTTCTCTCCAGTATGCTTTCTCTGATGAACTGTCAGAGCCCTTGATGTCGTGAAGCTCCTCCCACAGACAGTGCATAAATACTTATTCTCTCCTGTGTGTATTTTTAGGTGTATTTTTAGCTTTGATAGAAATGGGAAAGTCTCCTCACAATGTGGGCAGAGGTGAGACCTCTTAGCTCTGTGATCTTCCTGCTGTTGCTCTCTGGATGTAGAGAATGTTTCAACACTGTCTCCTGTGTGAACAACATCAAAAGAACAAGTCAGTTGGTGTGATAAACATATGACTTCATATTAGTAGGTTATACAATGCAACCATTAAATACAATTATTATTAAAAGTAAGGAATGTCATTATAGTTTCTGAATTGACTGGAGTTTAAAGGGAATTGGCCCCCAACCCTGATACACACACACTAATTTCATTGAACACTGGCAGTTTGTCTACTTCATTTCTTTAGTCTACTCTCTGATCAATCCTTACAGCCCAGTGAATAAAACATGCTGGAAATAATGGTGTCAAACCATGAAAGTCTTAGTAGCATGAAATAACATCTAACTTGTCATTGAATCAAGACATCATTAATCAATTATAGAGGAACATTTAACTTTGTAGCTGCCTAAAAAGACACGGTTTCCTTGCTTTATCCCAGGGTAGATAATGTTTGTGAATAATACAAACCCTTTATCTCTGAACCTGTGGAAGGGGGCATGTTTGTTAACTATTTGGAAAAAAAACATCATGAAAGATTTTCAAGTCAGTTTCTACATCAGGAATAATCTCAATCATGCTCCAGTCAAAATAAAACAAATCATGAAAGAAATACCTTAGTATTTCTAAAAGCACAATGGTCACTTAAATCATTACAGAAAACACCAACCGCAGAATATTTATGTGGAACATTTGTCAATATAAAATGTATACATTTGAGAATTGGGCAGGAAGGTAAGATTAATATAATTATAATACATTTTCAAATCATCAGACACCGGCTTTAACCAACACCAGTTGAGATCATCAACCAAGATAATTTCACTGTGAAGAAGTTTAGACATAAGGTGCCTCAGAGAAGAAAATGCATCACTGAGAGCAGACGGGGTCTATAATAGCCAATCACTGGGGTCTATAACAGCCAATCACAGTTACAGAGAGACCCTTTGAAACCTCAAGATTCAAAGCAACAACTACCAACTGTTTACAAATAGTATCAGACTTTGCCACATTTCCAAGGAATTTAGTCTTTAGATATTTAGCCACAACCCCAACTTTCTTAACTCGATCAGTCCGATACACATTGTAACCATTTATACAAATATCCTTATCAAGAACAGACTTGCTGAGCCAGGTTTCAGAAAACACAATTACATCAACCCAAATCCTAAACCAGATCTAGATTTAAAATCAGAGGGGGTTTGGAGACGTTGCATATCAGGACCAGGGTTAGGTTGAACGTTACCTGATATCAACCAAATAAGAATAAGTAGGCAACCTTGCACGGCTTCTATTTTTATAGAGAAGAGACCTACTGCAATATAATTCTACAATTGAGTTTCCAGACAAAACAGTCTTTTAAAACCATTAGACTTTGGCAGGGACACAAGTTCGTAGTGTTCACAACATGACACAAATGCGTCGGCACTTGGACGAGTGGACCGAGTGAAAAAAAGTGAGTTCCCGCAGACACACGCGTGGGGGGCGATTGAGAGAACGGGTTGGGGATTGTTGAGCTGCTGCTGACAGCCAGGTGGAGCACGAAGGGGAGCAGCTTGGACGAGACACTCCGTGGACGGAAAGCAGAGGATAGAACCCAGGCCAGCCAGAGAGAGGGTTACTTTGGTGAACTTCGAGTAAGGAAGTGCAAATAGCGATAAAAAAAAATATCCGAGAAGAGGGAGACCCGCGATCTTTACACCAGCTAAACTAAATAGTTTGCAGTACACAACAGGACAATTGTAGATTTGCTCAACCATGAATGAATAGGTTATTAGTAGGTTACAAACTACTATTCACAGACAAACGACTTGACATGCTGCCATTTTGGATTGAAGATAACGTATTGAAGATAAACGACTTGACATGCTGCTATAGTTGCCATGCTATAGTTAACATATAGATAGAACCTGCTCTTACCATGATAAACAGATTTCCCAATCTCCTCCTCCTCTTTTTCATCTTTAATGTTGACATTCAGCTTCAGAGTTTGACTGCATTCTTCCAGCTTCACTGATGCCATCTTTGGATCCTATGTTGCAAACTGCACTCCACTGTCACAATCAGGACACAGTGACTAAGTTAGTCTCTGTGTGGAAGGAACTCAGCAGGCTGGGTTTGTCCTCACTGTCGATCTGGCAACTCTGGATAAGGATCCCAGTCCTAAATAGATTCTGAGATCAACCTCCTGGTCCTCCTCTATGCAGGCCACACCCCTCCCTTTTTACTGTATGTATGAACACATTTTGAACAATGACTGCCTTAAATGCTGTGGTACTTACTAACACAATAGGAAAGGTTGTGGTAGACATGAGCCATCACAGGTGAGTTCACAGCTCTTTCACTCTGAGCATGCATATCAATGAGTCAACCTTGAATTGACCGTCAATACCAGTTCTGATAGACTATTAACATAATGAACTGGGCGTTTCAACAGCCTGACCCTCTATAGTCCTGCATATATATTGAGCTCTAACAATGGGGCCTGGAAAGGGTCTGTGAAATCAATACTGTTGTGGTGTGAGCAGGGAAGTTGCCAGAATTGAAACCTTGTTGCCCCATGAAAAAAAACCTACCTAACCATATGTTATTAAATGTACTAGAAGCTTCTGCTGCTCTAATACTAGAATTGTGCTGATTCTAGTTTCCACCGTTATCCGTTTCCTAAATTAACTAATGTTAACAGAAGTTGTTTGTGTCATGAGATTTTTATGATGCTTTATTATAAATAATTACTCAATTGGTGAATTATTTTTATATATACAGTGGGGAGAACAAGTATTTGATACACTGCCAATTTTGCAGGTTTTCCTACTTACAAAGCATGTAGAGGTCTGTAATTTTTATCATAGGTACACTTCAACTGTGAGAGACGGAATCTAAAACAAAAATCCAGAAAATCACATTGTATGATTTTTAAATAATTAATTTGCATTTTATTGTATGACATAAGTATTTGATCACCTACCAACCAGTAAGAATTCCGGCTCTCACAGACCTGTTAGTTTTTCTTTAAGAAGCCCTCCTGTTCTCCACTCATTACCTGTATTAACTGCACCTGTTTGAACTCGTTACCTGTATAAAAGACACCTGTCCAAACACTCAATCAAACAGACTCAAACCTCTCCACAATGGCCAAGACCAGAGAGCTGTGTAAGGACATCAGGGATAAAATTGTAGACCTGTACAAGGCTGGGATGGGCTACAGGACAATAGGCAAGCAGCTTGGTGAGAATGCAACAACTGTTGGTGCAATTATTAGAAAATGGAAGAAGTTCAAGATGACGGTCAATCTCCCTTGGTCTGGGGCACCATGCAAGATCTCACCTCGTGGGGCATCAATGATCATGAGGAAGGTGAGGGATCAGCCCAGAACTACATGGCAGGACCTGGTCAATGACCTGAAGAGAGCTGGGACCACAGTCTCAAAGAAAACCATTAGTAACACACTATGCCGTCATGGATTAAAATCCTGCAGCGCACCCAAGGTCCCGCTGCTCAAGCCAGCGCATGTCCAGTCCCGTCTGAAGTTTGACAATGACCATCTGGATGATCCAGAGGAGGAATGGGAGAAGGTCATGTGGTCTGATGAGACAAAAATAGAGCTTTTTGGTCTAAACTCCACTTGCCGTGTTTGGAGGAAGAAGAAGGATGAGTACAACCCCAAGAACACCATCCCAACCGTGAAGCATGGAGGTGGAAACATCATTCTTTGGGGACTGCACCGTATTGAGGGGAGAATGGATGGGGCCATGTATCGCGAGATCTTGGCCAACAACCTCCTTCCCTCAGTAAGAGCATTGAAGTGGGGCGTGGCTGGGTCTTCCAGCATGACAACGATCCGAAACACACAGCCAGGGCAACTAACGAGTGGCTCCGTAAGAAGCATCTCAAGGTCCGGGAGTGGCCTAGCCAGTCTCCAGGCCTGAACCCAATAGAAAATCTTTGGAGGGAGCTGAAAGTCCGCATTGCCCTTCGACAGCCCCGAAACCTGAAGGATCTGGAGAAGGTCTGTATGGAGGAGTGGGCCAAAATCCCTGCTGCAGTGTGTGCAAACCTGGTCAAGAACTACAGGAAACGTATGATCTCTGTAATTGCAAACAAAGGTTTCTGTACCAAATATTAAGTTCTGCTTTTCTGATGTATCAAATACTTATGTCATGCAATAAAATGCAAATTAATTACTTAAAAATCATACAATGTGATTTTCTGGATTTTTGTTTTAGATTCCGTCTCTCACATTTGAAGAGTACCTATGATAAAAATTACAGACTTCTACATGCTTTGTAAGTGGGAAAACCTGCAAAATCGGCAGTGTATCAAATACTTGTTCTCCCCACTGTGTGTTTTTTCATAGTGCTGATGTCTTCACTATTATTCTACAATGTAGAAATAAAGAAAATCCCTTGAATGAGTACGTGTGTCCAAACTTTCGACTGGTACTGTATGTATTCATATCAGTAGGCTGTACAACACAAAAGGGGAATAAAACTATTCTAAAAGTGGGTAAGAGTAGGAAGCTAAAAAGGGGCGTGTCATCCTCCAGTAACTACTGACTCATTTCATAGAACTGGCAGTTTGTCTACTCTCTGATCACTCAATGCTGGCAATACTGGTGTCAAACCATGTGTCAGTAGCATGAAATAACATCTACCCCTTCATTGAAACAGTTAACCATGAAACAGTTTTTCATGCAGAGTGGGAAGTTGGAATGAACCTGTGCTTACCATGAGAAACATATTTCCCAATCTTCTCCTCCTCTTCTTCATCTTTAATGTTGACGTTCAGCTCCAGTGTTTGACTGCATTCTTCCAGCTTCACTGATGCCATCTCTGGATATTGCAGAGCAAACTGGGCTCCACTGTCACAATCAGGACCCAGTGACTGTAGGTTTGGACGGTGTGGAAAGAGAGAGGCGGGCTGGGTTTGTCCTCACTGTCGATGTTACCGGTCTCAGACTTAATCTGAGTCGGCCAGTAGTAATAAAGAGAAACGGACACAAAGGTTAGTCTTGACATTTCTGGCACTGTCTTTAATCTCTAAAAATATAGTTTATATTTAGGTGCAGGAGCTCCACAATACTTCTGAGCTAATATTCTATAATAGGAACATGAGCTCAAACAGTAGAAATGTAAGGTGCCGGTCCTCAGCTCCGGTGAGCTCCTGTCCAAGTCAAGCACTGATCTCATTTCAATAGATCTGGTAGCTAAGCGTTGACAACAAAACATGAATTAATTCAGATTAGACAAAGTATACACTTTAAATTAGGCCACACAATTTAAGTGCAATTAATCTATAGTAGATTTCCTGAATTTACATAAATGCAAAAACCAATAGTATTTCCGTTCACACCATAGTAACATTTATAGATAAAGACAGAAACAACTTAATGTGTCTGAATATTAGTACACATGTAGAAAACTGATCATCATTAGGCTACATTCAGCTTCAAAACAGTAGTGCAACCGTAAGTGTCTCTCTCTGCTGGCGCCGCCATTTTACCAGCTCGTGAATTTTACACAAAACCAATAACTTGCTAAACGAATTAAGAAAACTCAAGTAAATAGATTCTTTATAAAATTTCCTTGAGAAAATTATGTACATCCACTCAGACAAACCCCAAAGGCTCTAACTATGTAACTTGTAAAACAGTTATAACGTTCTTCACTCGGCTTGACACAAAAATAACACATCAAACCTTTACAAAAAGTGGATTTATTACCTTAAATTTGTATGACATGTTCTTTCGATATTAGAACGTTTAAACGTGCTATTACATACCTGTAGTAATAAATAGAAACGGACACAAAGGTTATCTTCCTGACTGCACCGTTCTGGCGCTTTCTTTATACTGAATAATGGATGTGCGTCTGGCCGGAACTTCCTGTTCTCCCACTAACACCGTCCGTGCATTCAGGGATCCTTGAGCTGGCCCTACCCAATTACATGAGAAGGGGGTCGCTGCCTCCTCCGGGACACATCTTATTTGCATAGAGTTGATCAAGCTGTTGTTTGTGGCCTGTGGAATGTTGTCCCACTCCTCTCCAATGGCTGTGCGAAGTTGCTATATATTGGTGGGAACTGGAACAAGCTGTGGTACACGTCGATCCAGACCACCCCAAACAGGGTCAATGGGTGACATGTCTGGTGAGTATGCAGGCCATGGAAGAATTGGGACATGTTCAGCTTCTAGGAATTTGTGTACAGATCCTTGAGACATGGCGGCGGATGAATGGCAGGACAATGGGCCTCAGGATCTTGTCATAGTATATCTGTGCATTCAAATGACCATCAATAAAATGTAATTGCGTTCGTTGTCTCCCATTCCATAACCCGATGCTACCATGGAGTACTTTGTTGACAACATTGACCTCAGCATCCCGCTCCCCACACAACACCATACACGTGGTCTGCAATTTAGAGGCTTGTTGGGCATATTGCCAGGCACGGCGCCACGATGTTTTCTCTCCCGCTGCTAAGGGGGAGCTTGACCAATATGTGGGGCTGCTAAGAAATTAGTTGATTTTCATGACTTCACAGTTATAAGGTTCTCGTTATTTTCAATAAAAGCAGATATGGCACACCGCACATTCGATATACATGTAGTTTTTTATTGAATTTGGCCAAAGAATATTAAACAACATAGCTATAAGCTTAATACAACTTTCACGTGCAAAGGTGAAACGCTTCAGTGCATGGGCGCTGTCCGGTGCTGAAGTCTTTCAGTAATAACAACACAATACATCCAAAATGCGACAACAACAAGGAGTGGATTTATTCCATATGCATAATCAGACAACTGTGCATTGGTAATAATGTTACGGATTAAATGTCTACCACAACGTCAGAAATTTAATAAATAATATCCTAAGTGCAGCCACAACGAGAAGTGCAATGCATTTAGCCTATGCCTGTTAACTGTGCACACACTTATCATCACAATCTTAGTGATTATATTTATATTGCAAACAAAAATAACTTGTAGGCCGACGATATACTGTACATGCGTCCTGCTGTGCGTTGGTTATAATGTCACGGATTAAATGTCTATCACAACGTCAGAAATGAAAGGAGTAATATCCACAGTGCAGTTTTTGGTTGTGTCTGTCGGGAGTGATGTGTTATCAGGCTTGCTAAATAACTACCGGATGGAAGTGGAGAGCGCGCCTTGAGCTTTGGTTATTGTACCCGGCCCGCCCAACATGGCCAAGAGACGCAAACGGCCTGCAGCAGCACTCCGATGTGAAGAATAGCCCTTACAAAAATGAAACGATTGTAGTACAATGAAAAAAAACTGTAGTGACCAAAAACAATACATATATTTTTTCATTGTACTAGACCTAGGAACATAGAGAGCGGAAACAGCCAGATGCGTCATAACATCCCCGAAGTAAAGCCGCACTGGGAACCACATTTGAAAGGGAATACATTCAGCAGGGTGTAAAACATTCACAGTAAAACATGATTTAAATGTATTGCTGGAAGGGCTGTGGTCACCATTCATGTAATACATTAAATATATACATAGACACTGATTAGAAATCACACGCCACCTTTAGGAATAGAACACTAGCCACTTGAATAATGTATCCGTATCTGCATCACTCATCTCTATGTATAAACTGCACTCCACACTATTCTACGGTATCTTAGTCAACCAATTTGTGTGTACATATTGTATCACCCATCTCATATGTATATACTGTATTGTACTCTTCTACGCCACTGACTGCTAAACAACCATCTCTAGCACATCAGAGACCTTTACCTATAGACATAGATTAGAAATCACAGACCACTTTAAGGAAATTAAACCCTAGTCACTTTAATAATGTGTCCATATCGTGCACTACTCATATCTTATGTTTAAACTGTACGCTATACTATTCTTCTGTATCTTAGTCACTTAATCTGCATACTATAAAGCTTATTATAAACTGGGTGGTTCGAGCCCTTTATGCTGCATGGCTGACAGCCGTGGTATATGACACCATATACCATGGGTATGACAAAACATTAATTTATATTGCTCTAATTACTTTAGTAACCAGTATATAATAGCAATAAGGAACCTCGGGGGTTTGTGGTATATGGCCAATATACCACGGCTAATGGCTGTATCCAGCCACTCCGCGATGCGTCGTGCATAAGAACTATACCAAACCCCCTCGTGCGTTATTGATGAACTATGCCACTGTATCTTAGTCTAATGCCGCCCTGACATTTATGTATATATTCTCAATCCATTCCTTACTTAGATTAATGTGTATTTGGTATGTGTTGTGAAACTGATAGATATTATTTGTTAGATATAACTGCACTGTTGGAGTTAGAAGCACAAGCATTTTGCTACACATGGAATAACATCTGCTAACCACGTGTATGTGACCAATTAAATTCGATTTGATTTGAACAATATGTACTTTTAAACAAAACATGTCATATTCAATGCTTTTTTGTCAAATTTTGTCAATAAACTTTTACCAAAAAAAAGCCCCTTTGTGGAGGGAAAAATAACTCGGATTGGCTGAGCCTGGCTCCCCAGTTAACTAAAATTCTGTTACAAATGGTTTTGGTAGTCCGACATTGTCACTAATCTGGATTTAGAGTGCTAGGGGTACAATCTATACCTTGTGACAATGTAAGACTACTGAAACCATTGTAAGACATACCTTTTGTTAGCCAGAGTTCGGAAGAGTTTGTGCATATATTATGGCGCCATTTTGTGACGTTTTTGTTTTCGTTTTGGACTTTTTAAAAAGTGTTTTGTTGCTGTTCCTGCACACATAATGTTGTTCTTGTGGCAAGCCGAAGTCTGTCCCCCTTCGTTGGTGATTGGTCAACCTGTATACCACCTGTATACCACCTGTATATACTACCTGTATACCACCTGTATATACCACCTGTATATACCACCTGTATACCACCTGTATACCACCTGTATATACCACCTGTATATAAAGCAGAACTTAATATTTGGTACAGAAACCTTTGTTTGCAATTACAGAGATCATACATTTCCTGTAGGTCTTGACCAGGTTTGCACACACTGCAGCAGGGATTTTGGCCCACTCCTCCATCCAGATCCTTCAGGTTTCGGGGCTGTCGCTGGGCAATACAGACTTTCAGCTCCCTCCAAAGATTTTCTATTGGGTTCAGTTCTGGAGACTGGCTAGGCCACTCCAGGACCTTGAGATGCTTCTTACGGAGCCCCTCCTTAGTTGCCCTGGCTGTGTGTTTCGGGTCGCTGTCATGCTGGAAGACCCAGCCACGACCCATCTTCAATGCTCTTACTGAGGGAAGGAGGTTGTTGGCCAAGATCTCGCGATACATGGCCCCATCCATCCTCCCCTCAATACGGTGCAGTTGTCCTGTCCCCTTTGCAGAAAAGCATCCCCAAAGAATGATGTTTCCAACTCCATGCTTCACGGTTGGGATGGTGTTCTTGGGGTTGTACTCATCCTTCTTCTTCCTCCAAACACGGCGAGTGGAGTTTAGACCAAAAAGCTCTATTTTTGTCTCATTAGACCACATGACCTTCTCCCATTCCTCCTCTGGATCATCCAGATGGTCATTGGCAAACTTCAGACGGGCCTGGACATGCGCTGGCTTGAGCAGGGGGACCTTGCGTGCGCTGCAGAATTTTAATCCATGACGGCGTAGTGTGTTACTAATGGTTTTCTTTGAGACTGTGGTCCCAGCTCTCTTCAGGTCATTGACCAGGTCCTGCCGTGTAGGTCTGGGATGATCCCTCACCTTCCTCATGATCATTGATTCCCCACGAGGTGAGATCTTGCATGGTGCCCCAGACTGAGGGAGATTGACTGTCATCTTGAACTTCTTCCATTTTCTAATAATTGCGCCAACAGTTGTTGCCTTCTCACCAAGCTGCTTGCCTATTGTCCTGTAGCCCATCCCAGCCTTTTGCAGGTCTACAATTTTATCCCTGATGTCCTTACACAGCTCTCTGGTCTTGGCCATTGTGGAGAGGTTGGAGTCTGTTTGATTGAGTGTGTGGACAGGTGTCTTTTATACAGGTAACGAGTTCAAACAGGTGCAGTTAATACAGGTAATGAGTGGAGAACAGGAGGGCTTCTTAAAGAAAAACTAACAGGTCTGTGAGAGCCGGAATTCTTACTGGTTGGTAGGTGATCAAATACTTATGTCATGCAATAAAATGCAAATTAATTATTTTAAAATAATACAATGTGATTTTCTGGATTTTTGTTTTAGATTCCGTCTCTCACAGTTGAAGAGTACCTATGATAAAAATTACAGACCTCTACATGCTTTGTAAGTAGGAAAATCTGCAAAATCGGCAGTGAATCAAATACTTGTTCTCCCCACTGTGTATTGAGCTCTAACAATGGGGCCTGGAAAGGGTCTGTTGAAATCAATACTGTTGTGGTTTGATAGTGGTAACACTATCTTCCTCTCTGGTTCCATTCCCTAATAGTAAGTGGGTCATACTTGAATTCCAGCGGTAATTCTGTCCCTGAACTTTGACACCATATTCAACTCTTAAAAATGACAAATAAGACTTTGTTGTTCTATTTAACTGTCATTTAATAAGAAAACATGTAGGCTGTGTCTATAATACTGCAAAACATCTATTTGTATGCAATTTAGAAAATACTGGGAACTAGCAAATTGTCTTGTCTTAATGGTGATGTTAAGAGGAGAAGTGACATGTTTACTAAAATAACGTATCTAATTAAAATACAATTGAATAGTGTATCATGAAAGAAAAAGTCAGTTTAGTATCAAAATATAATCCACCCAAACTAATTGTGAAAACTAACAAACTCATTCACACAGAAAACTGCAGAGTGAAACAATACCACACAGTCCACAATTAGTGAAGGGAACCGACATGTAAAATCTATATCCATATCAGTTTATTATTATCAAGGCCCGTCCACTTTGAACATGGGCCATTAAAATGACCAACTGAAACACTATCTGAAGATGAACATGAAGAAACGCCAGGACGGATGAGTGCCGGGGACCGAGGGGGGGGGGGGGGTCAACTGTGCCCAGAATTGATTTAGGCTTATCCAAAGTTGATACATGGGGTATCAGGTTGATTTTGGAGGTATGCACACTGAAATGTATAGTAATTTAGACAAAGAATGCACTGAGAAAAATAAGATGCATATACTGTATGGCAATGTAAATGTACATTCTGCCAGTATTGGTGTGTGCTAAGTTGAGGGTCTTAAATAAAAGTGATTGAATCAACGTGAAGCACTAAGGACTGTCATTCTAAATTTGGGTTGGATCATTTATCAATAGATCTAATTATTATTTGGAATGGAGAGGCTTCTAGAGACGGAGCTATGCCCTAAAATGTGAGAAGAGATAAACCTTGCCCCAATCTCATTCTTAGTAAGGTTGGTGTGAAACTATTCTTACATGTGTTCTCTCTCTCTTCCCTGTGAAATGTTATTAACATGCTGTAAGGCGATCTGTGCCTCTCTGACTGATACGTTTTCATGTTTTCTGCTCCTCAAGAGGATGGTGAAACAATGGTTAACATTGAGAGATTTATTCACCTCTGAATCTACAGATCCGTTGTGTATGTGTGTGCTTAAGAACATTTCCCCACAGCCCGAGTGGACACTTGCAACTTGGTTGAAATCTGTGTTTGGGAGTTGGGGCTAATTTTTGTATTTTCACTCCCATTAATAAAGTAAAACCTTTATTATGATTATAGTATTACCATACTAAGTGGATTGTACAACCCAGAATGAAGGGTTTGAAATGATAAAGTGTCTGATTTTATGTGTTGATTTCGCTTACTTTAATATAAATATTTATTTTTTCAAAACGATGGATCAGATTTAATATTGTGAATAGATTGTTGCTTGAAAAGAACGTCCTTTGAGGGAAGCTAGAATCTAAATGTTTACATTAAAATGTAATGATTATTATCAAACAAGTGATAAGAGGGTGGAATATGATGGAACATTTTATGTTGGTGCTTTTCTATTCTATATATATCTTTGTTCTATTCATGTGCGGTTCTAATAACCCATTTCTGTGTTCATGCAAGAATCCTCACTTATCAGTATCTGCAATTTGACAGTACGCCCAGACCCTGTTTTGAGAAGAAGATATCTCAGGTTCAAGGTCTCAGCTTAAAGAGAAGAAGACTTGTGAGGTGTTGGTCTGTCACATGTTATGAACCAGTATTGGTCATATGAATGAAGCAAACGGTAATGATTAATGAATTATGCTAAATCATGCAAATATAACTTGTCTGTGTATAGCCGTATATAAGACAACTGTTGGGACTGACCCAGCAGAGCTTCTGACAGACATGTGTACTATGGTGCATTGAGTTGGTTGGAACCTCTACAGCGCGCTGACTAAACTATGATTCATTTAAGATTGACTTTGAGTGTCCATGTGTAAAAGAATTACCACGACAAGAGTAAACTATTTTTTATTTTATTTTTTTTTTTCAATGCATGCAAAAATACAGTATCCCTTCCTCCCTTCTCTCTCTCTATCTTTCCCAGTCTACTCATCCATCTTCAAGCTTTCACCCCTTCCCTGCTCTTCTATCACCATCTCAGTTCCACCTTTTCGTCTCCTGGAACTCAGCTTCAGCTTTCTCTCTCTTTTTCATCTCAGACCGCTTCATCTCTTTCTTAATCCTGTCTTTCATCATGGAATAATGTATCTTAATCAGTCCCTCTGACCTCTTTTTCTCTGCCTTTTCCTTCTCTTTTCTTTCCTTCTCTCTCTTTTCTTGTTTTAACTTCTCCCTCTTTTTCTCAGCCTTCATTACTTTCTTCTTCTCTTTCTCTCTCTCCATCTCTTTCTTCTTCTTCTTTTTTTGTTCCTCCTCCTTGGCTTTCATCTCCTTTCTCTCTTTCTCGTCATCTTTCAACTTCATATTCAGTTTCTTCTTTTCCTCTTTTTTCTCCATCTTCAAATTTTTTTTTTTCTTATTGTAGTTCATGGCCAGAAAGCCCATTCTTCCCAGGATGGTCTCTGCTCTCTCTGACGAAAACATCCCAATGGAGCTCTTGGAATGGGAACAGTCCGCCTCACACTTCAAACCCTCCCTGGGTCTCACCTCCTCCTTGACGCTCCTCTCTTCACTTTCAGTGTCAAAGCCTAGCCAATAATCCTAACAGGAAGACATTGACTGTAGATGTAATATTGTTCCAATGTGTCACATTCAATACACATTAGAGTGATCAACATACATTGATGGATCATAGGACACACAATATGGAGGACAGTAATTAAGGTAGTTTGTTAATTTCCATCCCAATCAGATTTTATAACAGCCATAGATGTTCTTCCTGGATCAACACTACATGTAATACAAATGTTAACCCTAGTAAGGTGTGATGTTTTATACTAAGAGCAGCAGGGTTGGGGTTCATTCCATTTCAATTCCAGTCAATTCAGGAAGTACTCTAAAATTACAATTCTCTTCAATGCTTTGAATTGAAATGGAACTGACCCCCAACCCTGTAAAGTAGTAGTGTAAAATAGTACACCTACCTTTGCCGTTTCCAGGGTCCAGGGCCTGGGTCCCTGATCCTCTGTCAAGCATATGGAGGCTCTCACTCTAACAGGCGTCTTAGTGGCCAAGCAGAACAGAGGGGTGGGCGGCTCATCATTGCAGGTTGCCAGAGTTAAATTAGCATCTGGAAGTGCTAGGACAGGGCTTTTATCGCCCATCAGAACCTCTTTTTTGAAAGTGGAAGCAACTACACTTTCTTTTGTGTCTACTGAGCACTCTGTAGTGCCCTCACCTGTCTTCCATAGCTGTTTGTGGTCATTGCCGTGGGTGCAGGGCAGGCTTAGAGGCAGAGTTGCAGGTGCAGGAGGACTTTTATCAGTCAAAAACTCCTCTTGGACGACACTGGACACGGAAATGTCTGTTTCCCTGGCAACAGGACACTTGGTGTTGCCCTCTACTTCCTCCCCTGTTAGTTTGTAGTCAATGTCAAAGAGAAGTGACAGACTTGGAGACAGCATTGGGACGGGGCAATTAGCTGCTGATCTGTCCACTCCATCAACAGTAGCTGTGCCTGCAGTGGCCTCTGTGGAAACTGAGACCTCACAGGTATCCTCTACTGTCTGCTCTGGGGGCATGAAGTCATCGTCAAAGACAGATGGCAGACTTGGAGGCAGCTCAAAAGGAAGACTTCTAGCTGCCCATGGGTTCTCTCTCTTGACAGTGGCTGTGCCTGCAGTGTTATCAGTGGCATCTGTGGCAACTCGGCACACTTTGGCTGAAACAGCAGGATGGGAAGTTTCCGAGACATTGCATGAATTACCAATGAAGCGCTGAGCCAGTGGTGGGAGGGAGTAAGGATAGAATCTGTCCTCTTCCTCAACATTAGATATTGTCAATGGAGCAACGGAGACCTCAGTGCTGCTCTCTACTGTCTGCTGTTGAGGCATGGAGTCACCGTCAAAGAAGTGTGGCAGGTATCGATGCAGCATTGAGGAAAGACGTATATCCGTCAATAGGTCCTCTCGTTTACCTGTAGATACATCTGCAGTGGCCTCTGTGGCAACTGGGCACTCAGGAGACTGGCAGGTTTCAGGGACAAAGTATGAAAATACAATGAACCGTTGTGCGTCCTGAGCGCGTATGGCCAATAGAGACGGGGGATGCAACATGGTTGTTACAGGCCTCCGATTAGTGAAAGCCAGTGGTGGGAGGGAGTCAATAGAGGGAGCTCTGAACTCAGTGAGAGGACGGTTGGTCACATCTCTCACATTCTGCGTGAGAAAAGAAACAGACATGATGAAAATGTTCACATTCAGTACATACGTAAGGAAAGGCAGCCAACAAGTGCCCAGCATATGTGGGACCTCCTTCAAGACTGTTGGAAAAGATGGTTGAGAGAATGCCAAGAGTGTGCAAAGCTGTAATCAAGGCAAATGGTGGCTACTTTGAAGAATCTAATATCTAAAATAAATATTGTATTTGTTACGACATGATTCCATATGTGTTATTTCATAGTTTTGATGTCTTCACTATTATTCTACAATAGAGAAAATAGTAACAATAGAGGAAAAACCCTTGAATGAGTAGGTTTGTCCAAACGTTTGTCAGGTACTGTATATATCTAGTGTCCTCTCAGATGCTCTGCACCAGTCTGTCTCAACCCTGGGCCACCTAGCCAATGTTCCAGCTAAGTGTAAAAATACATGACCCAAACCCAGCATAACATTTTAGTAATTTAGCAGACGCTTTAATCCAGAAAGACTTATATTTAGTTAGTGCATTCAATTTAAGGTAGCTAGGTGAGACAGCCACATAATCCTGATATGAACGTCTATGAGAGAACACTTGTTTATTTTTTATGACAAGACAAGACAACCATAAGAACTGAGGTACATAAATAAACTGAAACAGACACGATACAACATATTTTGACAAGAACAGTTATTAGCAATGCCATGCTATAGACTAATACTAAAATAAACAATACAAAATATTATTAGCTTACATTCCATGGCATATGGACCATTTTGCCCTTATAGTAAATTATATTTACTGTAATTATTATTGTTCCATAGAACAAAATTGGTCTTGTTACCTCCTCAATCAGGCTTGGCATTTTCCTTGTCTCAAACCAAATCCTCTTCATCTCCTTCTCCCGATCCCTCTGGATCTGCCACACCAGAGCCAACCTGGCTCCCAGCTCCATCAAGTAGTCGGTCTGTATCGCCTCTTCCTCCAACTGACACTCACCCCTCCTCTGTGTCAGCGATGAACCCTCCATGTCTTCCTCCTAGCTAACAATATCTCTGGAAAATACGTAACGTTGTAGTAAGTGGTGTGTCGCTAACCAAAGAACAATGCATCTCTTTACGTTTTCTTCCCAGCTACTTACAATGAAGCAAGTGAGAATCCCCATGCAGAGATGATTACGCAATAGGCCAGTCTGAATTACTAGTAAAAAGTTGACTACTGGAAAAGTGACCAAGTTCAAATTAATAGATTATGGTTGTTCCTATCATTATGTGAACAATCATTGTGATGCAAGGGGTTGCCATTGGAGATGACAAAGTACAACACAGACTTTAAAAATCAAACTTCAGACTCTCTCTGTACCTTACTATTGAGACTTATTCAACCCTCTCATGTAACGCTACTCCATATTGGGCTTGGTTCTCACAAACCACACTAATCACTTCTATCAGATCATTCAAAAAATGGTGTTTTGGGTAGAAAATGACTCTATATCCATGCAGGACCTTACTTGTTGTACAGTTTAATCTAAAACTCCAGTCTTCTCTTTGAGTGACCCTGAGTGCACCTCAATTGAAGAGGTCAATCAATTCAACAATTTGAAATGGATGGCCATTCAAATAAGAAAACCTCATTCTTATTAGAAATGTAGCAGCTAAAAATGAGGTAGGCCTACTTGTTTTTTGAAACAACCTACCCTTTTGAGATCATTGATTATAACATACGTTGTTGATTAACAAAGAGAGTTAGGGTTTCTTTCATCAATAGAATGCATTAGCCATTAGGCTGGCTCACTACAACTGTAACATTTAAAATATATATATTTTTTAACCTTTATTTAACTAGGCAAGTTAGCTAAGTTTAACTAAGAACACATTTTTATTTACAATGACGGCCTACCTACATGGTCAGCCCCTGGAGCAAATTAGGGTTAAGTGCCTCGATCAAGGACACATTGACAGGTTTTTTCAACTTGTATTCAAACCAGTGATATTTCGGTTACTAGCCCAAAGCTCTAACCGCTAGGCTACCTGCAACCAACTCAAGTGTCAGGATGAACCATTTTCACACTGAATGCTCGTTAGACCAACTTAAAATGTCTATTTGTACACAAGTAATTTTAAAAGTAGTTATACTACTGAAACATATTTACAGTCAATTAAAATACAACTTACCTCTGAAGTAAGCAGTGTGTTCTCTCGCTAATGAAATAGGACATTAATAATGTGTCAGTGGTTAGTTAAATCAGTCTCTTTGCACTGTTCAGTTTGTCTGTGCAACAGTTAATCTCCCAGAATCAGAATCTTGTGATGTCACAATGGAGGCCCTGTTGCCATGATTACCCACAGCATCTCTCAAATTCTGAAACAATTAACTTTTTTCTTAAACCTACAGTATGCATCACAGTCATACCTAATATATACAAATAATCCATATAATAATCCATTAGGTTGCTTGTTCGATCTCAGCCTAACAATAATGTATTTTTTTTAAATCATCATCAATAAAATATATAGCCTACCTTACTATAGTAAAACAAGTCTTCCATAGTCTATGCCACCTCAGTAACAGAGTTCCCAAAAATAATTAACCAGATTCAAGAAAACATCTCTCTTCAATGGCCTCAGTTATTAGCCATTGTAACTATTACTCTGGGAGTCAGGAAGCAGGTGCAGAAGGTGAGTTTAATAATAATACAGGTCAGATAAACAAAACAGGAGCAGCGTACTGAACAAGATAAAACCAATACTGCCAGATGACTGAGGCTACGATGACGATGCAATAGCCATCACTCATCACTGATCCTCAACACTTGGGCTCCACAAGGGTGCGTGCTCAGACTGTGACGCCAAGCACACACACCTCCAACTCAATCATCAAGTTTGCTGACGACACAATAGTAGTAGGCTTGATTACCAACAACCAGACAGCCTACAGGGAGGAGGTGATGGCTCTGCGAGAGTGGCGCCAGGAAAATAACCTCTCACTCAACGTCAACAAAACAAAGGAGATGATCGTTGACTTCAGGAAAAAGGGAGGTTACACCTGGCTCCTCCTCTACCAGGTGTTTCCTATGTTCCCTTATTCCTTATGTATTTAACCCGTATCTGTTCATTGGTCTGGTTGCCAGTTCGTCTTGTGTGTTTCACCAGGTCGTGCCCGCATTCCTAGAATACCTGCTGTCTATTTAGTTCTCCCGTTACCGGACCCTTGCCTGTTTACACAACCTGATTCCTGCCTGCCGTCTCTGTACCTCTGAACTCCTGTGAGCCAAATCCTTTGCCTGCCTACGACAACGACATAGCCTAATGATTTTGTAAAATAAATAATATACCTGACATTCTACCTGTCTCCTGCGTCTGCACTTGGGTCTCTGTCTGAGCTGTGATACCGTTCCTTACTAGATTTATGTGTATTTGGGTATATGTGAAACTGTTAGATATTACTTGTTAGATTTTACTGCACTGTTGGAGCTAGAAGCACAAGCATTTCGCTGCACCAACAATAACATCTGCTAAACATGTGTATGTGACCAACAAAAATGTATTTATTTTACTCATTTTATTTTTAATTGACAGGTGAATTAAGTTGGCTTCAATGCAGTTATCCAAACACATTCATTATCATTGATTAAAATAACATATCTAGTTAAAAGACAATTTAATAAATACATTTAGTAATTTCATAGCCAATGTATCATTAAAGAAAAAGTAAGTTTAGTATAAAAAAGAATCCACACAAAATAATGGTGTAAACGGATCATCACACCATCTCTATCTGATACATGTTGCATCTATCAGCTCATTCAACTAGACAACTGCAGAGTGAGACTATTTTTAGTGATGGGCACCGACATGTAAAATCAATACTATTTCTTCATTTAATACAATTCACTGTTCCCACTTTCATAAAATGAGAATTCAATGATGTTGTGACTTTAATCTTAGCATGCCTGAGATAACTGATGATTCTTCTCTCCTGTGTGTATAAGTTGGTGTCTTTTTAAGTTGCTCTGTCGAGAGAAACTCTTCCCACAGTCAGAGCAACAGTAAGGCTTCTCTCCTGTGTGTGTTCTCTGGTGACATTTTAGATTAGGTAATGTCGTGAAACATTTTGCACAGTCAGAGCAGAAGTATGGCCTCACTCCTCTGTGTATACGTTGGTGGGTTCTTAAGTTGCCCTGTCGAGAGAAACTCTTCCCACAGTCAGAGCAACAGTAAGGCTTCTCTCCTGTGTGTGTTCTCTGATGACATTTTAGATTAGCTAATGTTGTGAAACATTTTGCACAGTCAGAGCAGAAGTATGGCCTCACTCTACTGTGTATACGTTGGTGGGTTCTTAAGTTGCCCTGTCGAGAGAAACTCTTCCCACAGTCAGAGCAATGATAAGGCTTCTCTCCTGTATGTGTTCTCTGATGATGTTTTAGGTTAGCTGATGTTGTGAAGCATTTTACACAGTCAGAGCAGAAGTAAGGCTTCTCTCCTGTGTGTATACGCTGGTGCAATTTAAAGCTGCCCAGTCGAGAGAAACTCTTCACACAGTCAGAGCAATGGTAAGGTTTCTCTCCTGTGTGTATACGCTGGTGTGTTTTAAAGCTGCCCAGATGAGAGAAATTCTCCCCACAGTCAGAGCAGAAGTAAGGTTTTTCTCCTGTGTGCATACGCTGGTGTGTTTTAAAGTTGCCCAGTCGAGAGAAGCTCTTCCCACAGTCAGAGCAATGATAAGGCTTTTCTCCTGTGTGTGTTCTCTGATGACGTTTTAGCTTAGCTGATGTTGTGAAGCATTTTCCACAGTCAGAGCAGAAGTAAGGCTTCTCTCCTGTGTGTATACGCTGGTGTGTTTTAAAGTTGCCCAGTTGAGAGAAGATCTTCCCACAGTCAGAGCAGGAGTATGGCTTTTTTCCAGTGTGCACTCTCTGGTGAACTGTGAGAGCCCTTGATTTTGTGAAGCTCCTCCCACAGACAGTGCATGGATATTTATTCTCTCCTGTGTGTATTTTCAGGTGTATTTTTAGCTTTGATAGAAATGGGAAAGTCTCCTGACAATGTGGGCAGAGGTGAGACCTCTTAGCTCTGTGATCTTCCTGCTGTTGCTCTCTGAATGTAGAGAATGTTTCAACACTGTCTCCTGTGTGAACAACATCAAAAGAACAAGTCAGTTGGTGTGATAAACATATGACTTCATATTAGTAGGTTGTACAACACAACCATTCAATGAAACTTTTATAAAATTGAGGAATGTCATTATAGTTTCTGAATTAACTGGAGTTTAAAGGGAATTGGCCCCCAACCCTGATACACACACACTAATTTCATTGAACACTGGCAGTTTGTCTACTTCATTTCTTTAGTCTATTCTCTGATCAATACAAACAGTCCAGTGAATAAAACATGCTGGAAATAATGGTGTCAAACCATGCAAGTCTTAGTAGCATGAAATAACATCTAACTTGTGAATAATACAAACCCTTTAACAAACATGGGGCATGTTTGTTAACTATTTGGGAAAAAACATCATATAAGAATTTCAAGTCAGTTTCTACATCAGGAATAAGCTCATTCTTGCTCCAGTCAAAATAAAACAAATCATGAATGAAAGCCTGATCATTAAAACTCTTATGAATGAAAGTGTGGGTTTGTCTTAGGTACCTTAGTATTTCTAACAGCACAATGGTCACTTAAACCATTACAGAAAACACCAACCGCAGAATATTTATGTGGAACATTTGTCAATATAAAATTTATCAGGGTAGATTTATCTAGACATTTGAGAATTGGGCAGGTGGGTGAGTTAATCAACTGGGTATGATTCATAAAATTATAATACATTTTAAAATCATCAGACACCGGCTTTAACAAACACCAGTTGAGATCACCAACCAAGATAATTTCACAGTGAAGAAGTTTAGACATAAGGTGCACCAGAGAAGAAAATGCATCACTGAGAGCAGACTGGGGTCTCTAACAGCCAATCACCGGGGTCTATAAAAGCCAATCACAGTTATAGAGAGAACCTTTGAAACCTCAAGATTCAAAGCAAGAAATTCCAACTGTTTACAAATAGTATCAGACTTTGCCACACTTCCAATGAATTTAGTCTTTAGATATTTAGCCACACCCCCAACTTTCTTAACTGATCAGTAGGACACATATTGTAACCATTTATACAAATTTCCTTATCAAGAACAGACTTGCTGAGTCAGGTTTCAGAAAACACAATTACATCAACATCAGTTGATTGAGCCCAAATCCTAAACCAGATCTAGATTTAAAATCAGAGGGGGTTTGGAGACGTTGCATATCAGGACCAGGGTTAGGTTGAATGTTACCTGATATCAACAAAAGAAGAATAAGTAGGCAACCTGATTAATAACCTTGCACGGCTTCTCTTTTTTAAGAGGCCTACTGCAAGAAAATTCTAGAAGCAAGCTTCCAGACAATACAAAACAGTCATTTAAAACAATTAGACAACATGACACAAATGCATCGGCAGGCACTTGAAGGAGTGGACCGAGTGAAAAAAGGCGAGTTCCCGCAGACACACGCGGGAGAGAACGGGTTGGGGATTATTGAGCTGCTGCTGAAAGCCAGGTGGAGCACGAAGGGGAGCAGGTTGGACGAGACACTCCGTGGAGGGAAAGCAGAGGATAGAACCCAGGCCAGCCAGAGAGAGGGTTACTTTGGTAAACTTTGAGTAAGGAAGTGCAAATAGCGATCAAAAATGATCCGAGATGAGGGAGACCCGCGATCTTTACACCAGCAAAACGAAATAGTTTACACAACAGAAAATTGTAGATTTGCTCAACCATAAATGAATAGGTTATTAGTAGGTTACAAACTACTAGTCACAGACAAATGACTTGACATGCTGCCATCCAACTTGTGAAGTTAACATATAGATAGATAGAACCTTCTCTTACCATGATAAACAGATTTCTCAATCTCCTTCTCCTCTTTTTCATCTTTAATGTTGACTTTCAGCGCCAGTGTTTGACTGCATTCTTCCAGCTTCACTGATGCCATCTTTGGATCCTGTGTTGCAAACTGCACTCCACTGTCACAATCAGGACACCGTGACTGTAAGTTAGTCTCTGTGTGGAAGGAACTCAGCAGGCTGGGTTTGTCCTCACTGTCAATCTGGCTACTCTGGATAAGGATCCCAGTCCTAAATAGATTCTGAGATCAACCTCCTGGTCCTCCTCTATGCAGGCCACACCCCTCCCTTTTTACTGTATGTATGAACACATTTTGAACAATGACTGCCTTAAATGCTGTAGTACTTACTAACACAATAGGAATGGTTGTGGTAGACATGAGCCATCACAGGTGAGTTCACAGCTCTTTCACTCTGAGCATGCATATCAATGAGTCATCCTCAAATTTACCGTCAATACCAGTTCTGATAGACTATTAACATAATGAACTGGGCGTTTCAACAGCCTGACCCTCTATAGTCCTGCATATATATTGAGCTCTAACAATGGGGCCTGGAAAGGGTCTGTTGAAATCAATACTGTTGTGGTTTGATAGTGGTAACACTATCTTCCTCTCTGGTTCCATTCCCTAATAGTAAGTGGGTCATACTTGAATTCCGGCGGTAATTCTGTCCCTGAACTTTGACACCATATTCAACTCTTAAAAATGACAAATAAGACTTTGTTGTTCTATTTAACTGTCATTTAATAAGAAAACATGTAGGCTGTGTCTATAATACGGCAAAACATCTATTTGTATGTATTGTAGAAAATACTATGAATTAGCAAATTGGTTTGTCTTAATGGTGATGTTAAGAGGTGTAGTGACATGTTTACTAAAATAACGTATCTAGTTAAAATACAATTGAATAGTGTATCATGAAAGAAAAAGTCAGTTTAGTATCAAAATATAATCCACCCAAACTAATTGTGAAAACTAACAAACTCATTCACACAGAAAACTGCAGAGTGAAACAGTACCACACAGTCCACAATTAGTGAAGGGAACCGACATGTAAAATCTATATCCATATCAGTTTATTATTATCAAGGCCCGTCCACTTTGAACATGGGCCATTAAAATGACCAACTGAAACACTATCTGAAGATGAACATGAAGAAACACCAGGACGGATGAGTGCCGGGGACCGAGGGGGGGTCAACTGTGCCCAGAATTGATTTAGGCTTATCATAAGTTGTTACATGGGTTATCAGGTAGATTGTGGAGGTATGCACACTGTGAAATGTATAGTAATTTAGACTAAGAATGCACTGAGAAATATAAGATGCATATACTGTATGGCAATGTAAATGGGGATAATTGTTTTATTCTCACTCCCATTAATAAAGTATAACCTTTATTATGATTATAGTATTACCATACTAAGTGGATTGTACAACCCAGAATGAAGGGTTTGAAATGATAAAGTGTCTGATTTTATGTGTTGATTTCGCTTACTTTAATATAAATATAAATATTTTCAAAACGATGGATCAGCTTTAATATTGCGGATAGATTGTTGCTTCCATGAATGTAATTGTCTGAAATATTTTGATAGAACGTCCTTTGAGGGAAGCTAGAATCTAAACGTTTACATTAAAATGTAATGAATATTATCACACTAGTGATAAGAGGGTGGAATATGATGGAACATTTTATGTTGGTGCTTTTCTATTCTATATATATCTTTGTTCTATTCATGCGCGGTTCTAATAACCCATTTCTGTGTTCATGCAAGAATCCTCACTATCTGCAATTTGACAGTACGCCCAGACCCTGTTTTGAGAAGAAGATATCTCAGGTTCAAGGTCTCAGCTTAAAGAGAAGAAGACTTGTGAGGTGTTGGTCTGTCACATGTTATGAACCAGTATTGGTCATATGAATGAAGCAAACGGTAATGATTAATTAATTATGCTAAATCATGCAAATATAACTTGTCTGTGTATAGCCGTATATAAGACAACTGTTGGAACTGACCCAGCAGAGCTTCTGACAGACATGTGTACTATGGTGCATTGAGTTGGTTGGAAACTCTCCAGCGCGCTGACAATAAACTATGATTCATTTAACATTGACTTTGAGTGTCCATGTGTAAAAGAATTACCACGACAAGAGTCAACTATTTTTTTATTTTTTTATTCTTCGTTTTTTCAATGCATGCAAAACTACAGTATCCCTTCCTCCCTTCTCTCTCTCTCTCTCTTACCCAGGCTACTCATCCATCTTCAAGCTTTCACCCCTTCCCTGCTCTCCTGGAACTCAGCTTCAGCTTTCTCTCTCTTTTTCATCTCAGACCGCGTCATCTCTTTCTTAATCCTGTTTTTCATCATGGAATAATGCATCTTAATCAGTCCCTCTGACCTCTTTTTCTGTGCCTTTTCCTTCTCTTTTCTTTCCTTCTCTCTCTTTTCTTGTTTTAACTTCTCAGCCTTCATTACTTTCTTCTTCTCTTTCTCTCTCTCCTTCATCTCTTTCTTCTTCTTCTTTTCTTGTTCCTCCTTCTTGGCTTTCATCTCCTTTCTCTCTTTCTCGTCATCTTTCAACTTCATATTCAGTTTCTTCTTTTCCTCTTTTTTCTCCATCTTCCAATTTTTTTTTTTCTTATTGTGGTTCATGACCAGAAAGCCCATTCTTCCCAGGATGGTCTCTGCTCTCTCTAACGAAAACGTCCCAATGAAGCTCTTGGAATGGGAACGGTCCCCCTCACGCTTCAAACCCTCCCTGGGGCTCACCTCCTCCTTGACGCTCCTCTCTTCACTTTCAGTGTCAAAGCCTAGCCAATAATCCTAACAGGAAGACATTGACTGTAGATGTAATATTGTTCCAATGTGTCACATTCAATACACATTAGAGTGATCAACATACATTGATGGATCATAGGACACACAATATGGATGACAGTAATTGAGGAAGTTTGTTTATTTCTATCCCAATCAGATTTTATAACAGCCATAGATGTTCTTCCTGGATCAACACTAAATGTTATACAAATGTTAACACTAGTAAGGTGTGATGTTTTATACTAAGAGCAGCAGGGTTGGGGTTCATTCCATTTCAATTCCAGTCAATTCAGGAAGTACTCTAAAATTACAATTCTCTTCAATGCTTTGAATTGAAATGGAACTGACCCCCAACCCTGTAAAGTAGTAGTGTAAAATAGTACACCTACCTTTGCCGTTTCCAGGGTCCAGGGCCTGGGTCCCTGATCCTCTGTCAAGCATGTGGAGGCTCTCACTCTAACAGGCGTCTTAGTGGCCAAGCAGAACAGAGGGGTGGGCGGCTCATCATTGCAGGTTGCCAGAGTTAAGTTAGCATCTGGAAGTGCTAGGACAGGGCTTTTATCACCCATCAGAACCTCTTTTTTGAAAGCGGAAGCAACTACACTTTCCTCTGTGTCAACTGAGCACTCTGTAGTGCCCTCACCTGTCTTCCATAGCTGTTTGTGGTCATTGTCGTGGGTGCAAGGCAGGCGTAGAGGCAGAGTTGCAGGTGCAGGAGGACTTTTATCAGTCAAAAACTTCTCTTGGACGACACTGGACACGGAAATGTCTGTTTCCCTGGCAACAGGACACTTGGTGGTGCCCTCTACTTCCTCCCCTGTTAGTTTGTAGTCAATGTCAAAAAGAAGTGACAGACTTGGAGACAGCATTGGGACGGGGCAATTAGCTGCTGATCTGTCCACTCCATCAACAGTAGCTGTGCCTGCAGTGTCCTCTGTGGCAACTGAGACCTCACAGGTATCCTCTACTGTCTGCTCTGGGGGCATGAAGTCATCGTCAAAGACAGGTGGCAGACTTGGAGGCAGCTCAGAAGGAAGACTTCTAGCTGCCCATGGGTTCTCTCTCTTGACAGTGGCTGTGCCTGCAGTGGTATCAGTGGCATCTGTGGCAACTCTGAACACTTTGGCTGAAACAGCAGGATGGGAAGTTTCCGGGACATTGCATGAATTACCAATGAAGCGCTGAGCCAGTGGTGGGAGGGAGTAAGGATAGAATCTGTCCTCTTCCTCAACATTAGATATTGTCAATGGAGCAACGGAGACCTCAGTGGTGCTCTCTACTGTCTGCTGTTGAGGCATGGAGTCACCGTCAAAGAAGTGTGGCAGGTATCGATGCAGCATTGAGGAAAGACGTATATCCGTCAATAGGTCCTCTCGTTTACCTGTAGATACATCTGCAGTGGCCTCTGTGGCAACTGGGCACTCAGCAGACTGGCAGGTTTCAGGGACAAAGTATGAAAATACAATGAACCGTTGTGCGTCCTGAGCGCGTATGGCCAATAGTGACGGGGGATGCAACATGGTTGTTACAGGCCTCCGATTGGTGAAAGCCAGTGGTGGGAGGGAGTCAATAGAGGGAGCTCTGAACTCAGTGAGAGGACGGTTGGTCACATCTCTCACATTCTGCGTGAGAAAAGAAACAGACATGATGAAAATGTTCACATTCAGTACATACGTAAGGAAAGGCAGACAACAAGTTGGAAAAGATGGTTGAGAGAATGCCAAGAGTGTGCAAAGCTGTAATCTAGGCAAATCGTGGCTACTTTGAAGAATCTAATGTCTAAAATAAATATTGTATTTGTTACGACATGATTCCATATGTGTTATTTCATAGTTTTGATGTCTTCACTAATATTCTACAATAGAGAAAATAGTAAAAATAATGAAAAATCCTTGAATGAGTAGGTGTGTCCAAACGTTTGACAGGTACTGTATATATCTATATTATTATTGTTCCATAGAACTCTAGTCGTCTGTCAAAATTGGTCTTGTTACCTCCTCAATCAGGCTTGGCATTTTCCTTGTCTCGAACCAAATCCTCTTCATCTCCTTCTCCCGATCCCTCTGGATCTGCCACACCAGAGCCAACCTGGCTCCCAGCTCCATCAAGTAGTCGGTCTGTATCGCCTCTTCCTCCAACTGACACTCACCCCTCCTCTGTGTCAGCGATGAACCATCCATGTCTTCCTCCTAGCTAACAATAACTCTGGAAAATACATAACGTTGTAGTAAGTGGTGTGTCGCTAACCAAAGAACAATGCATCTCTTTACGTTTTCTTCCCAGCTACTTACAATTAAGCAAGTGAGAATCCCCATGCATTGATGATTACGCAATAGGCCAATCTGAATTACTAGCAAAAAGTTGACTACTGGAAAAGTGACCAAGTTCAAATGAATAGATTTTGGTTGTTCCTACCATTATGTGCACAATCATTGTGATGCAAGGGGTTGCCATTGGAGATGACAAAGCACAACACAGACTTTAAAAAGCAAACTTCAGACTCTCTCTGTGTCTTACTATTGAGCCTTATTCAACCCTCTCATGTAACGCTACTCCATATTGGGCTTGGTTCTCACAAACCACACTAATCACTTCTATCAGATCATTCAAAAAACTGTGTTTTGGGTAGAAAATGACTCTATATCCATGCAGGACCTAACTTGTTGTACAGTTTAATCTAAAACTCCAGTCTTCTCTTTGAGTGACCCTGAGTGCACCTCAATTGAAGAGGTCAATCAATTCAACAATTTGAAATGGATGACCATTCAAATAAGAAAACCTCATTCTTATTAGAAATGTAGCAGCTAAAAATGAGGTAGGCCTACTTGTTTTTTTAAACAACCTACCCTTTTGAGATCATTGATTATAACATACGTTGTTGATTAACACAGAGAGAGGGTTTTCTTTCATCAATAGAATACATTAGCCATTAGGCTGGCTCACTACAACTATAACATTTAATATATATATATATTTTTTAACCTTTATTTAACTAGGCAAGTTAACTAAGTTTAACTAAGAACACATTTTTATTTACAATGACGGCCTACCTAGAGGGTCAGCCCCTGGAGCAAATTAGGGTTAAGTGCCTCGATCAAGGACACATTGACAGGTTTATTCAACTTGTATTCAAACCAGCGATATTTTGGTTACTGGCCAAAAGCTCTAACCGCTAGGCTACCTGCAACCCCCTCAGGTGTCAGGATGAACCATTTTCACACTGAATGCTTGTTAGGTCTACTTAAAATGTCTATTTGTACACAAGTAATTTTAAAAGTAGTTATACTACTGAAACATATTTACAGTCAATTAAAATACAACTTACCTCTGAAGTAAGCAGTGTGTTCTCTCGCTAATGAAATAGGACATTAATAATGTGTCAGTGGTTAGTTAAATCAGTCTCTTTGCACTGTTCAGTTTGTCTGTGCAACAGTTAACCTCCCAGAATCAGAATCTTGTGATGTCACAATGGAGGACCTGTTGCCATGATTACCCACAGCAGCTCTCAAATGCTGGAATAAATAACTTTCTTTGTACCTACAGTATGCATCACAGTCATACCTAATATACAGTTGAAGTCGGAAGTTTTCATACACTTAGGTTGAAGTCATTAAAAGTCATTTTTCAACCACTCCACAGATTTCATATTAACAAACTATAGTTTTTGCAAGTCGGTTAGGACATCTACTTTGTGCATGACACAAGTAACTCTTCCAACAATTGTCTACAGACAGATTATTTCACTTATTATTCACTATATCACAATTCCAGTGGGTCAGAAGTTTACATACAGTAAGTTGACTGTGCCTTTAAACAACTTGGAAAATTCCAGAAAATTGAAACAAAAATAGAACAGTTTGGCCATAATGACCATCATTATGTTTGGAGGAAAAATGGGGACGCTTGCAAGCCGAAGAACACCATCCCAACCGTGAAGCACGGGGTGGCAGCATCATGTTGTGGGGGTGCTTTGCTGCAGGAGGGACTGGTGTACTTCACAAAGTAGATTGCATCATGAGGAAGGAAAATTATGGGGAGATATTGAAGCAACATCTCAAGACATCAGTCAGGAAGTTAAAGCTTGGTCGCAAATGGGTCTTCCAAATGGATAATGACCCCAAGCATACTTCCAAAGTTATGGCAAAATGGCTTAAGGACAACAAAGTCAAGGTATTGGAGTGGCCATAACAAAGCCCTGACCTCAATCCTATAGAACATTTGTGGGCAAAACTGAAAAAGCGTGTGCGAGCAAGGAGGCTTACAAACCTGACTGAGTTACACCAGTTCTGCCAGGAGGAATGGGCCAAAATTCACCCAACTTATTGTGGGAAGCTAGTGGAAGGCTACCTGAAACGTTTGACCCAAGTTAAACATTTTCAATGCAATGCTACCAAATACTAATTGAGTGTATGTAAACTTCTGACCCACTGGGAATGTGATGAAAGAAATAAAAGCTGAAATAAATAATTATCTCTATTATTCTGACATTTCACATTCTTAAAATAAAGTGGTGATCCTAACTGACCCAAGACAGAGCATTTTTACCAGGGTTAAATGTCAGGAATTGTGAAAAACTGAGTTTAAATGTATTTGACTAAGGTGTATGTAAACCTCCAACTTCAACTGTATATTGAGCTCTATCAATGGGGAGTGGAAAGAATCTGTTGAAATCAATACTGTCATGTTGTCATTTCATAGCCAATGTATCAATAAAGAAAAAGTAAGTTCAGATTAAAAAAAGAATCCACACAAACTGATGTTGAAAACGGATCATCAAACCATCTCTATACGATACATGTTATATCTATTAGATCATTCACACAGAAAACTGCAGAGTGAAACAACACCTCCCAGTCAACCATCAGTCTTAATTGTTTTTAGTGATGGACACAGACATGTCAAATCTATACTCTTTCATCATTTAATCGAATTCACTGTTCCACATTCATGAGATAAAAAATGTAATGATGGAGTGACTTTAATCTTAGCATGTCTGAGTAAACTTATGATGCTTCTCTCTTGAGAGAAACTCTTCCACCAGTCAGAGCAGAAGTAAGGCTTCTTCTCCTGTGTGTATACGCTGGTGTCTGTTGAAGGTGCTCTGTTGAGAGAATCTCTTCCCACAGTCAGAGCTAGAGTATGGTTTTCTCTTATGTTCTCTCTGATTAACATTTAGCTCAGCTGAAGCGTTTCCCACAGTCAGAGCAGAAGTAAATCCTCTTTCCTGTGTGCATATGTTGTTGTTTTTTCTAAAGTTGCTCAGTTGAGAGAAACTCTCCCCACAGTCAGATCACTAGTATGGCTAAAAGCATAAATCATTTCAAATGTCTTATATTAAACAAATCAGATGGCCAAACCTTTTCTATTTTATTTGATTCACGGATTGCCAGGGGATAACTTCAACAGAAACATAATTTACAAATCAAGCTTGTGTGTTTAGTCCACCAGATCAAAGGCATTTACCTAGGGATTTTATCTTGATACATTCATGAATTGGACCATTTTCCTATCCTGCTAAGCATACTTTGCTATGTCATGGAAATTGTATGGAGTAAAAAGTACATTATTTTCTTAAGGAATGTCGTAAAAGTAAAACTTGTCAAAAATATGAACAGTAAAGTAAAGATACCCTTCAAAACTACTTCCTTTACGGCAGTGGGCTAAATCAGGGTCACACCGAGTGATTATTGGTAGTCTTCAACAAATCTACTTTGAAACAAAAGTATACACCTAACAAATTGTTATTGGCATTAACAAAGAAGACACCGTCTCTCCTGTATGTATTAGTTCATGACATTTTAAGGTAAACAATCGAGAGAAACTCTTCCCACAGTTAGAGCAGAAGTAAGGTTTCTCTGCAGTGTGTATACAGTGGTGTCTTTTGATGTTGCCCAGATGAGAGAAACTCTCCCCACAGTCAGAGCAGTAGCATGGCTTCTCTCCTGTATGTATACGCTGGTGTATTTTAAAGTTGCCCAGTTGAGAGAAACTCTCCCCACAGTCAGAGCAATAGTACGGCTTCTCTCTAGTGTGCACTCTCTGATGAACTGTCAGAGATTGTGATGTTATTACAAATAAAACGTATTTTGTTTCATTTAACTGTCGTTTAATAAGAAAACACATGTAGGCTTTATTCCTTTATTCTGCAAACATATATTTGTATGCACTGAGAATATACTGGGGACTAGCAAATTGGCTTGTCCCAATGGTGATGTTTAGAGGTGTAGTGACATGTTTTGAGTAGAATCATATGACTATGTATTGTTTTGAATGCCATGAATTAAACAAAAACATATTTTCTGTATTGAACATTTTTCAGTAGATCAACAAAGCTACGGTACTATAACGTCTCAAAGCTGCTTATACTGAAAAACCATGGTAGTGCAATGGTCAAATTTTGCTTCGTGATTATCAACTTCCTGTCTATTTCAGATTCAGAAAAACACTAAATAAGTCACTTAAAACATTGTTTTGTTTAATTGTATTCACATTCACATTTTATTTATATTAAGAGAAGAAGGGTTTGACCAGAACAAATTATTATACAAGTTTTCTTTTGAATTGACACATGAATTAAGTTCAATGCAGTTACCAAAACACATTCATTATCAATTACTAAAATAATAAATTTAGTTAAAAGACAATTCAATAAATACATGTAGTCTTTTCATAACCGATGAATCATTAAATAAATTGCTAGATTAGTATAAAATATAATCTAATGGTGAAAACTGATCATCACACCATCTCTATCTGATACATGTTGTATCTACTAGCTCTTTTCCACAGAAAACAGCAGAGTGAAACAACACCTCCCAGTCAACCATCAGACTCCATAGTTTTTAGTGATGGGCACCGACATGTAAAATCTATATTCATATCAGTTTATTTAATTTTAACTGATGTCCATATCATATTGGTTTAAATGAATAACAACTGTGTATACAGACAACTGCTTGCTGATTGCCTGTTGGAACAAGTGTGAATGTTCTGGGGGCCTAACCTACCCAACCAGTGGGAATACAATGGGAAGCAGCTGATGGCCCATCATCAGGCAGTTAAGTAAGCTATACCGTTGGTGTGTTGTTAAGCTGCTCTGTTGAGAGAAACTCTTCCCACAGTCAGAGCAGTGATACGGCTTCTCTCCTGTGTGTGTTCTCTGATGAAGTTTCAGCTCAGCTGATGTTGTGAAGCATTTTCCGCAGTCAGAGCAGAAGTAAGGCTTCTCTCCTGTGTGTATACGTTGGTGTGATTTTAAGTGGCTCTGTTGAGAGAAACCCTTCCCACAGTCAGAGCAATGATAAGGCTTCTGTCCTGTGTGTGTATAAGTTTGTGTGTTTTTAATTGGTTGTGTTGAGAGAAACTCTTCCCACAGTCAGAGCAGGAGTAAGGCTTCTCTCCAGTGTGCAGTCTCTGATTAACTTTAAGATATTGTGATGTTGTGAAACTGCTCCCACAGTCAGTGCAGGAGTATGGTATCTCTCCTGTGTGTGTACGCTGGTGTATTTTAAGGTTGCTCCGATGAGAGAAACTCTTCCCACAGTCAGAGCAGGAGTAAGGCTTCTCTCCAATGTGCAGTCTCTGATGAACTGTCAGATTGTGTGATGTTATGAAGCTCTTCCCACAGTCAGTGCAGGAATACAGATTCTCTTCTGTGTGTATTTTTAAGTGTATTTTTAGCTGTGATAGGAATGCGAAAGTCGCCTCACAGTGTGGGCAGTGGTGAGACCTCTTAGCTCTGTGATCTTCCTGCTGTTGCTCTCTGGATGTAGAGAATATTTCAACACTGTCTCCTGTGTGAACAACATCAAATGAACAAGTCAGTTAGTGTGATGTCTTCATATTAGTAGATTGTACAATACAATAGTGGAATTAAACTATTAAAATGTGAGTAATGTTAAATAAGCTAATAATAATAATAATTGAGGCCATACCCTACCAGGATTGTGGTCAATTCCATTTCAATTCCAGTTAAATATATTTTTTAACCCAATTCCAAATGTTCCTGATTGAAAAGCATTGAAGATCATTTGAATTGGAATGTCATTATACTTCCTGAATTGACTGGAGTTTAAAGGGAATTGGCCCCCAACCCTGATACACACACAGACTAATTTAATTGAACACTGGCAGTTTGTCTACTTCATTTCTTTAGTATACTCTCTGATCAATACAAACAGTCCAGTGAATAAAACATGCTGGAAATAATGGTGTCAAACCATGCAAGTCTTAGTAGCATGAAATAACATCTAACTTGTCATTGAAATGGTTCATTATAAAACAATTATTGCAGACCTTTTCATGCACAGTGGGAAGTTGCAATGAACAACACAAGCTTTGCTGTGCAGTCTGGAGTTCATCAAGGATATGTAATGTCAGAATTACAGATTTCAACCTAGCAATAGGCTGGGTCATAACTTAATGAGGTCTTTTTATTTAACCTTTATTTAACCAGGAAGGACTCATTGAGATTTGAAATCTCATTTTCAAGAGCATCCTGGCCAAGATAGGCAGCATCAAGTCATTACACAATTACAGACAAACAACATGAAAAACTACATGTAATCTAGTAATAACCATAGAAATCACAGGAGTATAACATCACCATACATCAGCAAATTAAAAACATTGACAGGTCAAGGAATCAGCCTCAAAATCCTTCATCAATGATTAAAAAACACCAATCGGGACAAGTTCTTCCAGTTTAAAAGTATGTTGTTCCAAGCCGATGGCACAGAATAAATAAAAGCCCTTTTACCAAATTCAGTTCGGACATTTGGAACAATTAGCAGGACAAAGTCCTGCAAATGAAGGGAGTACCCACCACATTTCTGAAAAATAAAAATGCCCAGATAAAATGGTAGTAAACCCAAAACGGCTTTGTATATAAAAGTATACCCGTGACTACGAGTGACTAGAGAAGGCCAGCCAACAATGGTATATAAAGTGCAATGGTGCGTAAGTGTTTTGCAGTTTAAAATAAATCTCAATGCTCCAAGATAAAGGGTGTCAATTGATCTCAAACACTGAGCGGAAGCAGTCGTATATAAAATTATCACCATAGACTAGTATAGGCATACATGTAGCTGATACTAGCCTCCTCCTGGCTTCAAAAGAAAAACAGGCCTTTGTCATGTCTCTGGCTTTGATTAAATGTGAGACATGCTATTTTATTGAATAATTAGTTAACGTTTAATTAATTACGGGATTGAATTAAACCATGCAACAATTAACTAATTAATAAACTGGGGCACCACGGAAGCATTAACTTATATAGAGTTATTGTCTCCCGAATCCGCTCTCTTATCTGATGATCTTTATACAAAGAGGAGGCAATAATTAATCGTTACCTCGTTATCAGTCAGTCTCATTCTGAATGTCGTAAGATCTAAATCTGCACGAACCCTGGCGGACATAATGATTTATTTACTAGCTAAAGAATCACACATATATAATATATATATAAATGGCAATAGATCCTACATCGATTACTCATCATATCATGGAGAGTCCCTAGTGGGCAACCCCGATATGACGGCTGGTTACACAAAGGAAGGGAGGGGTGGAGTTTTGGAAGATCGGGAAGTTGAAGGACAAAGGAAGGTAGTCTCTATACAACCTGGTTGAAGCATGGCTAACATCAATATCATATGCACTAACAACCGTCCATTCGGAAAGTGAATGCAATTATAGATATTTACGATTGAGCTTGGCTTAGATCGATGGGTCGAAGCTGGAAGGCTCTGGTTTGCCAAGCGGAGATCACCATGGTCCTTTGTAGAGTCCTTCTGGTGGGGGTTGATCACTTCTTCAGTGGTCGAATGTTCAAAATTCATAACAAGTTGCATAATTGGCTCACGCGATGTACTGGCTGGTCTAATCGAAATTCACAATTTCCACTTGGCGATCGTCATCTCCAAGTTATAGTTCATGTAGCTTTCGTTAGATAGAGTTGTAGTTCAATTTAGCCCTGTCCTAGCATCATCAGCAACTGATGATAACTTTCGTCAATGGGTTTTTGTACTAGGGGGAGGAGGGCATGTTTCATAGCTCTCAGCCAATGTCTGCTCACTTGGGTGTGGCTACTGAATGATGTGAGTTTACTCATGAAATCACTTTTCTCCTTCATAAAGCTTAGAAATTACATTTTCATCTTTTTACAAATAGTTTCATCTTTAAACACATAAATTGTACAACAATTACATGTTTATCTGATAACCAGAATGGTTACACTTTCCAAGATATGAAGTATGTTATCCTGTGGCTAGGTCTAATGTTTTATACAACAACTGATTGTCACGAGTGGGTGTATTGACGGACCAGGGAACAGCGCAGCGATAGTTCGACATACTTTTATTAAAGTTTGTGTGGGGTTGGGCAACTTAAATAGAATCCCCAATCAGAGACAACGTCTCACAGCTGTCTCCAATTGGGGATTCAACACAAAATGAAAAACATAGATCTAGATATCTAGATCTGTCAGGCTCTGACCATGGCCAAAAGGTACTCCCTATGGCCAGAGCCTGACAGTACCCCCCCTCTAAGGCGCGTACTCCCGGCCGCGATAATCACAAAAAATAAGCTGCTCCGGCGCTGGAGCGAAGCAGACGGCCGGCCCCGGACTGGTCACCGGTGGAGCGGGCTGCTCCGGCGCTGGAGCGAAGCAGACGGCCGGCCTCGGACTGGGCACCGGTGGAGGCTCCGGGCGGCTGACCTTCGCTGGAGGCTCTGGGCGGCTGACCTTCGCTGGAGGCTCCGGGCGGCTGACCTTCGCTGGAGGCTCCGGGCGGCTGACCTTCGCTGGAAGCTCCGGGCGGCTGACCTTCGCTGGAAGCTCCGGGCGGCTGACCTTCGCTGGAGGCTCCGGGCGGCTGACCTTCGCTGGAGGCTCCGGGCTGCTGACCTTCGCTGGAGGCTCCGGCCTGCTGACCTTCGCTGGAGGCTCCGGGCTGCTGACCTTCGCTGGAGGCTCCGGGCTACTGACCTTTGCTGGAGGCTCAGGGCTGCTGACCTTCGCTGGAGGCTCAGGGCTGCTGACCTTCGCTGGAGGCTCAGGGTTGCTGACCTTCACTGGCTCAGGGTTGCTGACCTTCACTGGCTCAGAAGCCCGCTCCCGCATATCCATCAGCCTGTTCACTAAAGCGTATCGGCGCCCGAAGTCCTCCTCCTCCTCTATCTCTATTAGCAGCGGGTCCGTCTGCTGCTCCAATGGAAGAGCAACCCAGGCTCTCCACCACCTCGTCTGTTCCTCCCTCGGGTATTCATAAAACCCCTTGGGTTTCTCTCGATCATAGATCGTGGGAAGACGAAGTGGTGGGCGATCCTCCTCCTTCTGCCTCTCCGGGTTCTGAATGCGCACCGATGGTGTGGCACGGACCATGCCGGGCTGCGAGTGCGCCCTGCCGTGCTGGTACGTGGATCCTCTTCCTCCTCGCCATTCCACCTGGAGAGTGGTACTGGCTCCTCCTCCTCTCGGCCAGACCATCCCCATAGCCCCCCAAAAAAATCTTCTTGGGGTTGTCCTCGGGCTATTCGTCCTCCAGAGCCCCGATGCAGACTCTTTTCTCCTTGCTGCTCTCCCCAATTGCGCTGCTTGGTCTTGCTTTGGTGGGTCATTCTGTCACGAGTGGGTGTATTGACGGACCAAGGAACAGCGCAGCGATAGTTCGACATACTTTTATTAAAGTTTAACTATACTTAATGCCGAACTATACAAAAGAAAACACGATACAAACAAACGTAAATACACTTACTTATCCCCGCTGACATTGAGGCACATCCAAAACATGTATCCCAAACAATGACCCACACAAACGTGTGGGGTTGGGCAACTTAAATAGAATCCCCAATCAGAGACAACGTCTCACAGCTGTCTCCAATTGGGGATTCAACACAAAATGAAAAACATAGATCTAGATATCTAGATCTGTCAGGCTCTGACCATGGCCAAAAGGTACTCCCTATGGCCAGAGCCTGACACTGATTTGACATAATATTATTTAAAGACCAAGAAACCTGGAAAGAAAGGAAAATATGTTACCAAACGTTCTCTGTGGTAACAAAGGGTCTCTCTCCAAACTCCATTTCAGTAGAGTAGAGTATTTATGGAGGGTCATAAACCTGAAAAGGGAGAGGACACCCAACAGGACAAGTCGAGACAGCTTATTCCTAAAATAATATCCCAACTTCAGCTTCAACTCTTTTGTAAGTAGTTGAATATGTTGAATATGCAATTTAAAAGAGAGGCTGTCATCAATTAAAATTCCAAGATATTTACATGAGGTTACAGCCTCAATCTCATTGCCCTGACAGGTAGTAATAGGTGAAAGGTTCAGTGGTCTATTTCTTGCTTTAGAAAACACCATTAGTTTAGTTTTGTCAGCATTGAGGACAAGCTTCAATTGACACAAGGTACGTTGAACAGTATAAAAAGCAGTTCGTTCTGGAAATCTTTTGTGAGAGACGAGGAACAACAATAAATAACAGTATCATCAGCAGAAAAGTGAAGTTGCACATTTTGCAGAGTCATTCAGGTTATCCGTGGTAACAGACATAAAATATTCAGACTTGGCCTGAGAAGAGAAGAACACTTGTTTCGTAGCTGCCTAAAAAGAATTCAATCAGCATCAGAACATGATTTCCTTGCTTTAGCCCAGGCTAGATTACGTTTGTATAATACAAGACAGCTCAGAAGAAAAACATGGATTATCAAGGCAGTTTCTACATCAGCAATAAACTCAATCTTGCTCCAGTCAAAATAAAACAAATCATGAAAGAAAGCCTGATCATTAAAACTCTTATGAATAAAGTGTGGATTTGTCTTAGGTACCTTAGTATTTCTAACAGCACAACGGTCACTTCAATCATTACAAAAAACACCAATATTTATGTGGAACATTTAGCAATATAAAATTTATCAGGGTAGATTTCTCTAGACATTTGAGATTTGGACAGGTGGGTGAGTTAATCAACTGGGTAAGATTCATAGAATTATAATACATTTTAAAATCATCAGACACCGGCTTTAACCAACACCAGTTGAGATCACCAACCAAGATCATATCACTGTGAAGAAGTTTAGACATAAGGTGCCTGAGAGAAGAAAATGCATCACGGAGAGCAGAGGAGAGTCTATAACAGCCAATCACGGGGTCTATAACAGCCAATCACGGGGGTCTATGACAGCCAATCACAGTTAGAGAGAAAGCAACAACTACCAACTGTTTACAAATAGTTTCAGACTTTGCCACACTTCCAAGGAATTTAGTCTTTAGATATTTAGCCACAACCCCAACTTTCTTAACTCGATCAGTATGATACACATTGTAACCATTTATACAAATATCCTTATCAAGAACAGACTTGCTGAGCCTTTGCTGTGCAGTCTGGAGTTCATCGAGGCTATGCAATGTCAAAATTACAGATTTCAACCTAGTAATAGACTGGGTCATATGGAGGTCTAACTCATGAAGATAACGTATAGATAGATAGAACCTGGTCTTACCATGATAAACAGATTTCTCAATCTCCTCCTCCTCTTCTTCATCTTTAATGTTGACATTCAGCTCCAGTGTTTGACTGTATTCTTCCAGCTTCACTGATGCCATCTCTGGACACTATGTTGCAAACTGCACTCCACTGTCACAATCAGGACACAGTGACTGTAGGTTTGGACTCCATGTGGAAGGAACTCAGCAGGCTGGGTTTGTCCTCACTGTCGATCTGGCAACTCTGGATAAGGATCCCAGTCCTAAATATAATCTGAGACTGCCGTGGAAATATTTTTCAAAGGTATCTCTCAGACACCGGAGCTTGTGAATTCAAAAATAGACTTTATTGCAAAGTAACAAAGCCGAGCTGAACTATGGAACAACTGCTGGACTTATACCCAGCATCACCGTATATACAATTTCATTCTTACACAACATACATAGTAACTCCTCTCTACCAAGCTAGCCTCCGCTCTCTTCTGACACCCCACAGCTGTGCCCTTGAAAGATAGAAAAAGTACAGGACGGGCAGAAGAACTGTAGCCACCTCTCAAAGGCTCTTTGTATTAGGTAGTGGGACCAGGAGAGAAGAGAGACATTGAAACAATACAGGTCTATCTTTTCCTCAAGTTTATCTCTATCCCATGTCCTTGACTACATGCCCAGACCAGCTGCAGGGAGAAAACATGAAAGAGATTAATCATCCTTTCTCAGAAGCACAGCATTGGCACAAATAAATGTCTCTACTATTGTTTAGGCATATTATTTGTTAACTATTAGTATTAACCAAGTACATACGTTGATTTTTATTTTTCTCTTACATCTCCTATATAAAAAGATGTGGTTACAGGTTTCTCTTAAGCCCATAATGATTCTGATATTCCATCTCAACATTTCGTCGTATACATACTGGAAAATTACCCATAAGATCAACTTCCTGGTACTCCTCCCCTTCCTGTCTCTTTCAGCTTCAGAAAAATATGTCACTTTGTTGTATTTAATCATACATGAGAGAAGAAGAGTTCTACCAGCAAAAGTTAATTCACAGATTTATTTGATCATTGGCAACTTCCTGTCTCTTTCAGCTTCAGAAAAACACAAAATATTTCAATTAAAACATTGTTTTGTTTCATTTTATTATACAAAAGAGAAGAATGGTTTGACCAGCACAAATTATTATACACATTTTCATTTTTAATTGACAGATGAATTAAGTCGGCTTCAATGCAGTTATCCAAACACATTCATTATCATTGATTAAAATAACATATCTAGTTAAAAGACAATTTAATTAATAAATGTAGTCATTTCATAGCCAATGCATCATTAAAGAAAAAGTAAGTTTAGTATAAAAGAATAATCCACACAAACTAATGGTGAAAACGGATCATCACACCATCTCTATCTGATACATGTTGCATCTATTAGCTCATTCAAATAGACAACTGCAGAGTGAAACTGTTTTTAGTGATGAGCACCAACATGTAAAATCAATACTCTTTCTTCATTTAATCCAATTTACTGTTAACACATTTATAAAATTAGAATTCAATGATGGAGTGACTTCAATATTGGCATAGCTGAGAGAACTAATGATTCTCTCCTGTGTGTATCAGTTGGTGTGTTTTTAAGATGCTCCGTTTAGAGAAACTCATCCCGCAGTCAAAATAGTAGTGAGGCTTCTCTCATTTGTGTGTTCTCTGATGACGTTTTAGCTCAGCTGATGTTTTGAAGCATTTTCCACAGTCAGAGCAAAAGTAAGGCTTCTCTCCTGTGTGTATAAGTTGGTGTGTTTTTAAGTTGCTCTGTCGAGAGAAACTCTTCCCACAGTCAGAGCAATGGTGAGGCTTCTCTCCTGTGTGTGTTCTCTGATGACGTTTTAGCTCAGATGATGTTGTGAAACATTTTCCACAGTCAGAGCAGAAGTATGGCCTCTCTCCTGTGTGTATACGTTGGTGTGCTTTTAAGTGGCTGTGTTGCGAGAAACTCTTCCTACAGTCAGAGCAATGATACGTCTTCTCTCCTGTGTGTGTTCTCTGATGACGTTTTACCTCAACTGATGTTTTGAAGCATTTTCCACAGTCAGAGCAGAAGTAAGGTTTCTCTCCTGTGTGTATACGCTGGTGTATTTTAAAGTTGCCCAGTTGAGAGAAACTCTCCCCACAGTCAGAGCAGTAGTATGGCTTCTCTCCTGTGTGTATACGCTGGTGTCTTTTAAAGTTGCCCAGTTGAGAGAAAGTTTTCACACAGTAAGAGCAGTGGTAAGGTTTCTCTCCTGTGTGTATACGCTGGTGTGTTTTAAAGCTGCCCAGTTGAGAGAAATTCTCCCCACAGTCAGAGCAGAAGTAAGGCTTTTCTCCTGTATGTATACGCTGGTGTATTTTAAAGTTGCCCAGTTGAGAGAAACTCTCCTCACAGTCAGAGCAATAGTATGGCTTCTCTCCTGTGTGTATACGCTGGTGTCTTTTAAAGTTGCCCAGTTGAGAGAAACGCTTCACACAGTCAGTGCAATGGTAAGGCTTCTCTCCTGTGTGTATACGCTGGTGTGATTTAAAGCTGCCCAGATGAGAGAAATTCTCCCCGCAGTCAGAGCAGGAGTATGGCTTCTCTCCTGTGTGCACTCTCTGATGAACTGTCAGAGCCATTGATGTTGTGAAGCTCTTCCCACAATCAGAGCAGGTGTATGGCTTCTCTCCAGTGTGCACTCTCTGATGAACTGTCAGAGCCCTTGATGTCTTGAAGCTCCTCCCACAGACAGTGCATGAATACTTAATCACTCCTGTGTGTATTTTTAGGTGTATTTTTAGCTTGGATAGAAATGGGAAAGTCTCCTCACAATGTGGGCAGTGATGAGGCCTCTTAGCTCTGTGATCTTCCTGCTTTTGCTCTCTGGATGTAGAGAATGTTTCAACACTGTCTCCTGTGTGAACAACATCAAATGAATAAGTCAGTTGGTGTGATAAACATATGACTTCATATTAGTAGGTTATACAATACAACCATTCAATAAAATTATTGTAAAAGTGAGGAATGTCATTATAGTTTCTGAATTGACTAGAGTTAAGGGAATTGGCCCCCAACCCTGATACACACACACTAATTTCATTGAACACTGGCAGTTTGTCTACTTCATTTCTTTAGTCTACTCTCTGATCAATACAAACAGTCCAGTGAATAAAACATGCTGGAAATAATGGTGTCAAACCATGAAAGTCTTAGTAGCATGAAATAACATCTAACTTGTCATTGAAACAAGACATCATTAATCAATTATAGAGGAACTTTTCACTTCGTAGCTGCCTAAAAAGAACACGGTTTCCTTGCTTTATTCCAGGGTAGATTATGTTTGTGAATAATACAAACCCTTTAACTCTGAACCTGTGGAATGGGGCATGTTTGTTAACTATTTGGAGAAAAACATCATGAAATAATTTCAAGTCCGTTTCTACATCAGGAATAAGCTCAATCATGCTCCAGTCCAAATAAAACAAAATCATGAAAGAAAGCCTGATCATTCAAACTCTTATGAATAAAGTGTGGGTTTGTCTTAGGTACCTTAGTATTTCTAACAGCACAATGGTCACTTAAATCATTACAGAAAACAACAACCGCAGAATATTTATGTGGAACATTTGTCAATATAAAATGTATCAGGGTAGATTGATCTAGACATTTGAGATTTTGCACGGCTTCTCTTTTTTTTGAGAGACCTACTGCAAGCGAATTCTACAAGTGAGTTTCCAGACAATACAAAACAGTCATTTAAAACCATTAGACTTTGGCAGTGACACAAGTTCGTACTGTTCACAATATGACACAAATGCATCAGCACATGGACGAGTGGACCGAGTGAAAAAGAGAGAGTTCCCACAGACACAAGCGTGGGCGGCGATTGAGAGAACGGGTTGGGGATTGTTGAGCTGCTGCTGACAGCCAGGTGGAGCGCGAAGGGGAGCAGCTTGGATGAGACACTCCGAGGAGGGAAAGCAGAGGATAGAACCCAGGCCAGCCAGAGAGAGGGTTACTTTGGTAAACTTCGAGTAAGGAAGTGCAAATAGCGATACATTTTTTTATCCGAGGTGAGGGAGACCCGCGATCTTTACACCAGCAAAACTAAATAGTTTGCAGTAAAGAGGAAAATTGTAGATTTGCTCAACCATAAATTAATAGGTTATTAGTAGGTTAAAAACTACTAGTCACAGACAAACAACTTGACATGCTGCCATCTTGGATTGAAGATAACGTATTGAAGATAAACGACTTGACATGCTGCCATCCAACTTGTGAAGTTTACGTATAGATAGATAGAACCTGCTCTTACCATGATAAACATATTTCCCAATCTCCTCCTCCTATTCTTCATCTTTAATGTTGACATTCAGCTCCAGTGTTTGACTGCATTCTTCCATCTTCACTGATGCCATCTTTGGATCCTATGATGCAAACTGCACTCCACTGTCACAATCAGGACACGGTGACTGTAAGTTTGGACTCTGTCTGGAAGGAACTCAACAGGCTGGGTTTGTCCTCACTGTCAATCTGGCAACTCTGGATAAGGATCCCAGTCCTAAATAGATTCTGAGATCAACCTGCTGGTCCTCCTCTATGCAGGCCACACCCCTCCCTTTTTACTTTATGTATGAACACATTTTGAACAATGACTGCCTTAAATGCTGTGGTACTTACTAACACAATAGGAAAGGTTGTGGTAGACATGAGCCATCACAGGTTAGTTCACAGCTCTTTCACTCTGAGCATGCATATCAATGAGTCAACCTCAAATTGACCGTCAATACCAGTTCTGATAGACTATTAACATAATGAACTGGGCGTTTCAACAGCCTGACCCTCTATAGTCCTGTATATATTGAGCTCTAACAATGGGTCCTGGAAAGGGTCTGTTGAAATCAATACTGTAGTGGTGTGAGCAGGGAAGTTGCCAGAATTGAAACCTTGTTGCCCCATGAAAAATAACCTACCTAACCATGTGTTATTAAATGTACTAGAAGCTTCTGCTGCTCTAATACTAGAATTGTGCTGATTCTAGTTTCCACCGTTATCCGTTTCCTAAATTAACTAATGTTAACAGAAGCTGTTTGTGTCATAAGATTTTTATGATGCTTTATTATAAATAATTACTCAATTGGTTAATTATTTTTATATATATATACAGTTGAAGTCGTTAGTTTACATTCACTTAGGTTGAAGTCATTAAAACTCATTTTTCAATCACTCCACATATTTCATGTTAACAAACTATAGTTTTGGCAAGTCCGTTAGGACATCTACTTTGTGCATGACACAAGTAATTCTTCCAACAATTGTTTACAGACAGATTATTTCACTTATTATTCACTATATCACAATTCCAGTGGGTCAGAAGTTTACATACATTAAGTTGACTGTTCCTTTAAACAGCTTGGAAAATTCCAGAAAATTATGTCATGTCTTTAGAAGCTTCTGATAGGCTAATTGACATCATTTGAGTCAATTGGAGGTGTACCTGTGTATGTATTTCAAGGCCTACCTTCAAACTCAGTGCCTCTTTGCTCGACATCATGGGAAAATCAAAAGAAATCAGCCAAAGACCTCAGAAAAGAAATTGTAGACCTCCAGTCTACAAAGTCTGGTTCATCCTTGGGAGCAATTTCCAAACGCCTGAAGGTACCACGTTCATCTGTACAAACAATAGTATACAAGTATAAACACCATGGGACTACGCAGCCGTCATACCGCTCAGGAAGGAGACGCGTTCTGTCTCCTAGAGATGAACGTACTTTGGTGCGAAAAATGCAAATCAATCCCAGAACAACAGCAAAGGACCTTGTGAAGATGCTGGAGGAAACAGGTACAAAAGTATCTATACCCACAGTAAAACAAGTCCTATATCGACATAACCTGAAAGGCCGCTCAGCAAGGAAGAAGCCACTGCTCCAAAACCGCCATAAAAAAGCCAGACTAAGGTTTGCAACTGCACATGGGGACAAAGATCGTACTTTTTGGAGAAATGTCCTCTGGTCTGATGAAACAAAAATAGAACTGTTTGGCCATAATGACCATCATTATGTTTGGAGAAAAAAGGGGGAGGCTTGCAAGCCGAAGAACACCATCCCAACAGTGAAGCACGGGGGTGACAGCATCATGTTGTGGGGGTGCTTTGCTGAAGGAGGGACTGGTGCACTTCACAAAATAGATGGCATCATGAGGAATGAAAATGATGTGGATATATTGAAGCAACATCTCAAGACATCAGTCAGGAAGTTAAAGCTTGGTCGCAAATGGGTCTTCCAAATGGACAATGACCCCAAGCATACTTCCAAAGTTGTGGCAAAATGGCTTAAGGAAAACAAAGTCAATGTATCGGAGTGGCCATCACAAAGCCCTGACCTCAATCTTATAGAACATTTGTGGGCAGAACTGAAAGAGCGTGTGTGAGCAAGGAGGTGTCAGGCTCTGGCCATAGAGAAGCCTATTTGCTTCTCTATGTAGCTATGGTCAGAGTCTGACAGTGTCTTTCTTTTCTGTTTCTGTGTCGGGTTGGGGTGGATCCCTAATTAGAGGCAGCTGCACCGCATTGTCTCTAATTAGGGATTCCATATATGTTGAGTCTGTCCCTCACTCGGGTGTGGGTTGTTATCGATGTATGTCGCAGTCACGGTGAGAAGTAAGTGTGCCTTTTTTTTACGTCCGTTCATTCCGTGTGTTTTTTTGTGAATGTGACGTTAGTTTATAGTTTCAGTTTGTGTCCTGTAGTTCGCCATTTGTTTCGATTACATAATAATAATAAAATAGAATGTCGAACTACTATCCCTGCGCTGCGTCTTGGTCTCTCCAACACCCACTCCGTGACAGGAGGCCTACAAACCTGACTCAGTTACACCAGTTCTGTCAGGAGGAATGGCCCAAAATTCACCCAACTTATTGTGGGAAGCTTATGGAAGGCTACCCGAAACGTTTGACCCAAGTTAAACAATTTAAAGGCAATGCTACCAAATACTAATTGAGTGTATGTAAACTTCTGACCCACTGGGAATGTGATGAAAGAAATAAAAGCGGAAATAAATCACTCTCTCTACTATTATTCTGACATTTCACATTCTTAAAATAAAGTGGTGATCCTAACTGACCTAAACAGGGAATTTTTACTAGGATTAAATGTCAGATTTTTTTTTTTTTAAAACAGAGTTGAATATATATTTGGCTAAGGTGTATGTAAACTTCCGAATTTTGTGTTAAATACTCTTCAACAAAGCTTTATTAGTGTCCAACAAGCTTTCACTACCCTTAACTTTGTTCTGAACACCTCCAAAACAAAGGTCATGGGGTTTGGTAAGAAGAATGCCCCTCTCCCCACAGGTGTGATTACTACCTCTGAGGGTTTAGAGCACATATCAAAGCTGAAGGCTAAAGTTAAATCTAGACTTGGTTTCCTCTATCGTAATCACTCATCTTTCACCGCATCAGCCAAACTAACCCTGATTCAGATTACCATCCTACCCATGCTAGATTACAGAGACATCATTCACAGATAAGCAGGTAAGAGTGTTCTCGAGCGGCTAGATGTTCTTTACCATTCGCCATCAGATTTTCCACCAATGCTCCATATAGGACACATCACTCCACTCAATACTCCTCTGTAAACTAGTCATCTCTGTATACCCGTCGCAAGACCCACTGGTTGATGCTTATTTATAAAACCCTCTTAGGCCTCACTCCCCCCTATCTGAGATATCTACTGCAGCCCTGTTAAAGGTTCCCAAAGCACACACATCCCTGTGTCGCTCGTCTTTTTAGTTCGCTGCGGCTAGCGACTGGAACGAGCTGCAAAAAACACTCAAACTGGACAGTTTTATCTCAATCTCTTCATTCAAAGACTCAATCATGGACAGTCTTACTGACAGTTGTGGCTGCTTTGCGTGATGTATTGTCATCTCTTCCTTTCTGCCCTTTGTGCTGTTGTCTGTGCCCAATAATGTTTATACCATATTTTGTGCTGCTACCATGTTGTTGTCATGTTATGTTGCTACCATGCTGTGTTGTCATGTGTTGCTGCCTTGATATGTTGTTGTCTTGCTATAAGGCACATCGACATATTTTTCATGCTATGAATGTGCAAAGCTGTCATCAAGGCAAAGGGTGGCTACTTTGAAGAATCTCACATATAAAATATATTTAGATTTTTTTAACACTTTTTTGGTTACTACATGATTCCATATGTGTTATGTCATAGTGTTGATGTCTTCACTTTTATTCTACAATGTAAAACATAGTGCAAATAAAGAAAAACCCTTGAATGAGTATTAAAAACCCTTGAATGAGTATTAAAAACCCTTGAATGAGTATTAAAAACACTTGATTATTCCAACCTTTAGGCCCCCAGTGTATATTGTTTTGAATGCCATGAATTAAACAAAAACATAATTCTTTCTACTAGCTCTTTTCCACAGAAAACTGCAGAGTGAAACAGAACCACCCAGTCAACAATCATCCTCCATTGTTTTTAATGATGGGCACAGACATGTAAAATCGATATTGATATCAGTTTATTTTGCTTTAACTGATGTCCATATCATATTGGTTTGAATGAATAACAACTGTGTATCCAGACAACTGCTTGCTGATTGCCTGTTGGAACAAGTGTGAATGTTCTGGGTGCCTAACCTACCCAACCAGTGTGTATACAATGGGAAGCAGCTGATGGCCCATCATGAGGCAGTTAAGTAAGCTATATTAAACTATATCTATATAATATCGAGTCATGGATTATGGTGCCAGCCACTTATTGTTTTCAACAAGAGAAGCCTCACAGACGGTATTCAACCCTAAGGGCAAATCCAAGGTAATCTCAATATCTTTACAGTAGAAGATAACAAAACACACCCAAACTGACACGGTGCAACTGATCAATAAAGTTTAGGGAGGCTAACATTCTATAATTAACCCTTTCTTCTGCACAATTCTCTCACAGTGAGAATCAATAGCATGTTATCCGTTCGTGAATTGACTTTAATATTAGCATGTCTGAGAGAACTGATGATGCTTTCCTCCTGTGTGAATACGTTGGTGTGTTTTTAAGTTACTCTGTTGAGAGAAACCCTTCCCACAGTCAGAGCAAAAGTAAGGCTTCTCTCCAGTGTGTATACGTTGGTGTGATTTTAAGTGGCTGTGTTGAGAGAAACTCTTCCCACAATCAGAGCAGGAGTAAAGCCTCTCTCCTGTATGTATTAGTTCATGACATTTTAAGGTATCCAATCGAGAGAAACTCTTCCCACAGTCAGAGCAATGGTAAGGCTTCTCTCCTGTGTGTGTTCTCTGATGAAGTTTTAGCTCAACTGATGTTGTGAAGCATTTTCCACAGTCAGAGCAGAAGTACGGCTTCTCTCCTGTGTGTATACGCTGGTGTATTTTAAAATTTCCCAGTTGAGAGAAATTCTCCCCACAGTCAGAGCAGTAGTATGGCTTCTCTCCTGTGTGTATACGCTGGTGTCTTTTAAAGTTGCCCAGTTGAGAGAAATTCTCCCCACAGTCAGAGCAGGAGTAAGGCTTCTCTCCAGTGTGCACTCCCTCGTGAACTGTCAGAGCCATTGAGGATGTGAAGCTCTTCCCACAATCAGAGCAGGAGTATGGCTTCTCTCCTGTGTGCACTCTCTGATGAACTGTCAGAGATTGTGATATTGTGAAGCTCTTCCCACAGTTAGTGCAAAATACAGTGTGTATTTTTAGGTGTATTTTTAGCTTTGATAAAAATGGGATAACCTCCTCACAATGTGGGCAGTGTTGAGACCTCTTAGCTCTGTGATCTTCCTGCTTTTGCTCTCTGGATGAAGAGAATGTTTCAACACTGTTTCCTGTGTGAACAACATCAGATGAACAAGTCAGTTGGTGTGATATACATATGACTTGATATAAGTAGGTTGTACAATACAACAGTGGAATAAAACTATTAGAAAAGTGAGTAAGGCAAAATAAGCAAAAATAATAATAATTTTTTTTTTTACCCAATTCCAAATGTTACTAATTGAAAAGCATTGAAGAGAATTTGAGTTGGAATGTCAGAATACTTCATAGAACATCTAAACACTGGCAGTTTGTCTACTTCATTTCTTTAGTCTACTCTCTGATCAATACAAACAGTCCAGCGTTCCAAGCCGATAGCGCAGAATAAATAAAAGCCCTTTTACCAAATTCAGTTCGGACATTTGGAACAGTTAGCAAGACAAAGTCATAAATGTAGCTGATACTAGCCTTCTTCTGGCTTCAAAAGAAAAACAGGCCTTACTTCAGCTTCAATTGACACAAGGTACGTTGAACAGTATAAAAAGCAGTTTGCAAATTCTGGAAAGCTTTTGTGAGAGACGAGGCACAACAATAAATAACAGTGTCATCAGCATAAAAGTGAAGTTGCACATTTCTGTCTAAATTATTTCTATAAATAGTGAATAAGAGGGGACCAAGTACAGAGCCCTGGGGCACACCATTACAGACAGACAATTTAACACACGAGGCCATCAAATTGAGTGCACTGAGTTCTATCAGACAGATAGTTAGCAAACTATGCAACTGCATGCAGCGAAAGGCCTACACTCGACAATCTCTGCCTTAGTATAGCATGATCAACTGTATAAAAAGCCTTAGAGAGATCAAAATGTCATTACATTCCAGGGTTAGATTGAACAGATATGTAAGTGGTTCAGCTATGAAATCAGCTGCCAGTTTTAAAAAGCAGGGATCAAGAAGATCAGGAAGTGCAGTCTTTCTCTGATCTAAGGATTTCAGGGCTTTATGGAAATCCTGCACAAACACATTCAGTAGATCAATAAAGCTGCAGTACAATAGCTGGTCTCAAATCTTATGCTGAAAAACCATACTAGTGCTTAGGTCAAATGTACAGTGCCTTCGGAAAGTATTCAGACACCTGACTTTTTCCACATTGTTATGTTTCAGCCTTATTTTAAAGTAGATTTTTTTATCAATCTACACACAATACCCCATAATAACAAAGCAAAAACATTTTTTTGCTAATTTATTAAAAACAAAAACGGAATAAACTTACATAAGTATTCAGTTCTTTGTTGAAGTACCGTTGTCAGCGATTACAGCATTGAGTCTTCTTGGGAATGACACTACAAGCTTGGCATACCTATATTTGGGGAGTTTCTCCCATTCTTCTCTGCAGATCTTCTCAAGCTCTGACAGGTTGGATGGGGAGCATTGATGCACAGCTATTTTCAGGTCTCTCCAGAGATGTTCGATCGGGTTCAAGCCCACATATGCTGGGCACTTGTTGGCTGCTTTTTTTTTCTTATTATTATTGGTGTCCTTTAGTAGTGGTTTCTTTGCAGCAATTTGACCATGTAGGCCTGATTCACACAGTCTCCTCTGAACAGTTGATGTTGAGATGTGTCTGTTACTTGAACTCTGAAGCATTTATTTGGCATGCAATTTCTAATGAACTTATCCTCCACAGCAGAGGTAACTCTGGGTCTTCCTTTCCTGTGGCGGTCCTCATGAGAGCTTTCCGGATTGACTGACTGACCTTCATGTCTTAAAGTAATGGACTTTCGTTTCTCTTGGCTAATTTGAGCCGTCCTTGCCATAATATGGACTTGGTATATTACCAAATAGGCCTATCTTCTGTATACCACCCCTACCCATAGGGCGGCACACAATTGGCCCAGCGTCGTCCGAGTTTGGCTGGTGTAGGCCGTCATTGTAAATAAGAATTTGTTCTTAACTGACTTGCCTAGTTAAATAAAGGTTACATTTTAAATACAAATATATATATGTACCTTGTCACAACACAACTGATTGGCTCATACGAATTAAGGGAAGAAATTCAACAAATTAACTTTTAACAAGGCACACATGTTAATTGAAATGCATTCCAGGTGACTACCTCATGAAGCTGGTTGAGAGAATGCCAAGAGTGTGCAAAGCTGTCTACTTTGAAGAATCTCAAATATATTTTGATTTATTTAACACTTTTTTGGTTACTACATGACTACACATGTGTTTTTTCATAGTGCTGATGTCTTCACTATTATTCTACAATGTAGAAATAAAGAAAAACCCTTGAATGAGTACGTGTGTCCAAACTTTCGACTGGTACTGTATGTATTCATATCAGTAGGCTGTACAACACAAAAGGGGAATGAAACTATTCTAAAAGTGGGTAAGAGTAGGAAGCTAAATAGAGGCGTGTCATCCTCCACTCACTATCCCAATGGTTAGTAACTACAGACTCATTTCATAGAACTTTAAAACACTGGCAGTTTGTCTACTCTCTGATCACCAGATCTCCAGATAGCCCAGTTAATAAAACAAATGCTGACAATACTGGTGTCAAACCATGTGTCAGTAGCATGAAATAACATCTACTCCTTCATTGAAACAGTTAACCATGAAACAGTTTTTCATGCAGAGTGGGAAGTTGGAATGAACCTGTGCTTACCATGAGAAACATATTTCCCAATCTTCTCCTCCTCTTCTTCATCTTTAATGTTGACATTCAACTCCAGTGTTTGACTGCATTCTTCCAGCTTCACTGATGCCATCTCTGGATATTGCAGAGCAAACTGGGCTCCACTGTCACAATCAGGACCCAGTGACTGTAGGTTTGGACGGTGTGGAAAGAGAGAGGCGGGCTGGGTTTGTCCTCACTGTCGATGTTACCGGCCTCAGACTTAATCTGAGTCGGCCAGTAGTAATAAAGAGAAACGGACACAAAGGTTAGTCTTGACATTTCTGGCACTGTCTTTAATCTCTAAAAATATATTTTATATTTAGGTGCAGGAGCTCCACAATACTTCTGAGCTAATATTCTATAATAGCAACATGAGCTCAAACAGTAGAAATGTAAGGTGCCGGTACTCAGCTCCGGTGAGCTCCTGTCCAAGTCAAGCACTGATCTCATTTCAATAGATCTGGTAGCTAAGCGTTGACAACAAAACATGAATGAATTCAGATTAGACAAAGTATACACTTTAAATTAGGCCACACAATTTAAGTGCAATTAATCTATAGTAGATTTCCTGAATTTACATAAATGCATAAATGACTCAAACCATTTAGTACAAGGACTCAGTATGTTTTATGTACTATTTTACTGAATAACCTTGTCTTCACTGTATTATTTAAATCAAAAACCAATAGTATTTCCGTTCACACCATTGTAACATTTATAGACAAAGACAGAAACAATTTAATGTGTCTGAATATTAGTACACATGTAGAAAACTGATAATCATTAGGCTACATTCAGCTTCAAAACAGTAGTGCAACCGTAAGTGTCTCTCTCTGCTGGCGCCGCCATTTTACCAGCTCGTGAATTTTACACAAAACCAATAACTTGCTAAACGAATTCAGAAATCTCAAGTAAATAGATTCTTTATAAAATATCCTTGAGAAAATTATGTACATCCACTCAGACAAACCCCAAAGGCTCCAACTATGTAACTTGTAAAACAGTTATAACGTTCTTCACTCCGCTTGACACAAAAATAACACATCAAACCTTTACCAAAAGTGGATTTATTACCTTAAAATTGTATGACACGTTCTTTCGATATTAGAACCTTTAAACGTGCTATTACATACCTGTAGTAATAAATAGAAACGGACACAAAGGTTATCTTCCTGACTGCACCGTTCTGGCGCTTTCTTTATACTGAATAATGGATGTGCTTCTGGCCGGAACTTCCTGTTCTCCCACTAACACCGTCCGTGCATTCCGGGATCCTTGAGCTGGCCCTACCCAATTACATGAGAAGGGGGTCGCTGCCTCCTCCGGGACACATCTCATTTGCATAGAGTTGATCAAGCTGTTGTTTGTGGCCTGTGGAATGTTGTCCCACTCCTCTCCAATGGCTGTGCGAAGTTGCTATATATTGGTGGGAACTGGAACAAGCTGTGGTACACGTCGATCCAGACCACCCCAAACAGGGTCAATGGGTGACATGTCTGGTGAGTATGCAGGCCATGGTAGAATTGGGACATTTTCAGCTTCTAGGAATTTGTGTACAGATCCTTGAGACATGGCGGCGGATGAATGGCAGGACAATGGGCCTCAGGATCTTGTCATAGTATATCTGTGCATTCAAATGACCATCAATAAAATGCAATTGGTTCGTTGTCTCCCATACCATAACCCGATGCTACCATGGAGTACTTTGTTGACAACATTGACCTCAGCATCCCGCTCCCCACACAACACCATACACGTGGTCTGCAATTTAGAGGCTTGTTGGGCATATTGCCAGGCACGGCGCCACGATGTTTTCTCTCGCGCTGCTAAGGGGGGAAATAGTTGATGTTCATGACTTCAGAGTTATAAGGAAGTTCTCATTATTTTCAATAAAAGCAGATATGGCACACAGCACATTCGATATACATGTAGTTTTTAATTGAATTTGGCCAAAGAGTATTAATTACATCAATAAAGTACCTATCTATCTATCTATCTATCTAAACAACATAGCTATAAGTCTAATACAACTTTCACGTGCAAAAGTGAAACGCTTCAGTGCATGGGCGCTGTCCGGTGCTGAAGTCTTTCAGCAATAACAACACAATACATCCAAAATGCGACAACAACAAGGAGTGGATTTATTCCATATGCATAATCAGACAACTGTGCATTGGTAATAATGTTACGGATTAAATGTCTATCACAACGTCAGAAATGAAATGAATAATATCCAAAGTGCAGCCACAACGAGAAGTGCAATGCATTTAGCCTATGCATGTTAACTGTGCACACACTTGTAAAATGAACTGGCTATCATCACAATCTTAGTGATTATATTTATATTGCAAACAAAAATAACTTGTAGGCCGACGATATAGTGTACATGCGTCCTGCTGTGCGTTGGTTATAATGTTGCGGATTAAATGTCTATCACAACGTCAGAAATGAAAGGAGTAATATCCACAGTGCAGTTTTTGGTTGTGTCTGTCGGGAGTGATGTGTTATCAGGCTTGCTAAATAACTACCGGACGGAAGTGGAGAGCGCGCCTTGAGCTTTTGTTATTTTACCCGGCCCGCCCAACATGGTAAAGAGACGCAAAGGGCCTGCAGCAGCACTCCGATGTGAAGAACAGCCCTTACAAAAATGAAACGATTGTAGTACAATGAAAAAAAACTGTAGTGACCAAAAACAATACATATATTTTTTCATTGTACTAGACCTAGGAACATAGAGAGCGGAAACAGCCAGATGTGTGTGTACATATTGTATCACCCATCTCATATGTATATACTGTATTGTACTCTTCTACGCCACTGACTGCTAAACAACCATCTCTAGCACATCAGAGACCGTTACCTATAGACATAGATTAGAAATCACAGGCCACTTTAAGGAAATTAAACACTAGTCACTTTAATAATGTTTCCATATCGTGCACTACTCATATCTTATGTTTAAACTGTACGCTATACTATTCTTCTGTATCTTAGTCACTTAATCTGCATACTATAAAGCTTATTATAAACTGGGTGGTTCGAGCCCTTTATGCTGAATGGCTGACAGCCGTGGTATATGACACCGTATACCATGGGTATGACAAAACATTAATTTATATTGCTCTAATTACTTTAGTAACCAGTATATAATAGCAATAAGGCACCTCGGGGGTTTGTGGTATATGGCCAATATACCACGGCTAATGGCTGTATCCAGCCACTCCGTGATGCGTCGTGCATAAGAACTATACCAAACCCCCTCGTGCGTTATTGGTGGGAACAATGGGTATGTACCCATTGTTCCGCTTTAGTGCAGTTAAGTAAAAGCCCTGGGTGGTGAGTTGATACAATCCCATGTCTGGAAAGTTAAAACCACCCTCTGACTTAGAATGAAACGGAATGTTTTACATCTTCTAATGTTTTATTTACTCATATCAAGTCTGTTATGACCGAGTATACTTTTTAAAGAATGTTTTCGGTGGGGTGATTGGTATTACCAAAAACAAATAGAAAACCTTTGGAAGCCATGCCATTCTAAAGAGATTTATTTTAAATTCATGGGAAGATTTGTTCCATTTAATTATATCTGCTTTCATATTGTTAATATTTATATATTTGTTGTCACTTATTACAAATAAGATTAGTTTATATTCATGTTTACCAATACTGATACAATACTGATACAATACTGATACATTGGGTCCTGTCTAACTGTGGCACCTTATAAAACAATAATAACAATTTTAAAAAGATATATAAATATATTTGTTGTTTTATTGAACAATTTTTAAATAAGAAAACATACGTAAGTCACGTATCTGTATGCATTGTAGAAAATACTGGTGCCTTGCTAATGGGCGTGTCCCCATGGTGATGTGTAGAGTTGTAGTGACATGTTTTGAGTAGATACATATAAATATATTTGGAATACCATGAATTAAACAAAAACAACCCAAAGGTTGACCAGCACAAATTCAAGTAGAACACTTATTTTTTTAATTAGAACATCAATTCAGTTCATTGCAGTTCATCCAAACACATTAATCATCAACGGCTAAAATAGTGAATCTAGATGTAAAAGACAAGTTAGTAAAAACACATAGTCGTTTTGTAGCTTGTGTATAATTAAACAAAAGCCATTAAGTAGCAAAAAATGATCTACACCAACTAATGGTGAAAACGGATCATCACACTATTTCTATCTGATACATGTTGTATCTATTAGCTCATTCACACAGAAAACTGCAGAGTGAAATAGTACCACCCAGTCAACCATCAGACTCCGTTGTTTCAACGTTAGAAGCCTCATAGAGGACATTCAAGCCTAAGGGCAAATCCACGGTCATCTCAATATCTTTACAGTATTAGCTAAAACACACCCAAACTGACAAGGTGCACACTGATCAGTAAAGTAAAGAGAGGCTAACATTCTAGAACGTTCTCTTTCCTCTGCACAGTTCTCACAGTGAGAAACAATAGGATTACAATAGAGTGTAACTATTTCTTAGTACAAATAGGGCCAGAGTTGACTCTACTTTCTGAGGAGGCTCAGGTCCTTCAACGTGTGCAATAAACTACTGCATACTTTCTACCAGTCTGTGGTGGACAGTGCCATCTTTTTTGCAGTGGTGTGCTGGGGCGCCAACATAAAGGCCGGTGATGCTCCTCGGGTAAATAAGCTGTTCAGGAGGCTAGCTCTGTTCTGGGGATTAGCCTTGACACTCTAGAGGAGGTGGCGGAGTGACGGATCCTGGTCAAACTGCTGGCCATCATGGACAATGTCACCCACGCTCTGCACGCCATGGTTATGATGCAGAAGAGCACTTTCAGTCACAGACTGATCCCACCACGCTGTGCCAGAGAGCGCTACAGGAGGTCCAGACCTGGAACTGTTGGGGTGTTAGGACCTAGTTTAACAATTAGGAATCCATCCTTAAGTAACTCTGGCCTGTAATCACTCATTCGCTTAGGACTTATTAATTCAGGACTGTATATGCATATTAATGTACAGTTATATCATATCACATGCAATATTGTAAGTAATTCTTGGACTGAACTTACGTAGTCATTTACTTAGGAATATATATTAGTATCCTGTCAGTTGTATCTTTTTCATTGCTTTTAGTATATTGAATGTGCAATTGTGTATTTATCTGTAATTAAACCCTGCACTAAGGACTGTATTTTAAGGGAATTATTATTATTACCCTGAATTATATCATACACACATTTAGTTATTTAAGTATCTCTTCCTGTCATTTACCTGTACAGTTAATGAAACCATGCAAATATTCACTTACCTGTACATTTACCTGTACAGTTAATTTAACCATGCAAAATATTCACTAACCTGTTAATTTAACCAGACTGTATATTAAGTAAACTATTATTACCCTCACTTATCATACATCTACCTCTTGATCACGTTCCAGATGTTTTCAATGGGGTTCAGGTCTGGAGATTGGGCTGGCCATGACAGGGTCTTGATCTGGTGGTCCTCCATACACACCTTGATTGATCTGGCTGTGTGGCATGGAGCATTGTCCTGCTGGAAAAAACAATCCTCAGAGTTGGGGAAAATTGTCACAGTGGGTGCGAGACACTGTGGATTGTAGGCCTCCCCAGGTCTCGCACCCACTGTGAAATTTGGTGGTGGATCGGTGATGATCTGGGGGTGCTTCAGCAAGGCTTGAATCGGGCAGATTTGTCTTTGTGAAGAACGTATGAATCAAGCCACGTACGTATTTTCTGCTAATAAATGCTCTAAATGACAATAATTTTATTTGGAATTTGGAAGAAATGTTGTCAGTAGTTTATAGAATAAAACAAAACATTTCATTTTAGCCAAACACATACATATAAATAGAGAAACTGATAATTTTGCAGTGGTCTCTTAATTTTTTCCAGAGCTGTATGTAGGCTGTACAATACAACAGTGGAATAAAACTATTATAAAAGCGGGTAAGGCAAAAAGGGACAAAATACAATAAAATGATGAGTCATCCTCTACTCACTAGCACAAGGGTTTATAACTACCAGGGCTGGGGTCAATTCCATTTAAATTCCAATCATTTAGTCTACTCTCTGATCAATACAAACAGCTCAGTGAATAAAACATGCTGGAAATAATGGTGTCAAACCATGCAAGTCTTAGTAGCATGAAATAACATCTACCTTCATTGAAACAGTTAATCATAAAACAGTTCTGCAGCAATGTTTCATGCACGTGGAAGGTTGGAACGAACAACACAAGCTTTGTTGTGCAGTCTAGAGTTCATCAGGGTTACAGAATTCCACCTATTAATGGGCTCAGTCATAACTTATGGAGGTCTAAGTCATTAGGATATATGATGAGGGTCTACACCCTCTAGGTAGAACCTGCTATTCTCATGATATACTGATTTCCCAATCTCCTCCTCCTCTTCTTCATCTTTAATGTTGACATTCAGCTCCAGTGTTTGACTGTAGTCTTCCAGCTTCACTGATGTCATCTCTGGATCCTGCAACTTGGTGATTGAATTTAAATAATTGTATAAAAGAGATGCGTTTCTGGATGACACACCATACTGCTTTATTGACAACATGACAGAGCGGCGCAGATTGCTCTTCGATTTGTGAAGCCCCGCTTTCGCCCGGTGACGTGACGGGCCATCGCCCAGTTCAACCTGGGAAAGCGTAATAGAACTCCCTCATTGATCACAAGAACAGCTGCTCACCGATTTGACGGCTCCAACGCAGTTCCAGTTCCACCTCTGACACGCCCTAAACATCCGCTCTCTGATTGAATCTAAGCATGAGACTGTTTACACTCATCTTACTGTGGATTTATTTACCAATGTTTCATCAAACACCATCAGAAACTGGTGGTTGGTGGTGATTTATAAAGTAAATAGATGACAATGCATTTTTTTGTTGTTGAACTTTAACCTAAGATTTTCTAGCTGCAATGTAAAAAGTTATTTTTGTATTGTCATTTATTCACCCTCTGTCTTTGTAGCTTTTTAGTTTTTGAAAGGGGACAACACTTAGAGGATTGTCAGCAGCACTACAAATATTTATAAAACATTCACCTTTGACCTCTAATCTGACTGTTAAAACCCATTAAAAACCCATTATCAAACCCATTAAACCAAAGTAACAGGGAACATTCTTCCACATTCTGTCATGTCACTTTATTGCCCTTTGTTTACATTAAGATATGTACATTAGACAAAATGTTGACATCTTTCCCCTAAAAAAGGCAAACGTGACAACGTACAGATAACTCTGTCCAATGGAACACACCTTAACCTGGAAGTACAAGCAGTCACATCTTCCTTCATAGATCAAACTGTGTGTTATGCAGTCTATTGATCAGACACTGTAGATATATGCTATCATGCAGCGCCTCATGTCACGTGTTTCAGGTGTAAACAGATGTACAGGTCAATAACCACAGTCCTTTGCCAAAGGATTTATAGGAGCAAATGGAGGTAAACCTTGGATTGACCATGACGTACAAATTACAAATAAGACTTAACCAAAGACCAGGATACAATCAAATTCTGTTTAAAATATAAATTCTTATGTACTGCATGTCCCATCAAACAGTCGATTAACAACAGTTGTAACAAATTATAACGCCACCCAGATTTGAGATAACCAAAAAATAATATTAAGAACATTGTGCCAATTTGCAACAGGAAGAATTGCCTTTGGCGGACTTCAATGTCACTGTATAACCATCAAATAACGCCGTTGCAACATGATCAGACTAGTTGAACAGAGAGTTTCTTCAGGGTAGTGATTGCCTTGCAGGTAGTAACAAATACTGTATAATACTGTCGTAAGTCTGTCTGCATGACAGGAGCACACCAAACAAATACATTAACAATATTGCTTCCTGGTAATAGTCCCCATCTGATTTGAGGAACCACCAGCATGATTATAATAACAGTTTAACATTCGATATATTACAGGAAGAGATTTATAACAGAAAAGAAACAGTTCTCTACTATATGTTACGCATCAAATGTCAACACTTCATGTTGGTGTCTGAGTTTTAGCTCTGGTGTAGAATAACACAAAGGGATCTGAAAGAACCACCTTGTAGCGTTATAAATACTGTGCAAACATAGTGGTTAAAAGTACCAAATAATGCAGTATGAATTTAAATGTGTTAAAGGCTAGCAGGTGAGGTGCACATTAGCTGGCTGTCATTTACCTGCATTACATGAGAAACAGAGCGCCGTCCAACATCACATCTTCAATCACCTGAACAATGAGCTGTACATTTGATATTTTTCCGAACAATGAATACAACAATAACACAATGTATCATGTGTGTATTTTACATTTAAACTAGAAAACAACTTCAACTGGTCTTGGTCGGAGCGAGTGCCGGCTAGCAATCTGTGTACACAGACTCAGATGTCACCGAGGTTAAACACTTTTCATGTTAAAAGTGACATCAATGTGATGTATTGGTCCGTTAAACAACATGTGCTTTGAGGGCTGGGGTCCGATGGAAGCAACAGGTGGTCATGTGATACCTACTTGTTGTGACCTCGTACATACAAGATGGCGTCTCACTTAGATTGTAGCATGTCAGTTTCTCTTCATAAAGACTCCCATTTGACTACCAGAGATGAGTGACTAAATGTGGCTGTTGTCATCTCTGCCACTACTATAGCGGGAATAGTAAATAGCCAGTCATTTATCATCTCTGCCACTACTATAGCGGGAATAGTAAATAGCCAGTCATACTCACAACAGTCCATTATGAAGCTAAAACTTCACTGGCTCTGCCCACATCACAGTAAGCCCCTATTCCAGACGGCTCAAGAAGCAGGTTCCTTCATTCAGGGGCCAAGATGTTACAAAAGTCTATGGACAGATAAACTGGCCAAACTGCCAAAACAGTTTTACAAACCTGATTAATCATGTAGGTGTATGAGCCTGATGACGTGGTCACCAATAGGCAGTGGTTAGGACGGGGAGCTTTGTAGTGTGTGTGTGTGTTTGTTTACGTATGCGTGTGTAAGCACATGCGTCAGTATATGTGTGTGTGTAAGGGGGAGGGGTTCCTGCTACAGGGGAGCAGATGGACAGTCAGCGGCCTGTCTGTCAGTCATTTTGACCCTCCTGTGATGACCCTAACACAGCATCACTCCAAACCTCTCCAATCCCCGCCCTCTAATTGGCTAACTGACACTTTACACAGAGCTGCTGCAGTATACAGTACAGAGACTCTCTGGTGTTCTTATGTGGTCTTCTCATGCTGGATCTGGTAGTAACACGCCTAACAGACCGAGGGAAATAAAATTAATATATTATACAGACAATTACATCTTCATTTATTCCCCATGAAGAAGTGTATGTAAGCGTGCATCGATCATATTAATATGTTATGAGTATCGTGTGTGTGTGTCTATGTGTGCATTTGGATGGTATCTGCCATAGAACGTATCCTATAACTGAGTGTGTGTGTGTACCTTGAGTGTGGTGAACATGATTCCGTGTTCTCCATGCTGTACACAGGGGTCCATCAGGTCCTCTATCAGACTCACCTCTGACCCCAGGTTCCTGATCCTGAAGAGAAACAGCCTTGGTTAACACACAACACACACACACATATATATATAAATAGATTTGTAGTTCAGATTCTAATTGGAGAAAAATCATGGATTTCTGTGCATCTCTGAGGAACATAGAGATGTGTGTGTGTATGTTCTCATCGACTCACCG